>OX371177.1:49192051-49640454 GCA_947310635.1 Leptodirus hochenwartii
TAAACCGTTCACGAATCACAACGACTCGTAAACGATGCAGTATAGTATACAGTACATATACAGTACTAACATTTATTTAGTGATAAAGTGTGTTGGTGAACGGAACGAAATAGGAAACTCGATGCAATATTGCAACAGCAGCATTGCCGAGCTGAGTCACGATTTATATGTTGGTATCAGATTTCATTTGGAATAATATAATTAATATATTCGCAAGATTAAATATGTTCTTAAATATGTCATGCCATAGCAAATTTTTGCAATAATGCAAAAATATTAAAAAGTGTAAAGGTGGACAAAGATTCACACACCGTGGCTTGATTTTGCCGTGTACACACGAGATTATTGTTATTGAGGTAAATTGGTAATTTGTTTGATATTTTGACACTGCCTACCGATTACGTTCCGTACATTTTGATCGCTATTAAGTATTACTATAAAATAACTGTTTGTTTAAACTTGATCTTCGTGTATTTTGATTAGTCGAAGAGGTTGTGTTTAATGTGATTGTACGCAATTTTTGCAAAACGTGCTTTTGGGGCAAAATGTATTGGGGTAATATGGGACAGTCCCATAATACCCCTGTATATTTGGGTGTATATTGTCCCGTACTGCCCCCTACATTGATTATCAAGAAATAAGACTTCCTGGAAAATATATTTAACTAAATTTTGTTAATTTTCCTTTTATAGTAAAAATACAATCACGGATTTTACATTATAATTAGATTCTCACAGTGTTTTCTCAAGTTTTCGGCAGCTATGCACATTAACAGTCTCACTAACAAGGTTTATTATTTGCGTATTTTAAGTTACTTGCTTACTTTCAGTCTTGGGAGTTTGAAATGGTTTTTTTGCATATTTTCTATGTACTTATAAACTGATTACTATACGTTATGGTTAAATTATGCCGAAAGATATAGTAAGATGGTCGGAACAACAACTATACGGACAAGAACGAATGTCCAGGCGAGTAGAGCTATGCGAGGAAGCCGAAGGCCACGCACACAATCCAGAATAAGTGCGAATCAATACACGCCAGTGAAGTCTTTTATTCTGTTCTCGTTCTAAATATGTATATAGTTATATGTACGGAAATTATAGGTATCATACGGCGGCTATCGGAATGTGTGATGTTACTTGCATAGATACATTTCACGATTGTGATTATAACAACTTACCATATCTTGCAAGAGGAAGCAGTTTAACTGTACGTTTACGAAACTGCACTTATTTTTAAATATAATTTTAAAGAAATGTTTGCAACGAAGACTTAATTTACATTTCCAAAGACAGATTACAATTTCCCCCATTTGGGGGAAAAACGTCCGTTTTTCGGCAGAAAACTTGCATCATTCGTGGTATTCATCATATGAGAGCGCAGATAGATCCGAAGCAGTATCTAACCTACCAACTAAGTATACTCAAGTATACTACTCTTCCCCTCTTCAATAATAAGCTTTAGTATGGTGCAATGCAGTGGCATATTTATTAACACGCGGATGGCGATTTTCGTTCTAATACCTTTGTGCGTTTATGTGATTACAGCTGATAAATGGCAGCAATTCAATGTGTGTAACACTTACTTGCAAATGCTGTATCGTAAGCTCTATATCAATTTGCCCTGTGGGTCAGAATACGTACCACCATTGTGCAATAGGATAAATAGTACGAATTGAAGTATAATATGATACTTCGATAAAAGTTGATAGAAAATGAAGAGATCTTGTAGATATTTTTGAACGGTAGAATAGTCATCACCGATATATTTTAATTATGACGATTCGCTTAAAATTTTTACTGATTTTCAGTCACCTTCTTCTTTTGATTTCGTCAAATTATTTTGTGCCAATTGTGATTAACAGAATTTTACTTGTTTACTTCATATATATATATATATATATATTTATTTATATGATATTAATTTGGACTGTTCCATTTTTATCAAAAAGATAGGGTAAAGATTGCTTTGTTTATTATCACTTATATATATTCATTTATTGAAGTGATATTAAACGAGGTAATCTTTATCCTATCCTTTTATTTTTTATGTTGGCCTGTATGTTGCTTATGCAATATGTTCATATACGAGTAATAGGTACATACGCAGATTTAGTAATTACTAATAGCGATTATGGAAGAGCTGCCGATTTAGATACTCTCGTTTCGTCGTTGACAGGCAAATAACATAGAACGGTCTAGTAGCCACGGCACGTTTACGCCAGTCCACATATATGTGAGACCCAACGATTGATTCAATACATTTTATAATCATCTCCAAAATTATTGTACATATACACCGTTTTTTTGAAAGTGGCGGAAGTGTGAACAGAAGTTCACGCATCATAAATCAAGACCTGTATAATGGCTTGACCAATACAGTACAGAGCAGTGCTATTCAAAACAGTATGGCGTCAGTCGTACGGTACATTGAAACTGTGCTGTGGATACGCTTGTGTATTGTCATATAGAAAAACTAGGTGTGGCCTTGTGTATATAAGTATATAGTGATGTATATAAGTGCAGCCCTTATGCGCAGTAGTGGACGATACTGGTCCGCCACTTAAAAAAAAAAACGATGTATACGTTTTGTTATTTTTCTGGCTATTTTCCTTGAAATTACATAGTCTTAAGCTATTTGCCGTGGCTTCTGGCTAGATAGGGATAAACATAAAATAGTGACACATTTACACTTGATGCGCATGACTACCCTTCCACGACCATGCTAGAAAAGAAACGAATTTTTTTGATGTAGCCACGCCGTTATGGTTAATTTAATATGTTGGTAAAGACAAAATTTGTTACAATATGAGGGGAAGCAACACAAATCCAAAATATTTTTTCAATTTTAATTACAATATATAAAGTGTTACAGTGAACGAATATAAAATATATATTCTCTACATTTCCAATTTCCGTTTCAGAACACGATTTATATCATTATATTAAAGTCCAACTGTGATGAGTTTTATTTCTGGAAGTATTGTAATATTTGAAAATTTGTCTAAGGCGAGATTTTGCTCTTCTGTGTTTCTCAACTTTTTTTGTGGAGCTAGACGAGATAATGTTCGGTAATGTATAATTGGTGTAAGGCGCGCATCCAAGCCATTATCTAACCTATTCTTAGCGGGACTTATTCTATTTCGAACTCCGGAAGTAATATGATTGAGGAATGTCAACGTTGTTACTGGGTTTTTGTGGGATGTAATATGGTGGGCACACGAAACACTATGTCCATCGAGGCGGGTAGTCGTTAACATTATGTGGTCTTAAAAACGCACATTTGAATAAAACCTGGGTTAATTAAAATAACGAAATATTTTCAATGCGTTGATCGATATCGTAATTTCCCATATATTTGATTATAATTGTGTTCTAGTGTTTTGTCTAATTTAATAATTCTGTTGTGTGTTTTGTTCTAGTTCGCAATGGATACTCTTGTGTTCCGGTAGCATTGGCAGACGGTTTGGATATCAAACTTAACGCAGCAGTTCGAAAGGTGGAGTATAATAAAGATGGAGTTGAAGTATCCGTTTATAACCCAAGAAATCATACTTTGACTAACACATATAATGGTAAGCTTTATGAAAAAAAATATTAAACATGTTCCTAAGCAACTAGCTGATTTGTCCACCAACTAGCTGATGTTGTACTTTGTACTCTGCCCCTTGGTGTGCTGAAGCTTAGCGCCACTCCATCGGTAAATCAACAAAATGCTGTTCAATTTTCTCCGCAACTTCCGGAATGGAAGACTTCAGCTATCCAACGACTTGGTTTCGGTAACTTGAATAAGGTTGTATTATGCTTTGAGCGTATTTTTTGGAATCCTCAAGCAAACTTATTTGGACACGTTGGTAGCACAACTGCGAGCCGTGGCGAACTATTTCTATTTTGGAATTTATATAAAGCTCCAGTACTTTTAGCCCTAGTAGCTGGAGAAGCTGCAGCCATAATGGAAACGGTCACTGATGACGTTATCGTCGGTAGATGCATTGCGGTATTGAGAGGAATTTTCGGACCCTCCGGAGTTCCTCAGCCTAAAGAAACTATTGTTACACGGTGGCGCGGGGATCCTTGGTCACGTGGTTCTTATAGTTTTGTTGCAGTTGGTAGCTCTGGAAGCGATTATGACTTATTGGCCTCCCCAGTCATTCCTCCAGATGAAGATGGCAATTCGGCCACGTCGGGTGATGCCCGGGTATTTTTTGCTGGTGAACATACAATCAGAAACTATCCTGCAACAGTTCATGGCGCTTTCTTAAGTGGTCTAAGAGAGGCCAGTCGCATTGCCGACCAGATCATTGGAAATCCTTGTTTACCAGTTCCAATTGACTAAGACTAGGGCAACGGCCATTAGATAGTTCCGTTTTAATTTGAGACCAATTTGATTAACCCCATAGAAGATATCTATAATTCTCTAGCATTAATAGTTTGATTTATCAAAATAAAATAAAAAAATTGTCTCGCCCAAAATTCACATTTTCTTAGAAGCTCAGAAACGTCTTCAACTGATTATGTTCAGTATAAACGTGCGTTTTGCGAAAGATTTCAGTTATCCCCTAGTAATAGACTAATTTAAGAGGACTTTTGGAGTTTGATATTATACCTAAGTTATCAGCCCAATATCTTTGGATAGTCTATATATCAATACGATTATGAGATAAGTTAATTAAAGGATGAAAATTGTCTTAGTTAAAAAAAAGGAAACAATATTAATCTTTTAATTGATCACATGCGAAGACAGGTATGTCCAGAATTTTTTAATTGTTTTTTTTTTTAATAAAAATTCTATTTGATTTTCTTAATATAGAAGACTGTTTTAGATTTGGAATTGTTATTATTATGATCGATGATATATATATTTAATGCCATATTATATAATAAGTCAAGTTACATTGTAAACGTCTGATTAATAAATAAAGAAAACTTGCAAAACGTTTCCTACATGCACACATTTAATTCGGATCAGTGCGTCGTCGACGTTAATGATAAAAAACTATAATATTTTGTCCACTTCATACAAGCACGCTTTCTTTCAATAAATCCTTCAACGCAAGCTTTTCATTTATTAATTCCGAAATAGTGTGATATTAGCGGGACGAGGAAATTTAAAAAAGAATCGTTTATCAAAAAATTATATATTTTCACATCAATATCTATTGAATACAATCAATAATTGATTCAATGAAGATAAACAAAATTTGAAATGTTTTTGTATATAGTATTCGCAAAATTTTATTAAACCTTACGTTAGAGTAAAATTGAATGCATGTAAATAAATAAAAAATTTCATCTTAAATGAATTGCAAACATGATTGATATTCATATCCTAAGTCGAAAACAACGAAGCATATTAAATGTTGCCACATTTTATATAGAATGTTATACAAATACATTAACAAAGCATTACCTACTTGATGCACATTTCGGAAGCTATATCTCCATCTTCAGTAGCAAAAGATAAAACCTAAATAAAATACCTTTGCCTCTCACGCTGAATGCTATACTGAAGATGAGAGAATGCCTTCCAAATACGCATCTAGCTATTAAATACATTGTATTTTGGTGATATTCAACAGAATCAGTTAACGCCGTATTGACGAATTTGCACTGAATATATTTTAAGTCAACAAAATTTTATTTTCAAAAACTTAACACTGTGTTAGAAATCGTCTCTTGAACCATAACATATGTTTATTAAAGATTAAGAGATCATTTTGAAAGCAAATTTATAATCTTAAATTATATAAGACGTTACGGACAAGGCTCTTCAAATATGTACGTATATACTTGAGAATTGCGCGTTGCCGTTCCACAATGGTTTTTATTTGAAATATCTTTTAAGCAGGAAAATTTTTGATTTTGTTTAAAAGAATTGTATGATAATTACGTTGTGTTTAAAGTAATTGCATTAGATCTGTCAACCGTGTATTACGTGGAGGAGTGAATGCATGAGAGAACATCAGCAGCGCCTGAAGATCAGCGGCGGATCCAGTGAGAAGAAGAAGAAGAAGATGGCGGCGGCAGGAGGTGAGACGCGGGCTCGCTTGGTAATTTGTCATGTCAGTGTCGCGGTGATGAATCGACTGGCCCGAACCTCACGTTGTATATATACATACAGAAATGTGTATATATCTATACATAAATGAGGCCCGTACATAGGATGGACGAGCATTAGCATATTGAAAGGTTTGATTCATGTCCGTGAGGAATCCCGTTGTTTCAAAATAGCAACAATCTACGAAAACTCTGTAGTTTAGTTTGCCGCATGTTTATATATGGTAGCCAAATAACATACTATGATATTGGATAGCGGTCTCATTTAAGATCCGAAGTAAACGAGGAATTCCAACCAAAATTGAAGTTTATACTAACTGAATTGAAACTGCGTTTAAACAACTACATGACAGACATAACATAATTAATTTCTTTTTTGATTTATTAATTTCATGACTAATTAATTGATTTCATGACAGACTTCGCTATTTTTCACATGTTTTAGTTTTCTCTTCTATGGTCGTGGGAGGGATCTTTCATGTGTTAAGATAAAAATTGCTAACGGAACCAATGGTCACTGATCGGTGATGTATTGCATAACGGTCCTGTATAGGAGGAATCTCTTCATTGTGCTTTGTAACCCGGAGGCAGTCGACTCCTCACGTGTGTGTTTATCTCAATGAAGAATTGGTCCCATTATTATCAGTATTGACAAAACTCGCTTTTACGGCTATCTACAACCTCCAGTTGTAAAATAAAATACAGGACAATAAAGATTTATATATTTAAAAAAATCGATACAACCGAAATATTGCAGCGATAAATAACAACAAGAAAGTATTTATTTAAATTTAGAACTGAATTTTCGTAGAATACTCTTATTGGTTTTCGTTGTTGTGCTGCCGTTACGATGGTGTCGCTTGTTGATTTATATGCAGATTTTCCCGGTAAAAATAATGTCGCCATTATTTCAGGAGAACATGGCTACCGACAGACATTCCTATTCTTTTTCATCGTTGCCTCTATATCAACGCCCATCGTTGCCTCTACTCAAATGATACTGCTACAATTTGTAGCAATATCGTTTGAGTATGAAATTAGAATACATTTGTGTGCCATTAATTCAATAATATTGTTTGCATGATAGATTGATACACATTAATACACACCTGGTATGTTTGTACTAACGTATTATTATGACAAAGCAAATGAAACGAAAATGAAATATTCTTGTTCCGAAAGAAGCATTTGAAAATGCAGCACCTCATTTTTTTTTTTGATCGAATAGAATTATTTAAAATTGAAGCACTCGTTCTTTTTTTCTAATATTTATCAGTTCTGTGAGTTTAGGAAAACTATAATATTAAATCTAAGTAATGAAATTTTATTTATTTTTAAATAAGTTCTCGATATTTACTTTCAATTTATCATGTGATATATTTTTACTACGCCTGTACCAAAAAAAGAAGCTTGTGTTTAACTCGATGATCTGATGAAAATTATAATCGTCAATTTAAGCCGTACATTTTGTGCTTTAGACTTCTCCACTAAATTTAAGAACGCATTTATGACAAGTTCTAAATCAAGTACTTAAGATGTCAAAAACATATTAATTTTACCTAACATCTTCCTTAGTTGAAATATATAACCTTATATAATGTTGCATTTGGTAACGCATGTTGATAAAATCTTTTTGTGTGTTTTTTAAATATAATTGGACTTTGATTCCTTGATTATTTCAATTAGTTCATAATTTCTGAGTAAAGAATTTTTTTTATAATCATTGTATGGTGATATAAACATATCACCTAGCCGTTCCAAATATTTCAACTTTGGTATTAAGATTAGGGCAAAATTTTCCTATGTATAATATACAATTTTTGGCAAAGTAAAATATTTCGATGAAAAATGATTTCTTTTTTGGGAAATAAAAAAAGCAAATAACATATTTAATACCGTCATAATCTGTCATTACCTTATCTAAATCTGTCTTGACATGTGTCAAAAATATTACGTCTTTAATACCATTAAAAAAACATTTATTGACCAAAAATATACCATATTTCTTAAGGAAAATTAACGTAGTCGAACTGCTCCCGTAAGTGGAAATTTTGAGTTAGAGTAACGTTAACAAAATTTGGTCCACTCCTAATCGATATATAATTAATATGATAGATCGCATTTTCAATAATCGAATATATGAGTTGAATATGAGTAAACCAGTTGAATAATGATTATGAGTACCCGGGTTAGTGGGATTCGATGGTGGAACTACCTGAAAATTCCTCATAACATATGGAAGAAGTGCCATTCAGTTTTTTGTTTAACTCAATTATTTATCGACTAAAACTAGTAATTTGTTGAAACGTTTACGAGACGTAATGATTCAGTGCCATTGTCAGGGAATAATGTTCATCTATAATTAGTTCAGTTCGGCAAATTTTTTCCACAGTTGTATTACTTATATTACTGATTTAAGATTTAAAATTGATGTAATTTTGCATGGAGACTTCGCGTGAAAATGATTTATTGATAATAAGTCTGTCTATTATGATCGAGCCTGTTTAATATAATTATAGATAAACAAAAAAATATCTCTGCCAATAGCAATAAATATGATACTTTACCCAAGTTTGCAATATTTTTAAATGAAGTTATTAACACTAACTAATGAATGCTACAGAATCAACATGTAATAGGACCATAATTACTTTTGCACATTACGAATACAATTTATTTACTTTGCACCAAATGGTGATTCCCTAAATTTATAAAATTTACAATTTATTACAATCTCTAGTATTTACCAAATTTAATCGAATATCATATCATGGAATTTCGACATTCAGTATAATTCTATGATTTAAAATTCAAAAATATAACTTGCAATTTTTTTACTAATTCTTAAGTCATTATAAATACACTATATTTATTTTAATTTTATATATCACATATAATTGATTCTTTAATGATTAATTCTTGAAAAAATAAATTCTGTGTTTTGGTAATACCAATGACAATGTATACATAGACGTTGCAAGTCCATATACGTAAACGAATCAACGTAAGCAGTTGATTTGCATGTGGCGACATCTGTCGATTTGTTTCCCACCAGAACTTGGTGAAGATAACTGACGACTGCGCTAGTATATTGACCAAATACACGGAAACGAAATTTTTACAATGTTCACTTAATGTGGCGCCATTGTCTCCCCATAAGTAATATGTTAATTGAATTCAATACGCGCGTTGCGTTCCCAATCGACTTAAACCGAGCATTCGATTACTGTGCGCGGGAAAATAGGATATGGCCACGGTCAGCTGTTCGACATCAACAACATCAAAACAATGAATAAAATGTGTTAAACCTTCAACAACCCGGGAGAAATGTTCGAATTGATAAAATTCAATAAAATACATTGTCATTGGCATTAGTTACAATGCACATTTAATAAATATATGAGCCATATATTAAATTGCACTCCTAAATTTCATCCTCTTACACTCCATCAAGAACAATTTTTAAAATGCCCAATTCGTTACTTAGACTTCCGTGATCAACAAATATTTCACTTCTGTCACTCATTACAATTTCTTTATAATTGTACCTAAAGAAGTATTAATAATTGTACCTAAAGAAGTATACAATTTACTACCTTCCAAACTCTTCAATTTATTTTCAAAAAAATCTAACAATTTTCAGTTTAGCAAATCAAGACAAAAAGGAAATTACATTTCCTTCCGATAATTTCAACATTTTCCGTTTGAATCGGAAATCAGTAAAATAGAGTTTTAAGACGATTTATAGTCATATTGCATTGTTTTGGGCAGCACTTGTTAAACTTTGACCAAAATCGCCAAAAAAATCGGAATATTTCAAAGGTATATATACACCACTTTTTCACTTTTTTCGACGATAATTTCAACTTTTTCCATTTGAACCGGAAATCAATAAAATATAGTTTTAAGACGATTTATAGCCATTTTGCATTGTTTTGGGCAGCACTTGTTAAACTTTGACCAAAATCGCCAAAAAAATCGGAACATTTCAAAGGTATATATACACCACTTTTTCACTTTTTTCGACGAAAATTTC
Organism: Leptodirus hochenwartii; assembly: GCA_947310635.1. Classification (NCBI taxonomy): domain Eukaryota; kingdom Metazoa; phylum Arthropoda; class Insecta; order Coleoptera; family Leiodidae; genus Leptodirus; species Leptodirus hochenwartii. Next base: position 49,202,144 of record OX371177.1, read on the forward strand.
AACTTTTTCCATTTGAACCGGAAATCAATAAAATATAGTTTTAAGACGATTTATAGCCATTTTGCATTGTTTTGGGCAGCACTTGTTAAACTTTGACCAAAATCGCCAAAAAAATCGGAACATTTCAAAGGTATATATACACCACTTTTTCACTTTTTTCGACGATAATTTCAACTTTTTCCATTTGAACCGGAAATCAATAAAATATAGTTTTAAGACGATTTATAGCCATTTTGCATTGTTTTGGGCAGCACTTGTTAAACTTTGACCAAAATCGCCAAAAAAATCGGAATATTTCAAAGGTATATATACACCACTTTTTCACTTTTTTCGACGATAATTTCAACTTTTTCCATTTGAACCGGAAATCAATAAAATATAGTTTTAAGACGATTTATAGCCATTTTGCATTGTTTTGGGCAGCACTTGTTAAACTTTGACCAAAATCGCCAAAAAAATCGGAATATTTCAAAGGTATATATACACCACTTTTTCACTTTTTTCGACGATAATTTCAACTTTTTCCATTTGAACCGGAAATCAATAAAATATAGTTTTAAGACGATTTATAGCCATTTTGCATTGTTTTGGGCAGCACTTGTTAAACTTTGACCAAAATCGCCAAAAAAATCGGAACATTTCAAAGGTATATATACACCACTTTTTCACTTTTTTCGACGATAATTTCAACTTTTTCCATTTGAACCGGAAATCAATAAAATATAGTTTTAAGACGATTTATAGCCATTTTGCATTGTTTTGGGCAGCACTTGTTAAACTTTGACCAAAATCGCCAAAAAAATCGGAATATTTCAAAGGTATATATACACCACTTTTTCACTTTTTTCGACGATAATTTCAACTTTTTCCATTTGAACCGGAAATCAATAAAATATAGTTTTAAGACGATTTATAGCCATTTTGCATTGTTTTGGGCAGCACTTGTTAAACTTTGACCAAAATCGCCAAAAAAATCGGAATATTTCAAAGGTATATATACACCACTTTTTCACTTTTTTCGACGATAATTTCAACTTTTTCCATTTGAACCGGAAATCAATAAAATATAGTTTTAAGACGATTTATAGCCATTTTGCATTGTTTTGGGCAGCACTTGTTAAACTTTGACCAAAATCGCCAAAAAAATCGGAACATTTCAAAGGTATATATACACCACTTTTTCACTTTTTTCGACGATAATTTCAACTTTTTCCATTTGAACCGGAAATCAATAAAATATAGTTTTAAGACGATTTATAGCCATTTTGCATTGTTTTGGGCAGCACTTGTTAAACTTTGACCAAAATCGCCAAAAAAATCGGAATATTTCAAAGGTATATATACACCACTTTTTCACTTTTTTCGACGATAATTTCAACTTTTTCCATTTGAACCGGAAATCAATAAAATATAGTTTTAAGACGATTTATAGCCATTTTGCATTGTTTTGGGCAACACTTGTTAAACTTTGACCAAAATCGCCAAAAAAATCGGAATATTTCAAAGGTATATATACACCACTTTTTCACTTTTTTCGACGATAATTTCAACTTTTTCCATTTGAACCGGAAATCAATAAAATATAGTTTTAAGACGATTTATAGCCATTTTGCATTGTTTTGGGCAGCATTCGTTAAACTTTGACCAAAATCGCCAAAAAAATCGGAATATTTCAAAGGTATATATACACCACTTTTTCACTTTTTTCGACGATAATTTCAACTTTTTCCATTTGAAATTATAAGTTGATTCGTTTTCGTATATGGACTTGCAACGTCTATGTATACATTGTCATTGATATCACTGACAATGACAATGTATATATAATAGTCGCATACATGAATTGATCATAATTCTTCCAATCTGTACCAATCATGTAATATTTGACAACTATGCGATGGTTACGTTGAATGAATATAATCTGGAAATATAAATATTTTTTTATTGATATCCGAACTCTTCCAAGAACTAACCCGATGAAAAACGAAAGAAATTGCAAACAGCGCATGTACCGCTGTGGCTTTTGAATGAACTAGATTATTATAATAGATGCATTCATGCACGATTTATCCTAGATATCAAATATTTCAACACAACCATAATTTATATATCACCAACAGAGTGCAGCACTTCCTGGCCTATAAAATTTGTGGACATGTGAATACCCTCTGATTCTCTCTTTTATATGGACTTGCAATGTCTATATATACATTGTCATTGGCACATGAGCAGTTGAAAATTAGATTTGAATTTTATATTAACAATATTTACATGTTAAAGTACAAAGTTAGGACATTATATCGATATCTAATACAATTTTTCCTAATTCGCCAGTACGAAACTTTTTGATCATACATTTTGCAGCCATCTCCAAATCGGGTCTTTGCACATAGCTATCACTAGTATCTTTAATTTTGATAAACTTATTGTTCTTTACAGCAATTTCTGTTAAAATCTCTAATACATCATCACTGGCCTTAATCAATTCGAAAATATCGATGTAATCGAAATATTCGTGCTTATTTAGCCAATATAGTAAATAGTCTGCTATTACAGTTTCTCCCACAAAATGATCGTGTATCGTTGCGCACAAAGCTAATTTTAATCCCACTTCTGTACTTGGCACGTCGGGCGTTAAAATACCGGGCGCATCTAGCATGTAAATTAACGGATTTTGACAGATTTTAATTTTATTTAAAACGCTGCGAGTTACGCCTGGTGCTGCGCCCACTGGACTAGCATTCGATTTCTTTAAGAAACAATTACGTAGCTATCCTTGTGAAGGAAATGTAATTTCCTTTTTTTTTTTGCTAAGCTGAAAATTGTTACATTTTTTAGAAAATAAATTGAAGAGTTTTGAAGGTAGTAAATTGCATCTAATACTCTATCTAAATCGTCGATTTTCGCGATGAATTAAAGAATTCCGAAAACAGACTAAAACGACTATAAATGGTCCTAGCTAACGTTTTCACTGAGTTCCGGTTCAATCGGAAAAAGTCGCGGAAATCATCGAAAAAAAGTTGAAGGCTTGTACTATGCAAAAATTTGCGATTTTCGCGATGAATTAAAAAATTCCGAAAATAGGCTAGAACGACTATAATTATTATACACTGTATAATAATCCTAATGTTCATTAAATACATATATATAATAAAAAAGAATATAATTATATACAGTGGCAATAGTGATTGATTTTTTTATTTTATAGAATTTAATTAATAGAAGGGTACGATTATGACACAATAGCCGGATAGGAAAGGAAAATAAATATATACAGAGCGAATAAAAATCAAAACAAAAAAACTGCGCTTTTTTTTTTATACTTATCAGTTATTTTTAGTATGTTATTTTAAATACACAAATCAAGTTTTCTGGTAACACTTAGAAAATTACATTAAATAACTGTATACCCAACAACAAAAACTAATTTTTATCACCATTCATCGTCGTTACCATTATTTTCATATACCTTCATTTTGGGTACTTCTTCATTTTCTTTTTGTTTCTGCAAATAAAAGAAAAAAAGATCTCACAGAAACCACCAAATATAACAATCCCCTCGAATTACCAAGTGATTCTTAATCAAATCTTTTATTTCCGACGCTTTATCGTGCAATTTAGTTCTTCCAAGATCTAATTGAGGCAACGGTTCACTCTCGCTAACTTCACCATTCTGCCTTCTATGTAGATGGTTAAGACGTTGCAGGAAGCACGTTAGCCACGGCCCCGATGTGAGCGTCGGATGCAAAACAGGCTTATTCTCCTCCATACGTAACAAGTCCAAATAATTTGTCACGTTCTTATAGTAGTCTGTATTTGAGTCGCCTACCCACAGCAAGGTTGTGCGTAATTATTATCGGGATCAAATTAAATGTCTACCAAATAAAACTCTGAACGCCTAGCAGTGTACTCCAAAAAAAATTATTATTATACCGAATTTAGCAAATATGCACCAAATTTATAAAACTAAATTTACGCGTTATTTTTTGGTCAGAAAAAGAACTTTAGATTTAGTCATGAATTGTTAATTTTAATTTCAGTTCCAATATCATAAGAAATAACAAAATTATGATTACATTTTCCCCGTTTTAAAAATGTGTAGTCTTACGTTTAGTAAATATTATTTTGCCTAAAAATAATAGAAGAGACTAAAAGAAGTCAATATCTGGTTAACACTAAGATTAAATATGGTGTAAAAAAATGGTGAACATTTACTATTTTCGGGAAACGGATTTTTTTTTTTTTGTATGCAAATTTTCATTAAATTTGGTAAGCAGTTAAACACAAGCCATTATTATCAACGAACAGATAAATCGATTTTTTAAGTCTCACCCTTTGGCAACTCATTTATATCCTTTGCGCCTCTATACGGCAAATGAATATCAATTGAATTAGCCAGCGGTACCATATAGAAATGACATGTCGGCGCAACACGCGGCAATAGCACGTACAGCCGCGGGCAGTTATTGCGCGTGTACGCACGCCAGACAAGTGCGCATCTGTTCATCTTATGACAGGTTTGGATCAGCGTTTGCAGCGCGTGCGCATCCGTCGATTCTGTGGGAATCTGCACCGCATGCGCTTCACCGCCGAACATGTATACTTCCGGTATGGAATCGCGCGATACAAAAGCGACCAACTAATATGTTCACAAAACAAAATATTTCCGGTTCACTTAGTTAGTCATCAATCCCGCGGATTGGTTATAGAAACAGCACGTACTTTTCTGATCTCTCCTCAGCTAATTCCTTCATTTCCCCCTTTTTTTTAATACTTGAAAATACTAACGCTCCCCAGCTTATATATAATTAAATCATTAACTAAAATTCATGATGAAAAACATACATTTACTAAAAGTTCTGATATTCACCAACACCGTATTAGGTTCAATAACTTCAATCATGCAATTTATCATCGACCGGTACAAAGTATATAAACAATTTGTCCTATAAGCCTATACAGATATATAATAAGTTACCCGCCGAATTGCGAAATATTACTAACCCAAAAGCATAAGTTAAGAACGATTTTATTAAATAATTTATTTTATAGTATTTCGGAATTTGAACTATATTTACGGGATTTATGAATTTCTTTGATGTATTCATAAGGTGTGATAAAAAAATGTGATCGTAATGTTGATTGGGGAACAGCTATATTTTTCTAGTATTTTTGTAATAATATTTCGAGACTTACACTGTGATTATTTTATTTTAATTTATTAGATTTTATTTTATATACAAGACTTTAAATTCTATTAGACTCTAGTTGTAATTGTTTTTATGAAAAAGTACTTACTGTTTGTGAACGAAATATTTATCTGTCATCATAAAGTCTGTTTTGGAATTAGGTTATATAAATTTTATATTAACATCTCGTCTAAATTAATTGTAAATACTTAAATCCACATATCTAAAATTTTAATTTATAATTACACAAATTGTTCCTTCTAACTTTAAATATTATTACCTCCTAAGCCAGATAGTATTTTTATTCTTTATTAATTGTTTATTTATTAGATAAACTATACTTTCTTTAATTATTGTTTGAATCATCTACTTTAAACTGTTTTAATTTGTATGTGTAATGTGATATCGTATGCTGTAATGGCCATATTTTTGCAATAGAAGTAATAAAAAAACATTTAAAAAACATCCCACACATGCCCTCCACTATCTGACCCACATACTCCAATCTAGGCCTACCTACCCCTTGCTTTCCCTCTACTTTACCTTCTATAACTTCTACCATATAAAACGCCTCACACCCGTACAATGCTCCACACTCCACACATATGCCTTCAGTAATTTTTCTAATACCCAAGTCAATATTTGATGTTAAAATAAGTTCCTTTTCTACGAATGCCTTCCTACCCTGTGCTATCCGACATTTTATATCTACCTTACCTCGATTATGCTTTGTAATCCTATTTCCTAAATACGAAGTCTTCGACACTTAAATTTTCGTACACTTTTGATACTTTCCTCTCCCTGTTGAATTTCGACACCTATGATATACTCTTCTTTGACGCCACTCTGCTATCAAAATAAAAATTCGCAAGCCGGTATTCCTACCTTGAACATTCTTGGGCCATTGTAATCTTTAACGTAGTTATCTTTAACATCTTTAGGGACAACGATAATCTTCTCATCGATGCGGAAGGCGTTGATGACTTCATCGGACGGAATCTCTTCTCCGTTTGCCATATATCTACTTCTCGGTTTGACAGTGGCACTAATACGAGGGTTGGAAAACAAATCCACACACCTCGATGTAGTAGTATTCAATTCTATACGAGTATGACCAATTTCCAATGGACATTTCCACCCTTCTTTACCTCTTGTAGATCTGAAATTTATCAAGTATGTGTAATTTTTTCGTTCTTAATCATTTCATTACTAACTAAACTAGTGTAATTTATTTATATATCTGTGTTGAAAATTGGAACTCTTATTATTAACCTAGTTAACAAAAAAACGCTAACCGATAAATCTCTACAAGTTCAATGCCCAAGAATGGATCACATATAACCCCCTCACATTCCCTGACTAGCTTGCCAATTGTATTCTTCGTAAATGCGCATCCGCTTTCATTTTTATATAGAATGCTCTTTGACCAGTTCTGGATATCTTCCGCAGATGTTATATAGTGCGGTTCGATAACATCCGGGCCCAGAATATACAAGTAAATGTCATAATTCGTCAATATTTTAATTAATGTATCTACACGTTCACCATCTTCGGAGTCTAAGGGGGTACTTAAATCCGTGAAAATTATTAACTGCAACGTGTACAATCGTTTTTCGTCGCAAGCCTCACATAACCAAACTACAGCCATTTTAATAGCCGCTATCCAATTACTCGCTGTCGGTTTATTTCCTAAATATATTTAACAATGATTTAGTCGTGTATTTTATGTATGATTCCTTTCTTTACCTGTCAGGGCTTCTTTAACAAAATCTTTATAAAGAATAAATTCCGAATACGGTATGTATATATTCCGTTGGCCATTTTTATGTTCTGTGTTGAATATGATTAATTTCATTAAATCGTTCTGGTTTGTGGGAACAAGCTGTTTCATGTATAATAAATGATCGAATGCTTTCATTGCCCTTTCTGCATTAACCGATTCCATATTCATATCGATACAGATTACACTTCTATCGTGTTTCTTGGCTCTAGCCATTTTCCCTGAATTTATTTACTTTGAATATATATATTTACGTGCGCTCTTTGCTTCTATTAATTCTGCTCAACAATTATTATTATATATAAATTTTATAACTTAGGTACCGCCACACGTAATATTTTAAGGTTATATCAATATAAAGGAACGTCAAAGTCTCAAAGTTAAAACGTCAATTCTTAATATTGGCAACCATGAAACGTCGCTGATTTTTGCACAGGGCAATTGGTAACGGGTATATAAAATATAAGCAAGATATATTTTTAAATTATGTAATTAAAATCGGAATTTAGCTGGTGCACATAGCTTATAAATAATTTTACTCTACATCAGAAAAAATAAATATACAGTGCAAATTGTAATTGATTTTTTATTTTATCGAATTTAATTAATAAAAGTGCACGATTCTGACAGAATAGCCCGGATAGGGAAAGGAAAATAAATATAGGTAACTGAAACTACACGATAAAAAACTACGGTTGCCTTAAAAAATGTTGCAATTGATTTAAATATCCTAGATACATAACTAATAAAATATTAAATTAAGCGAAATTTACAAAAAATATCTATGTCAAAGTAAGCCTTAATAGTAGGTATTAAAGACCTGACCTAGGATCCATAGGTCAGCTAATTGATGCATCTTGATCAATCTTGCAAAATTAATATTCCTTGAGAGTAGGCAACTTCATAAACATAACTGTATCGCGGAACACGTACTAAATCATTATCCCTATTCAACTATTCTCAGCCAGAATCGTACCCAATAAAAGTTTATAAAACGAGCAATATGTACATAATTAAAGGCAAAGCTAAATTATCGACTTGGGTAGTTTTCGCCTCTACCAACGAGGTCACTATTATTGCACCGATCGCTTTGTACAGTTGCAGTCTCGTCACCCCAATTAGAAAATCTATTTATAAAATCATAATTTAAACAATCTATTAGAAGATATTATTATAAAAAAAAAACACTCACTAAAATAATATAAAGCCCCGGTGATGATCACTTGACATATAACACAGCCAAGAGTTCCTTCCATCGTTTTCGACGATCCGCGCCACCTATGGCGGCCTAATGTGACGCCCACAGCACTCGCCACCGTATCACCCACACCGATACTAAGCAATCCACTGCACACAGGCAACAGATAGACACCCGCACGGTCAGCGATGTCGCACAGCGTGGGATGGATCCATAATGGCGTAGAACAGCCGACCAATAGGTACAGCTGCGTCAGAGCGAACACTCCCACGTCTTTATCGTCACTATACACGATAAAAATCTCTTGCAGAGAGTCGCCGAGCGGTGGGACGTTCAAAATGCGCAGTAACTGTGAAAGACGACACTTTCATTATATAGAATATCACCCAAATACCGTAACTCAAAACATTAAATAGCTAATTAACAAGTAGCACAAGTTAGAAAACTAAATAAAATACCTCACGTTGACTTATTTAATTAACACAGGTATTTTATTTAGTGTTTTTTATCTTGTGCTACTGGAGATGGGGGCATATCCTTCGAAATACGCTTCTAGTTATAAAATGCTTTGTGAGTCACGGTATTTGGGTGATATTCTATACAATTACTTAACACCATAGTAATAATTTTAAAAAGGACACTTTCACTTTTTTTGAACATGCATTTGCGATTTTATTTTTACCTCGATAAATAATAATATACCAAAAACGACGCCACTGGCCAAATACAAAACTGTACATTCGTATAACAGTCCGGGAATGAAAACTAATACGGCTAACACGTGGAAAGTCTTCCGCGATATTGTCGTAGCTTTTCTAGCTCTACTGATCTGCCACCGGATGGCCAAAGTGGCTACTACTACAGAAATCACCCAATAGAAGATTAAATACACCTTAAAACACACATCTTTAATAAAAGTGTATATTTTGGGGTTCTGATATTTAGAGTGAACTTACTCGTCTATTACTGGCTGTAAATAAATTCAAAATCCAAACGAAGGCGTTTTGTTGAATAAGCCTGTAGAGAATAAGCACTAGGAAAATTAACGTTAAAGCCGACAACAGTAAATAAAATGGAATTGGTCTGCGGAATTGTTTAATTTTATACGATATTAAAGAAAGTACAGCTACAGTAATCAAACCAATCTAAAAAATAAACAAATTAATTCACTCCACTTTTCGCTTTCTGGGCTTTCGCTCAAATATTACCTGTATTACGACAGAAGCGATTCGAATATCGCGCTGCGCAGTATTATTCTGGAGAAACACATTCAAAAGCGTGCTACTCAAATATAAAATCGCGCCCTGTAATGTGACAGAGGCTTCGCCAAAGGTAAAAGTTTTCGGACACTCTCTCATTACGAATAACAACAAATGTTCGTAGCAAAGGATCACCATCGACATTCCGACTATTACAAATATATTTACATTTGCATTGGCGAGAAGATGCGTTGTGGTTAGTATACTGGCTAGTATTTTAAGTGTAATCGTCGATTTATCGCGGCAGGAATTAAATGTAAATATAATGGAAGATAAAAGTAAAGACACGCTAATGGACGATAGGATTTTATAATTTTGGGTGGCTTCTAAAGGGTATTTGAATGCCGATAGAATTATACATAATGGTAGTAGAGCGGGAAGCCAGCCCCCTTGGTTCTTATCCCTAAAATAGATTTGTAGCAAATATGGTACGTCAATATACAGAAATAACGTAATAGCTCTTACCTGGGTATAATATTCTCATGTTTGGCAATAATTAATAGCTTTGAATTGATATAGTCCATTTTTCAAACTCGATTTAAGTCTATAGTTAAGGTTAAAGGTTAAACTATGTCTGTAACTTAAGAAATGCAAATTTTAATCAAATTATCACTATTAATTTTTATATCTCATGTTGACAGATGGGTCAAAGTTATATATGTAATTATAAACTTATTATTAATTAGAAATTAATGTCTTCTGTTATTTTCAAGAATATGTTAGGTTGGTGATTGAGGGCTAGGATAGGTATGAGGAGGCAACTTAGCACACATAACATCTTTAATTTGTCAATAGTTCAAATACACCGATGGAAGAAGTTTAAGACGTATATAATTCCTATATATTTTTAGATATTATGAAATAATCAAAAGTAAATTAAAAAGAATTGATTACTATTTAAAACAATTGTATGTAGAATTTATATTGTCTATCTTTTATTGCAGCAAATGTAAACATGTTGAGTACGAATACTAATATAAATCACCGCAGTATTAAATAATAAAATCCAGCTAAAATCCGCCATGAATCTGATAAACGATAAGAAAGTGGACGCCAGTCGGTTTACCAGCTACATAGACGATAGTAGCTTCGAAATCGATTTAACGGCAGCGCAGGAACACCGCCGCAAATTACTCGATGGCGAGCAACTGATCCACCAATCCCAGAACGTGATCCTGTACGAGCAACTGAAAGTGACCCAAGGACTGAGCGGTCTACTCACGATCACGACATTCAAGCTATCGTTTACGCCAACCGGTGGCATAGGCGACGATGTGATCGAGTATTGCCAGCAGAGCAGCTTGCTGGGACCGTACGAAGTGTGTTTATCCTCGATAGATGCGATTTACCACGTTACGGGCGCCAATTCGACCACGAGAAAGAAATTCAGTCCCGGCCATAATGTGTCCGCGAAGATTAAGGAATTGCAGATTGTGTGCAAAGTAAATACGTGTCCAAAATCGCAGAGCGTTGCTGAATAGTAAAATGAAAACGTGTTGTTTCAGAATATGCGCGTGTTGTGGTTTAGTTTCAAGAATACGGATAAAGACAGCGGGCGGCAAGTAACGAACACGTTACTACATCACGTGTATCCGAAAAGGCATTCATTATTGTTCGCGTATGACTTCCCGTAAGTTCTTTTCAACATATATTATACAGGCAAGTGAAATAAAAATACAATCACAGTTAAAAACGAGGATTTATTCGACTATAGTTTCACTTATATTAAGCATGATCGAGAAATGGAAAAACGAATTATAGAAAACTTATTTATATATAAACCTTCTACCTACAGATAATATCGAATAATGGGGAGGGGACTAGGTGTAATTGGCACATTGAGTAATGTATAATTAGCGTTTTTACGGTGTTTGTATTTTTTATCATTGCACTTTTATTTCTCCCCCATAATACAACAAAATCTAAATCATGTATTCTAAACACAATACAATTTTGACAAATTACAACATGCACAGTGCACGACCACAAATAGTCACGAATCAATTCAACGGAGCCGCCGCCGTACAGAAATCGCTTCACCATAGCAAACACAAAACACGCCATTTCCGTTCGATAGAGGACTGGCAGCACGAACTCCAGCGCACCTCCTCCACATCGCATTGGCGTATCACGCTCCTGAACGAATCGTTCGATCCGTGTCCGCACCTACCGCGCTACCTCGTCGTGCCCAAGTCCGTGACGGACTCGCACCTGTTGCAATCGCTGCGCAGCTTCCGTAACGAGTGCTTCCCCGTGTGGACGTGGGGCACGCCTGATGGCGCTGCACTCGTACGCATGGCAGATCTGCTCGCGACGATCACAGATCGGACGCAGGAGAATACACTGTTGGAGAAAGTGCGAGAGAGTCATCCGAATAGAAGGTGCGTAGATAGATTTTTATTTTTTTTTATTTTTTTTTTTTGTTTATTTTTTTATTTTTCAATTAAATATTTTCCACTATCTCACCCACATACCTACCTACACATTTCTTTCCCTCTACTTTACCTTCTATAACTAATTGCATAATACCCCCATGCCGAAGAATGTGACCTACTAGTTTATCTCTCCTGCGCTGTAATACTCTCCAATAAATACTTCTCTTCTCCCCCACTAACTCTAGTACACGGCTTCATTTGTCACTTTATCTTCCCAACCAGTCTTCATTTTTTTTAAAATACCTATAATACTTTTTCTGTCAGGGCTCCGGAGATTCTCTACTTGGACCGCGACTGTCCCAGCCCAGGCCATATACGGCTTAGCTTTCTGAAACTGCGCGATCTGTGTACACCCACGACACGGACACAGCTGCGCGCACAAGACACGCGCTTCTATTCGCTACTGGACGCCAGCAGATGGCTTCACCACGTCAGCCAATGTCTAAAGATGGCCGTTACGGCTGCACAGACCCTGACTGGCATTAATGGTGCCACGAGTCCGAGGACGGTCGTTCTGCAAGAAGGCAATGGACAGGATATGAACTGCGTTATCGCTTCACTAATTCAGGTGTGTTTTACTTATATGCGTTGATTGATATTTTTTCTTTTCTCTTCAATTGTATAGAATATCACCTAAATACCGTAACTCAAAGAATTAAATAGCTACATGCGCATTTCGAAGGCTATGCCCCACATCTTCAGTACCACAAGATAAAAACTAAATTAAAGTAACTCAATTGAATAAGAAGTCAACATGACGGAAATTTTCAATCGATGACATATACATTTTTTAATGGACAATACGGTATTGTGATAATTATTTAACACCGTAGTGACAATTTGAAAATAAATAAATAATGTTTTGGGAAAAATAATAAAGAAGTCAATATGACAGAATATTTCAAAATATGACATATAATATGACGTATAAATCTTTTAAACAATACAAATTAACAATAAACGAAACTAACATGTAACAACAATAAATATTGGTTTGTCAAATCTAAAATAACCAAAAATAAAAAATAAATTTAAAAATAGTCCTTATTAAATCAATTAAATAGACAAGATGAAACTGGGCCTGAATTTAAATTCATCAAATTTGATTTTGATTTATGCATGTATATACTTCCATTAGCATTTAACTCGGAATAATTCAAAACACATTTAAGCAATTTAGGTGAACAAATTTCACAATAGGATTACCTGAATGATCAAAAATATGCTCGGCTACAGCACTTTTAACATTTCTATTTACTCTGAAATGCGCTAAATGTTTCTTAAATCTAGTTTCGGTAGGTCTATGTTAGGACAACAACAACAAGATATTTCATAAATACCAGATTTTTTTAAATTCAAATCAATAAAATCTTTGGGGGGGTTTCCTAGAAAATTAACGCAAGACTTAGAGGTATTATATGCTATTTAAAAATTATATTTATTTAAAATCCTATCTAAAACACGTGCAATAATAGGATCAAAAGGTAATTTAACAAATTTTGTTCTAGAAATATTACTTTGCACTACTAATATTTTTGATATCTCTTAGTTCGTTTAAATTTTCGAAATATATTGTTTAGAATATTTTAGAATAGTTTAGAATAGCAATTTTGCACAGCTATATTTCGGATATTATTTAATTAAATGTTATATCTATCATTGGATAAATGAAAATTGAATAAGCGATTAATTAAAAGCAGCACATTTATTCCCCCATGTGTGATTACATTTTAGATCTTATTAGACCCGTACGCGAGAACAATGATCGGCTTCCAATCCATTCTGCAAAAGGAATGGATCGCAATGGGCCATCCGTTCGCCTCACGATTAGGCCACGTCCTCGACACAGTACCCGCGACGAATCTCGAGCCGACTGTCGCGCCGCTCCTCCTCATATTCCTTGACTGCGTCTATCAGATCATGCAACACTTCCCGTTGGCGTTCCAGTACACCTCCACGTACCTGTGCACCGTGTGGGACAGTGCCCATCTGACCGCATACGAAACGTTCCTGTTCAACAGTGAGCATGCCCGCGTGCTCGCCGAGCGCGATCGCAACGCCACCTTCCGGTCGCTGTGGCGGTGGAATGAACAGTTCCCCCGCCAGAGGGACGTGAATCTGTTCTGTAATCCGTTGTACAATGACGCGACTGCAGAGGCGCTGGTGGACATGCGCACGGGGCTTCCGCATATGGAGGTAAGTGAAATGTATGGTACCGTGCGAACATTATTTATTTAAATAAATAATCAATAAATTGGCAATGGTGCAATAATGATAATAAAAAAATTACTAAAGTGTCTAAAGAAGGGGTTGCAAATAAAGTTTTGCAATAGAATTTAAATTAAAGGACAACATCAGCTTATGTAATACAGGTACTACAAAAAAAGAGAAAAATATTTAATAATTACATACGTATTAATTGTATCAAAAGTGAGGAGACATTCACACCTTCTATAGAAATTAAGGTAACAGAGTATACACCATATCACACAATGCAAAGTTATAAATTTACATTCGATATACAATTACCATTGAATAATAAAATTAATCATATTACCCAATGATAGTAATATATGTTAACATACAATAATTGAAAAGCAATAATCCATATTTTGTTTTTACACATAATAGACAAGGCCAAAAAATTATTAATGCACATACAGTATAGAATATCACCCAAATACCGTAACTTAAAGCATTAAGTAGCTAGATGTACATTTCGAAGACTATGCCCCCATCTTCGGTAGCACAAGATAAAAACTAAATAAAATATCTGTCACGAATCGTGATTGATGTACTATTAAATAAATAAATCAACATGACAGAAGTATTTCAAAAATGGCATATAATATGACCTATAAATCTTTTAAACAATACAAATTAACAATAAACGAAACTAACAAGTAACAACAATAAACATTGGTTTGTTAAACCTAAAATAACCAAAAAATAATTAAAATTAAAATTAAATTGTTCTTATTAAATAAATTAAATAGTTGTTACTTGTTAGTTTCGTTAATTATTAATTTATATTGTTTTAAAAGATTTTAAAAATATTTTAAAATGGCATATAATATGACCGTTTTTATAGGTGATATTCTATACTATTATTTAACACCGTGGTGATAATGTTTTTTAAAATTACACATACAGACAAGGCGAAATTATTAGGCCTAACACTTGATAGCGGTCTTAGTTATTCTACCCATATAACAAATGTAAACAATAAAATAAGTTCGGTTTGAATCTTAATATGATAGAGCACAAACTTTCTTGTTCGCTCTTTTTTTTTACTTTTTCGGCATATTCAGAAACAAGCGTTTAAACATTATTTTGTTTCTCTCTTGGCTTATATTTACTCTTAATTAAAGATTCTACCTATCTGATATGTATATTTTAATGTAATGTGTTCTATTTAAGTTAATACTTTAATCTCGCATTTGATTTTACTTGTTATAACTGTTATAATTGTTGATTCTCTTACCTATGTGATATTTAATTTAATATTTTAATCTCTGATTTGCTTTTACCTATTTTACTACAATACGATACTAGTTAAAGAGTCCGCAATCCTAAAGATTGGTTGGAAACAGCACGCCATGCCGATCTACGATACTACGATACTATATACCGTTATTGTATACCAACTTTGGTCAAACATACAATAAAGTTTCGTTGAGAAATAGTTATTTGTATATTTGTGTAGTGGACTATGCACGGATTGTTTTTTATATTCGTAGTAACAGACAGTAGTTAAAAAAAGTGAAAATACAGTCCACAATCAATAAGGTTTACTCTTTTTTTTTCACTTGTCATATATCTATTTTTTACTACTGTCTGTTACTATGGATATAAAAAGCAATCCGTGCATAATCTACTACACCAACATACAAATAAGTATTTCTCAACCGTTTTTATCGTTCTATCTACCATTCTTGGGACAGATATGGGCACAGTGTTACTTCCGTTGGCTGCCTGGCCTCGAGGTGAAATCTGGTGGCTCGACGCATGCCGACGTGGCAATGCGATTCGTTGCCAATGAGATCGATATGTTACGTCGCCAATTGCAAGCCGCTTCGAGGGTGCGCGAACAGCATGTCGCTAATGGAACATCGGATGCGAGGACAGAGGAAGAGGCCATGCTGGAGTATCTCGGTAATGTGAACAGTTTTTACCCGTTCAGTGTGAATCTTCGTAGCGAGGACAGGCGACGACGAGATACCATGTTGCTTGACAACGGTGTTGTCACTTCCGATAGTCAGCGAGATGTTGACGCGCAATCTCAAGTAAGCATAGCTAGTTAGTTTCTAGCTGTATGAGCGGTGACATATTTGTCGGTCCATTGGTTTTTATATATAGTGTGTTCCGGTTATCCGAATAGTAACTTTACAATTATCCATAACAATATATTTTCTACATATTTATATAGAGTCCAATTTTCGCTATTGGTAAATCCATAAAGTTATTTTTACAAATAATTAAGTTATTCTATTCGAGACATACAAGTGAATTTTACACCCGCGTGTGCTTATATAGTAGAGTTAATTCTTTTTTAATTTGACTTTTGAACATTCTTAGAAAGTTTATTTATTTTCATTTTTCTCCTATGGATCTAGTATGAAAATAAGATATTTAAGAAATATAATATATATACTATATTATACTAACAGACTATTGTTATATGTTCTAAACTAAGTTATACCTACCGTTGTTTCTTATTTTGTTACATATACTTTATTAAGAATGTAAATTAAGTTTACATTTTTTTTTAGAATAGCATGTTATTTTTTTGCCATTTTCTAAAGGTACTTTTTGCTTTCCAGTGATTATAAGAAATGAATTTTAATTTTTATTATTATTTTCTTGAGTTTCTATGGTTCTATTTGCAGTATTACTATATGTACATATAATTTTACAAAATATCACCCAAATACAATAACTTAAACTATTTGGAGCCTACTTTATAAAGTCTGTTGCACTCACATGAAATTTATCTATCCAGCTTGTACTCGCGTGAATTTTATTCAGTTACTCTTTACATTTGAACTACTGGCAGTTGGAACTTTTTAAGTCGAATTAAAAAAATGCTAATTTTCCAATTGTATTAGTATCTTTTAGAGGATATTTTTCTGAGTATCTGGCTATTTTTATCACTTCTAAAATAATGACTATTTATTAATTAGGGATTATTCATCCCACTAGAAGGTGAAACGTGTTCCTTCGCATGCATTTCTTGAGGTTTCTGCTAATTTAAAGCCGGCAATTAGTTCCGATGAATTTCAAATGGGACCCGTTTTCATATTACCCAGTTTCTGCGCAAATCAAAAATTCAATTTTCAATTTTAATGAAATTCATCATATCCTTTGTTAAAATTTGCAATATTTATTCTGTGCTGGTAAAATGGTTGAATGGGACATTTTCTGATGAGAAAAGATATAAAGTTTTGCAAGCAGTGAACAGTATATAGCGTTCATTTAGAAAAGACAAAATAATGGATTATATTGGCAATTCCTCAAATCTTTAAAAACAGAGTTCTTTATTTAATCAACATTTTACGAATATAAAATATAAAAAAGCGCACATCTGTAATATCACAACTAACTTAAGGAATACCTAAATTAGCCGAATCTTTATAAAATATATTGAAAATCTTTGGAATAAATGGGACTCGTTTACCCTTGTATATCTGATTGCTATTTACTGTACTAAGTAAATCTAGTAAATAATAAATATAAATTATAGTAAATAAGCATACGTAAAAACAATGACCATTGTTTATGCATTACCTACAGAAGTACCAAATATATTAACGTAACTAAATTGATTTATATTAAACACTTAATCAGGAAAACTCGTGAATAATTTGAATAATTCGCATGATATATTACTCAAAAAACTTGGGATGTGAATGTAAAAATTCTAAGGGCTTCCGTTATAATGATTCTTTTAAAGGATAATGTAAGATAAAAATTAGAAATCCCTAGTCTACACATTGAACGTAAAATAATAATACACACGCTCTTCTTAAATTTCTAAAGGTAAATAGAGAATTTATGTATATAATAAATACTAAAGATTTTGTTCGCATGGATCTGCTGAATTAGATGAAACGTCATTTCGCGTACTAACATTTGTGTTTGTATGTAAATCGTCCTCTTCTTCATCATCACATTTAATGAGTTTTAGTAATTCTTCACAACTAAGGCCAACCGCTTTCTTCTTGTTACTACTACGGCTAGATTTTCTGGATGTGCCACTATGTAAGCCTGGATGTTCATAAGCTTTATTTAACGCTATTAACTGTTCCATAGGAATTTTGATTTGCTTGCGCATTAAGCGGTGGTAAATGCGTTTTCGAAACGTCTCTTTCATGGAGCTCCAACTGCGATTTTTCGCTTTACAAATGCCGGCGTCTTCCATTTCTCTCCAGAACGAATCGGTACGCAGTCGATTATATTCTTGAGTTGCCAGTATATAATTTATAATCGCCGTATATTCCTCTTCTAAATACATACGATTGGCAATCTGTGCCATGGTTTTTTAAAAATGTTTTAGTGCAGACAACCAATTTATTAAATTCAGATGGGATACAAATAAATACACGGTATTTTTCAGAGAGCGATTACTACATGTTGAATTTCACGTTTTAGCCAGAAAGAGAGAAAGAAACCAATTCATTTGAACTACACGAATGTTTTTCATTGTAGACAGATGTAACATTTTTAAATTTCTTAAAAATATAACAAAACTATTAAATAAATGCTACTTCTCAACGAGTGAAACCGCCGTTATGATTCTGGCTGAGAATAACTGGATAGGGAAAGGAAAATAAATATAGGTAACTAAAACTACACAATGAGAACCTAGTTAAAAAAATATTCCATGTACAAATAAATAAAATATCAAATTTAGGTACCCAAAGTGAGCGAGAAAAATAGTCAAGCGGCACATTTGATTTCCAAACTAGTTTTACTGTAAGTCTATTTAAATGATATCGTCAAAAACTGAAAAATGTCCTCACTATGGGCGTACATACACATTGATATTTAAATATTTATTACGAGAAAATGAACAAAGGAAACGCAGCCAAACTTTAATATTTTAGTGCATAATATCCATTACTTCTAAAAATAATACAAAATGTAAAAATATTCTGAGCTGGACTAATCTTCCTCGCCCTTTCAAATCCAATATAAATAGCATTTTGTGCGGGACGGGTGAGCAATACACTTTACTCACTAACACACATTATGGCAGGGAGCAAGATACCGTTTCATTTCATGTTGGATCGATTCTGGAAAAATTCAATTGCTCTTGATTTTGCGTGGCGTACAATACAACTACGTACTGTTTAAGTTAATATAAAATTGTATATTGATCTGCTTGTATTCGTCGGAACCGTCGCAACAATCGCAAATGCCGTCGTTAACGCGCTGCGAGCTCACGAAGCGCCTTTCGCCATTACAGTAGAACTGACCATTGGGGCAGGCGCTGGTACCCGGCTCATCTGTCCCATCGGCGCAGTCGCAATAATCGTCGTTCACTTGTTGGAACGAAATCCATTCGCCACTCAGTATGCATCTGAAATCATCCAGCTGCCCCAGCTGCTCCACGGACTTATAGAACAACGCCTCGTCTTCGCTAAATGTGCCCAACACTTTACTTTGCAATTGTTGCTGCTGTATGGACGACAGTTGAGCGAAGATCACCAATTGATAACTTATATAAATCAGACATATTAAAATGAATGGCATCAGCACATACTTGAGCTTTTTCTTAAATAAGAACAACGACTTTTGATACTTCATCGATGACTTTAGTTTCCTCTTCGTTATTCATCACCTTGCTTCTGCGTTCATCGCTGACAATTGATATTATTTCGAATATATTACGTGATTCAGTAAATATCGATTTGTTTATCTGTTTACAGGAACGTGGTTCAATAAAATTTATTATAATTAATAGAATTCGAAGATTTTTTTTTCTCGAGCTTGTTATTCATGCTATACGGAAGGTTATGTACGTTGCCACAGACGGACGGGTAAGGGATGTCATGAGAGTGACAGTGGGTGCAGCACAAGAGAATGCAGGCTACGAGGGTGCGCAGAGATTTATTTTATATAAATAAAATTAAAAAATACAAGGCATTTTAATCAACGTCAACGGCGAAATAATATTATAGTTTTAAAAATATTAAATCGCGCGAAATGCTAAAATATAAACAATATATAATCTAACCCAACGACGACCGAAAAATTAAAACAGACCGGATTAATAAATGACGGATGGGTTAAATGGTCTACTTCGGCGAGATATTTGATATATTTCAATCATCAGCCAGCAAAGTGTCAAATTTAATATACGTTTAAGTGATTTGTTTACACAGAAGGTCACCTGTATATTTTACTATCATATAACAGTAATGTCAGTTCAAAGTTTAACATCTTTTAGAAATATTTCCGCAAAATACTTTTTTGGTTGTATCAAAGTAGCGAGGAAGTTTTCCAGACGATCTGTCGATATAGATGACCCGTATAAAATAGTAAAAGGTCGCGAAGTTCGTAAAGGTACATCGAGCATTCAACAGCATCGTCCCGCAAAAAGAATGCTCTAGTTACTGTATGCTATCGTTGTATTTATTGTTTAAGAGAAAGGCAGCTGGAAATGGAAGAACCCTAACTTCGAATATCTCGCATCAAACAATTACCCGTTCTTTATGAATGGGAATGTAGGGCCCGCGTGGTACGATAAACACACGACACTAGACCTGGACAATTCGTGCCAGTTTATTATGGAAGAGATTCCCGGCAGCCCCACGGAAGTGACACATCCCAATGTCTCGGGAATTACGTGTCAAGTGCAGATATGTCCGCGGCTGTTGCGTCAAACCGTCACAGATTTGTTCCCGTACAGGGACTTTGAAACATCGGAATTGACCGTGGTTACAATCACCTTGAGACCGGACCTGAATCTGCTGCGGCGACAGACGGAAATAGAGACGGAGAAATTAGCGCAAACGGTAACATGGCCCGCCACTATTTCGTCCATTTTCTTATTGTATGTTTACAGTTTGTATTGACCGCAAAGAACATTTGCTCGAAGACACGTAAGGTGGGTTACTGGGCAGATTTCATTAACCCATTCTCTGGTCGGCCGTATTTCGCCAGCACGAAAGGCAACGAATTATACCAAACCGACGAACGATTTAGATGCTTGGACTTTCAGATATTCGAGGTGGAGCAATGTCTCGTCATCACCAACGAACAGATCAATAGTCCCAGTTCGCAAAGATCGTTTGTGGGTAGTCTGTTCACAACGGCTCCAGCCGAACGGTCCGACCTCAACAATATCTTTCTACGCAAAAAGCAATAGTTCTTGGACACTTGTAGCTTTTTATAAATATGAGTAAAATGCCTGTTATAAATAAATTGTATATTATGTGATACTAATATAAATACTACAAGGAAGTAGGGTACGATTGTGGTTGAGAATGGGCAGATAGGGAAAGGAAAATAAACATAGGCAACTGAAACTACGCGATGTAAACCTAAGGTTGTCTTAAAAAAATTCAATTTTTTAGCTAATCTAACTGCACAATTCATAAATTGTTAAATTAAGTAAAAATTTAAAAATATCCATACGTCAAAGTATGGCTTAATAATAGGTATTAAAGACCTGATCTAAGATCCATATGTCAGCTTCTTGGTGCTTCGAAAATCTGGTAATCCCTTGCGAGCAGGCAACTTAATAAGCGCTACTTTATCGCGGAACATGCTCTAAACTAAATCATTATAGCTACTCTCACCCAGAATCATACCGAAAATAGCCGTCTATTCGTCGTTTAATCCAACAGTCTTATTCCGTGTATAAAACATTTGATTTTGGGCGGTAATTTCAGGACAACTTGGATCTACGATACTCTAATGGGACACTCGACACATGCGCATCGTTGTTTGCATCCTCGTCATATATGCTGTAATGGTATATATGTGTCTCTCTCTAAACATCTTTATCCGCCATGTTACCATTGTATCGCAACAACACTGGCTCCTCTCCTATAAGCCTGTAAGCTGCAGAGGCAACGCTTCGCAGGGTTCTGTGTCTTCGCCCCATCCCGCCGTATCTTAAGAACTAAGTATGATGTCTCGGTGTATGTATTCGATACCCCAGTCTACCCAAAACCCGTCAATGTGAAACCGAGACTAGATGCATTTTGGGGGGCAACTCGGACACACTCACACGCTCCGAACTACACGTAGGACAGTCGCTTTCCCCACAGCCGATGCCCAAATAGTGCCGCTCATATCTGCTTTTCGTGTCGATATGACCATGTTTTTGTTTGTACAGGTTACATTTTGAGACCAGCTATTTCGTATCGTACACATTCGTAGAGCCACACACTGATGAGACGTAAAATTTTGTTCGCGGATGGTAGATTGTGACCGACAAATGTGTGTAAAATGAGTAAGAGACGGCGAACTAGTTCGATTACGAGCAGCAAGGATTGCGAAAGCTTGGACGGCAATGGGGAAAGCGGCCAGGGCGGTTCCATTCGGAAGCGACGCAAGAAGCAAGATCCCGTAAGTGGAGGATATTAAATATCTAATCTAATATTATCACTTACACAATTTGATATATTTGCGCGCGTAGATGGAATTGGTACAGCGAGTGTACGATTCAATACGTAATCAGCGGAAGGAGGACGGCACGCTGCTGTGTGACGCCTTTATTCGCATGCCGAAGCGTAGACAAGCCCCCCTATATTATGAGTTGGTCGAGCATCCGCTCGATTTACTACGTGTGCAGCAAAAGCTCAAGACGGACGAATACGGCGACATAAATGACTTGCAAGCGGATATTGAGCTGATTGTCTCAAACACAAAGTCGTTCCACAGGAAGACCTCCCCGGAGTATCGAGACGCTTGCGATTTACTCCACTTATTCTACCTCAATAAAGCTAAGTATGTAATGTGTAACTGATTGGATTGTAGGAGAAAGTGATATTTTTCAAATAGATATCGGAAATTAGTTAGTTAGTTAAAGAGTCCGCAATCCTAAAGATTGGTTGGAAACAGCACGCCATGCCGATCTATCCCGAGCTAATCCCTTCATCTCCCTATAGCTATCCATCTCAACGTCTTCAACTATCTGACTCACATACTCCAATCTAGGCCTACCTACCCCTCTCTTTCCCTCCACTCTACCTTCTATGATCAATTGCATAATCCCCCCATGCCTAAGAATATGCCCTACTAATCTGTCTCTCCTACGCTGTAACACTCTCCAAATACTTCTCTTCTCCCCTACTAACTCTAGTACAGCTTCATTTGTTACTTTATCTTCCCAACCAATCCTCATCATCCTCCTATAACACCACATTTCAAGTGCTTCTAATCTACGCTTCTCTTCCTTTCCTATAGTCCACGCCTCACACCCGTACAGTGCTACACTCCAAACATATACCTTCAGTAATCTTTTTCTAATACCCAAGTCAATATTTGATCTTAAAATCTGTTCTTTTTCTACGAATGCCTTCCTACCCTATTTTAATTCTAATTTCCTATCGGAAATTACAGTTGTGTTAATAAAAATATGTCGACGATGGACGAATTTTATTTTCTGTATAATAATGAGTAATCGAAAAGGATTTTTTTTGTAAGTAAAACAAATTTCAGTTAGACTATCGTCAATAAATAGCACATATTGGGCTAGTTTTAATTCAATTTGTACACATATATTAATACTTCCATATATTATATTATGCAACTGATAATAAAACATTAACGTTAAAAATATTATAATAGTTTCAGGAGACATAAAAAATATTTGGATCAAATAAAATAATTCATTCTACAAAAACCATATAAAATATTTTTCAAATGTAAATACTATAAATATAAAAATATATACAGTAATATAACAATATATGGAAATGATTAATATAACAATAGGATAATAGACGGTGTTAAATCGTGCTCGCCATCTTCTGCATCGAAAATCCGAGGAAATCGTCAGCTGGGATACAATACAGTGAAACGTCGTTCTCTGTCCATGCAGCCGCAGCTGCGGGGAAAATTAGGAAGTACAGCACGTAAGTCGTTACCCCCACGCGCCGCACTCACAAGCAACTACACTAACCATTACCACCAACATAACAACAATCGGAGAAATAGTTACAAACATCGACTTCGACTACAAGACGATGATGATAATGACGATGATGATGATGCAAGCGAGGAACTGACGATAGCTAAGCACAACACACGTGGCCAGCGACCATCGCGCTGTTTGGTACCGCCAGATTCGGGTGGTGAGGATACTACAACGACCTCGCACAGTTCCACAACGGCCGGCGAAGACTCCTCCGTTCCGACCAATCACAATAATGCTTTCGAGGAGTTGTTTACTGCTATAATGACAGCTACAGGTACGTTTAGCCGATACATAATGACAAAACCATTGTTATCTAACATTTAACTAGCCTAGCCGTGATAAATTTCTCTCGAAATAATTCTAAGCAACTGAAAAACCGTACAACTAAATAAATGACAGACGCAGATAACCAGCCGCTTCACACTGACTTCCAACTGCTTCCGTCGCGACGCAAATACCCCAAATACTACGAGTTCATTGATAATCCGATCGACTTGCGTATGATCGCCACGAAGATTCAATCGCACGCGTACAACTCACTAAACGAGATTGAGCGTGACGTACAGACGTTAACGAGGAACGCGTGCGTCTTCAACGAGCCCGGCTCGCACATATATCGGTGTGCGAAGACGTTGCGCCGCGTGGCGCATCAGAAACGGATCGAAATGGAACACAATGGGTGCTGGAAGCAGACCGAAACGACGTTGGCGGAGAGCAAAAGTGAGCGGATTCGGAATAGACGATTGAGGGGCAACGCTGGCATGTCGCTAAGTGCCATCACAGCAGCTCTAAAGGATGATTCGGAAGAGGAGAGTGTGGACGAGGATGGCGGCGATAGCGAGGATGCGGGTACGAATGGTTATAGTAATAGAATGGTCAATGTGGTTGGGTAATAATTGTGCAATGTTTTATATCACAGTTAAAAACGAGTATTTGTTCGACTATAGTTTCGCTTATTAAGCATTATCGAGAAATGAAAAACGAATTACAGAAAACTTATTTATATACAAACAATGTACCTGCAGATAATGGGAAGGAGATTAGGTCTAATTGGTCATTGAGTAAATTATAATTAAGGTTTTTATGGTGTTTGTGAATTTCTAGTGATGCGAGCAAATTTAATTTCCGACTCTTTGAACAACCAAAAATTCACAAACACCGTAAAAACCCAATTGGACCAAATCTCGTCCCCATTATTCGATTTATCTGTAGGTAGATTGTTTATACATAAATAAGTTTTCTGCAATTCGTTTTTCATTTCTCGATAACGGTCAATAAGCGAGATTATAAGCGAAAAAATCCTCGTTTTTAACTGTGATATAAAACATTGTACTTTTATTTCTTTTCCCTAATATTTAATATCACAACATAACGGAAAAATCTATAACCTTTTGCAAATAATAAATAATATTTTAATATATCTATAGAAGAGGAGGAAGAAGAGAGGGACGGTGACGCGGAAAAAAAAAACAGTGACGACGGAGACGACAGTCAAGTTGAGTGTGACAGCGCTGCAGCTGATTACGATTCGGATGCAAACACGAATACTACATTAGCGCAGCTGGACAATCCCAAATGGAAGCTGTTTGAGGCGGTGCGCAGTGTGCGGAGTCCCGGTGGCGCTTTGCTGAGCGAGCCGTTCTGGCGGCTGCCGTCGCGACGTTTCTACCCGGACTACTACAGGGAGATTAAGAATCCCGTGTCGCTGACGCAAATTCGCCGGAAGCTCACCAGCCACTCGTACGGCACCGTTAGCGAGGTGGCCGGCGATCTGACGGTGCTATTTGAGAACGCGAAAAGATATAATCAAGATAATAGTAAACTGTATAAGGTAAATGATGACCTATGTCAATCGTGTTGGTTCTTGATGCGCTTTTCCGTTTTAGGACGCTGTCAAGTTGCAGAAGATTATGCAACTGAAGCTGCAAGAGCTACTTGACATTGATCAGGTAACAGTAACTGTTAACAGAAACAGATCAAACACTAACAAACACCACCATTACAAGGTACTTATTATATCGTGCAAACAACACATAATGTCACAAGTCGTTAATATGATGCAATCCGTTACTTTGTGCAACAACGTGGTAATATTTTAGGACTTCGATACCGACATCGAGCAAGAGTACAAGAAACGCGGACCGAAACCTAAGAATTATCACAATGCCACCGTGCAAGGGGCTGCGCCCAGAGGACGCCCCCCCAAAGAACGGGACAGATTCGGTCAGGACAACAACAAGAGGCCCGCGTGGGACAGTCACGCAGTGCCACTTAAAAAACGTCTACATATTATCGCCAAATTCCTGCTTGACTACAAGGTCAATTTCTGTTCAATATATGGTAGTATATTATATATTTCAATATATAAAATCTTACTGCACCAATAGAAAGCGGATGGAAGACAGCCCCTTCTCGCGTTCGTTGAGAAGCCATCGAAGAAACTGTACCCGGATTATTACGAGGTGATAAGCGAACCGATCGACTTCCTAGACATCGAAGCACGCATCAAATCGGACCGTTACACCACCGAGCGTGATATGATACACGATTTCCAGATCATGTTCAGCAATTGCCGCACGTACAATGAGACCAATTCGCCGCTGTACGAAGATGCCTGTCTGTTGGAGAAAGTGCTGCTAGAACGTGCCACGCACAGCAGCAACAGTGGGGTTAATAACGCTTCATCGTCATCGTCTCCAACAACGGCCAATTCATCGCTATATAAATTTAATCAACATATCAACCGAGTGTAAGTATTTGATCATAACTGTACGGTAGTATAGAATATCACCCAAATACCGCGTAACTCAAAGCATTTGATAGCTAAATGCGTAGTTCGATGGGGGATCTTCAGTAACACAAGATAACGATTAAATAATATACGTCTGTCACGAATCGTGATTGCTACACAATTGAATAAAGGAGTCAACATGACAGAAGTATTTCAAAATATGACATATAATATGACCTATAAATCTTTTAAACAATACAAATTAACAATTAACGAAACTAACAACAATAAATATTGATTTGTCAAATAAATAAATAATAAACAACTAAAAATAAATTTAAATTTAAAGACTATTTTCTTATTTATTATTATTTTTAGTTGTTTTAGGTTTGATAACGCATCATTTATTGTTGTTACTTGTTAGTTTCGTTAATTGTTAACTTGTATTTATTTTTTAAGATTTATAGGTCATATTATATGCCATTTTTGAAGTACTTCTGTCATGTTGATTTATTTATTTAATAGTATATTAATCACAATTCGTGACAGAGGTATTTTATTTAGTTTTATGTTGTGCTACTGAAGATGGGGGCATAGCCCTTGAAATGTACATCTAGCTATTTAATGCTTGTTACGGTATTTGAGCGATATTCTATATTATAATTTAACACCGTAGTGATAATTTTTAAAACCGTTGTGATAATTTTAAATAACTACGGTATTTTTATTAATTATTTAATGTGTTGACTACACAGCTGTAAAGGACGACGTGTATTATCCCCGAACGCACGTCGATGTAAATTACTGTACGACACAATACGAGAGTACCGCGAGCCAAAGGCGAACAGACAACTAAGTACCATCTTCCTCAAACTGCCGTCCAAGAGCGTAAGTGTCTAGTTTTTAATATCCCCATACGTAATTTAATAATACAGGATCGTGTATATATGAGTATATATATAAGTGTATATATATATAAAATATATATGTTGAGGTTCGCCGAGGATGTAGCTATCTCGGAAGAAAGGGAGCAGAATTTAGAACATGTATTAAATGGTATGCCTAAGGAAGTAATGTCTAAGGATTATAACGTGAAAATAAATATAGGAAGACCAAAGTGATAAGGTGTGACAGAAAGGAATACAGGCGAAACATTAGGATAAGAATAGGAGATGATAGAGTAGAAGAATTGTCAGACTTTTCTTATTTAGGAAATAGGATTACAAAACATAACCGAAGTAAGGTATATATAAAATGCAGGACAGCACAGTGTA
This sequence comes from Leptodirus hochenwartii, assembly GCA_947310635.1. NCBI lineage: Eukaryota > Metazoa > Arthropoda > Insecta > Coleoptera > Leiodidae > Leptodirus > Leptodirus hochenwartii. The sequence goes on from OX371177.1 coordinate 49,230,164, forward strand.
GGAAGGCATTCGTTGAAAAGGAGCAGATTTTAAGATTAAATTCTGACGTGGGTATTAGAAACAGATTACTGAAGGCATGTGAGTGTGGAGTGTAGAATTGTGTGCGGGTGTGAGGCGTGGACAATAGCTAAAGAAGAGGAACGTAGAATAGAAGCATTCGAAATGTGGTGCTAAAGGAGGAGGATGAGGATTGGTTGGGAAGATAAAGTAACAAATGAAGCCGTACTAGAGTTAGTAGGGGAGAGGACATGGGGGGTATTATTATAATATAGCAATTAGCTATAGAAAGTAAAGTAGAGGAAAAGAAAGGGGCAGGTAGGCCTCGATTGGAGTATGTGGGTCAGATAGTGGAGGACGTTAGGATGAATAGCTATGGAGTGGTGAAGGAATTAGCTGAGGATAGATCGACAGATGGGGCGCTGTTTCCAACCAATCCTTAGGATTGAGGACTATTTAACTAACGTGTATATAATCTAGGACTATCCCGACTATTACGAGGTGATTGAGAAACCGATCGACCTGGAGCGAATCGGACACAAGGCCAAGACCGGTAAATACCACGAGGTGGACGATGTGGCGGCCGATTTGGTGTTGATGTTCGATAACGCGTGCAAATTTAATGAGCCCGACTCGCAGGTGTACAAGGACGCGCTCGTACTGCACCAATTGACGCTGCAACAAAAGCGCAAATTGAAACAGGGCGAAATCGGCGCCGATGGAATCGATAGCGTTCCAGATGTACAAGCGGCCGTACAAGATCTCCTCTTGGATCTATTTACGTCAGTATATAATCATCAGGTAACGAACCCTTTGCGCCGCTAAAACTGTTAATGAACGTATTCTTGTACAAAACACTATAACTTAACAAGTTTATTTTTCACACATTTTTAATCCTGAATGCTCGAAAATGTCTAAAAAAGGAGTTGCTTTTTCGTTAGTGTGGGGGGGGGGGGGGGGGGGGGGGGGTTATGCAATTATTTAACGCCGTAGTGACGATTTAATAACGTGTTCTTATTGACTTCTTTGCGATTTTACAGGACGAAGAGGAGCGCTGCTACACCGACTCACTGGCCGAATTGCCCGAGCATGACCCGTGTCCCACCAATCCCGGGAAACGTTTGCGCGGTCTCAGCTTGGACCTGATCAAGCGCCGCCTAGACGGCGGCCTGTACCAGCGACTGGACGCATTCCAGGCGGACATATTCGCCTGTCTGGAGCGTGCACGCCATCTGTCCCGCACTGACTCGCAGGTATTTGAGGACGCCGTCGAGTTGCAGCGCTTCTTTATCCGGCGCCGAAATGCGTTGTGCAAGGAGGGACAGGTGTTGCGATCGCCAGCATCGCGTTACACGCTGCAACTGCTCGAGGAGGAGGTGGATCTGTTGTGCAAGGAGAAGAGAAATACGGAGGAGGTCGAAGCGGAAGCGGAGGCAGAGGAAAATCAACAGCATACGAGTGAATTTCGAAATTTAACGGGCGATGACGTAGCAGCCAATGGGCCCATCGTTGATGATACTTTGTCGTTGGATGAAAGTGGCAACGAGAACAAGAAACAAACTGAATCACACTCGCAACCACAAATAACGTACAAGGTAAACCAATTTGTTCCAACAGACTTTGTAAAGTATAAAACGTCATTTAATACGTACTTGTTGGCATTAGGTTGGCGATTTCATATACCTGGACTCCTCAGCAGCGTCCACCGCAACCATAACCTCCTCAGCGTCTCTGAAACGTCAACCGCACAACATGAACCATCACAAACACCACCTCCACAACAATACCACAACGAGCAATAGCGGCGGCAACGCTGCCACCTTCCAGGACAAGGACACCGAGCCACACATCGTACTCGTCGAGCGCCTGTTTACCGGCTCCGGTGGGCGACAGATGATGTACGGTAGCAAGTACCTGCGGCCCGCCGAGACCTACCACGTCAGCACGCGCCGTTTCCTCGAACACGAGGTCTTCAAGAGCGACACACACGCCACCGCACCGTTGGCCGAGATTGTCGGTCGCTGCTGCGTACTGAGCGTAAAAGTGTACTTCGCACAGCGATCGTCCGATTTCCGGGACGAGGATGTGTACGTGCTGGAATCGCGCTACAGCACACGCATGCGTAGCTTCAAAAAGATCAAAATCTTTCGCGATCTAAATCACCCGAACGTAACACTGGTGGCGCGCGACACGCCGCTGGAACCGAAACGAGTCGTGTCCGTGTTTAGGGAACGATTGGAGAAACACAAGGACGAGTTGCAAGAGTTGCAGGACTGTCTGGAGCAGAGCAGGGACGCGAATAGTAGATTGAGTGTGCCAAATGTGCCGTTAGAGTGGGAGTTGGATAGTGATGGGAAAACATACTATGAACAGTACAATTATTCAGGGGCTACGCTCAAAACTGGCGATTTTGTATACGTCATGACAACAGATGGTGGACGGCAAATGGTCGCGCAAATAAATACCATATGGATTGCTAAAGAGTAAGTAATGTACATTTACTTACAGTGTATTTGTAAAATGTATCACCGTCCATCCAGTGGGAAGGAATTCTTTCGCGGTCCGTGGTTCGTGTCGCCATCGGAAGTACCACCCTCGCCAACGCGCCTCTTCTACAAACAGGAGGTGTTCCTTAGCACAGTGGAGAACACCAATCCACTTGTCAGCATATTGGGAAAGTGCTCCGTCCTGCACTATAACGAGTTTATAGCGAGCAGGGTGACGGAAGTGTCCGAAGCCGATGTGTACATTTGCACGTCCACGCTGGACGAAGTCAATCGCCAGGTGAAGCGGCTCACACCGGAGGGTCTGCGCAAGGTTCTGCACCACTCACCGCATGTAGCTGAGGATGAGGTTTACTTCTTCCCCAGACTTCTCAACCCCCCCAAGGTACGTATTATTCTTGTAAATATCTACGTAATCAATTATGTGACAGGGGGGGGACTATATTTTTAATCAGCTAGATATGTTCATGAACATACGTGCATTTTCAAAGAGCAATAAAATCAACTTACAAAATGATGGAATAATAAAGTTAGTTCACGCTACAGTTGAAATATTACTTTAGTGCTTTTTTGTATAATATCCTTTTCTGATTTACGATCGAATTAATTGTATTGTGATTTAATGAAATTTAAATAATCCCGCGTATATATAGTTGCCTAATCCTACATTCCATTAGAAGTGCGCTACTTTTGTCACCTAACCTTAAACAACCATTTACATATACGTTTCGTTCAAATATATATATATATATATATTTAAATTTCGAATGTAATGCGCGAGTCGCAATTATTCGACGTATATATTACTATATTTGGTGGTTCAATGTAATCGCAATGGCAGCGGCGCAGTCGCCATCATTCGCCCCTTTAATAGATAATGGTGTACGTTGAGGTTTAACGAAGGTGTGCCTAACACCACCACAGCTAGTGTAAGCAATATCCTTCTATCGTGCGGAAAAAAAACGCGTTTACAAATGCGGAATAGCTCTGCGCTCAAACTATTATCATAGTATGGTATAAGAACATTTGCAAACTAATCGCGGACGTCATTGCGATTCACTACGTACTGCGCAACGACATGGACATAGTAATGGAGGACTCTTTAGACGCCAGTTGCGGTAGTTCGGTGGGTTTCGGGGATCCGCACTGCGATACGATTACACAGGTGGTTGTCGCTATGGCGCAGCAACAAGCTCAGCAGCCTCCCGTCGCTGTTGTTACCTTAACTAACAGCGCTAGTATTGTTAATGTTGGCGTGAGCGCAACAGCTACACAAGCTGCTAGTGTTGTCACAAGTACACCGACTCCAATCAAGAAGGTATAGTTTTGTACACGATAAACTCCCGAAACTGCACAGGCTTTGCGCATTTGTGAGTCCGAAAGAATTCATAAGAATGTGCATTCTTATAGTTTCGAAATTGTATTATAAGTTCATCGCTTCCACAATAGCTATCCTACATTTCCATATCTAGAAATAGTTGGTTGGGTGTATAAATATATAGTTACAGTTTTAATTATATTTTAATTGGGAATTGTAGGATTGCTTTGTGATTTGATGAATTATTTTTAGTTGTTCATAATAATTGCCCCCCTCCCGCAATGTAATATATATATTAAATAATGTGCTGATTGCAGAAGGTGAACAAGACAAAGTTAGTTACTGGCTACATCCTATACTCGAGGGATGTGCGGAAAACGGTGTGCCAGACTAACCCTGACTCAAACTTTGGTGAAATCAGTAAAATCGTGGGCAACGACTGGCGCGCTTTACCAACCGGTATAAAGCAAACGTGGGAGGAGCGTGCGGTGCGCATGAACGAAGAGGCGAGGGAGCGGGACAGACAATTGCAACAATCCGAGGATGGCGGCGGCAACAGTCCCGCACCGATCCTACCGCCACCGGACCAGGTGTTCGAGTGTCTGTGGGACAAGTGCGACTTTCAGTTTGAGGAGTCGAGCGACTGCGTGGAGCACTGCATACGGGACCGCGAGACCGGCGGCGGACACGTACAGTCGTACTACGCACAGCGCCAAGACACCGACCTCAACTGTATGTGGCGCGGATGCGGCAGACACAACAAGAAGAATGTACAGCCCTTCCCGAGTATGCAAAGGCTCACGAGACATGTTCGCGATATGCACATCAACAAAGGGAACGGAAGATCGATTGTGCCAGATGCTCGTAGCAAGTGAGTGTATTCTTATTTTAATAATATATAACATTAAGTTCGCAATATTTCGATAATAGTTCGATCTAAATATCTTTTGTAAGCAACAATAGCGTTGTGACCGTTTTACAGCGGTTATCTCCATTAGTAATTGATTTAAATCACGGATCGGGATTATATTGTGCGCGTTCTGCAACAGCTAATCTATATTATCGTTCTAATAATCTGCATCGATATGACATTCTGTCGTACATATAATCTTGCTTGGAGTTAGAACTTCTTTTGTATAGATTTTTATTATTCATAATGAATGTGGTTTTGTTGCGTAGGAACTTCAAACCTTCCAGTAAAGTGTCGAGCGCCGGTGCGGTTATGGGACATCTGCAGCAGACCAATAGCACCGGCGGACCGACAGCTGCTGTCATCACCGCCCAACAGCATCCGTCCACCGCTGCCGCATCCTCACTCTCCACAGCCACCTCATCTGCTCCCTGTACGTTTTCATTTGCGCTTTTTAAATAAAACTCTTTCTTTCTAAATGTCTTCTAGATTTTGCCGGTATGTTGTGATATTCCATATTATGTACAATGTTTTATATCACAGTTAAAAATGACGATTTATTCGACTATAGTTTCATTTATTAAACATGTTTTTTATCACTGTTAAAAACGAGGATTTATTCGACTATAGTTTCGCTTATTAAGCATCAAGAAATGAAAAACGAAGTACAGAAAACTTATTTATATATAAATAATCTACCTGCAGATAATATCGATTAATGCAGAGGAGATATGGTCTAATTGATCATTGAGTAAATTATAATTAGGGTTTTTACGGTGTTTGTGAATTTCTAGTGATTGAAGCTAATTTAACCTATGACTCTCAACAAACATGTGAAATTGTTAAATTAGCTATACTAGGAAAATTATGGTAAGGTTCTAAAATATGGTTAGCAAAGTTCGAATTAGTTTTCTTTTTAAATTTAATTGTAATTGTTAATTTGTTATGTTAACATGTTAATAGTTCTAAATTTGAAGAAGAAGAAAACGAATTCTAATTTTGTAACCATATTTTTGAATCTCACGATAATTTTCCTAGTATAGCTAATTTAACAATTTTACATCTTTGTTCAAAGAGTCTTAAATTAGATTTACTTTAATCACTAGAAATTCACAAATACCGTAAACCCCTAATTATACATTACTTAATGACCAATTAGTAATGATCTAATATCCCATTCGATATTATCTGCAGTTGGATTGTTTATATATAAGTAAGTTTTCTGTAATTTGTTTTTCATTTCTCGATAATGCTTAATAAGAGAAACTATAGTCGAATAAATCCTCGTTTTTAACTGTGATATAAAACATTATACTTTTATTTCTGTTCCATCTTTTTCTTTTGTCGCACAACAGACAATTTTGTTAATTTACTGCAGTAGTAGCTAATGTCTTCCACATCGTTTTTTTATTTTATTATATATATATATATATATATAATTAGCATCGATTTCCTTTGGATAGCTGCTAGTAAGATATTTAATGCAACGGCCAATAGAACATTTTCCGCACCGACAGGTACAATTCATAAAACGGGTACGATTATTGTTGACTTGTATTGTTTTTATAAAATCTAATGTGCACGCATTACGTTAGCAAATTTACAACATGTGTTTTTATGTGACGTATACAGGTACCGCTGGAGCAGCTGCAAGTACTACTGGAACAAAGGTACCACCGCAACAGTTCGAGCCCATGTTCATAACGGTCCCACCGCGGCCCCAACGCGTACTCCACTCCGAGGCTTATATCAAGTAAAAGAAATTAAATTGCACACCGCGCGCATATTGTATCGACTAAATATTTTGTTTTGTTTCTGTTAGGTACATCGAGGGACTCCACGCTGAGAATAAATTCATTTCACCGTGGGAGCGCACACTAACTGCAACGCAACAGTCGTTACAGCTGGAACAGCAACAGCCCACGTTGATGGCGGACCCGGGGCAAGGTGGTCAAATTATCGGCGACAGCAAACTTCAGCAAGTGGTCGCGTGGTTGGGGCCGCACCAGCAACAGGAGCACGTGGTCGGTGCTCTGTGGGCACTGCGCAATCAGTTGCTCAAGGACGCTCTGGGCCTACAGAAGACCCTATGATGTGTGTCGTTATTGTCGATTGTGTATAAATTCCGCAAGTACTGAGGATTTTTTTTTTTATGTAACGTTATGAATTAGTATTATATATATAAGAAAACAATAGCTACAATTCTTTGTATTATATAGTATATCTCGAATCATGTATAAATCTTAAGATATTTACCTCACTTGTATATAAATCTCAACTGTGTTGTATTTTCCATTGCAAATATATTTATCTGATTTTCTATAAAGACCGATATTTGACAGATTTCAAGATCGTCTTCTCGATTGTCATTCTTTGGTCATGAAAAAAAACATTTCAAAACACGACTGGATGACAAAGTGTTGTAAACATCAAATTTTGAAAAGAAAAGAATATAAAGGATTGATAGGCCATTGTAGAGAAATAGTGGAGTGTGAAACGTCTGTTTCTTTTTCCGGTGTTTTGTCTGTTTATAATAGTGTGGTCTTTGCGTGAATCTGTGTTCTGGATGTTTTACTTAGTGGGTTTTTAATATTTGTAATTACATCTTTGTTATGTTAGAGATTGTAGCGTTTGTTTGCTGGTCTTTCGTTTGTGTGATGCGGTTTCTATTGTTAGTCTTTCGAGTGATGTGTTTGATGTTTTTGTAGAACTTTAGTTATTTTGTAGGTATGTCATTGCTGTCTGTTCGTGAAGATGGTTATATACATGGGTAGTCTGGTGGCTAGTATAAGGAATTTGTTTTGTATTAGTTCGAGCATGTCCATATTATGTTTTGATGTGTTAATCCAGGCTGGTGCAGCATATGATAGGATGGGGAGGATGTATGTTTTGTATAGAAAGATAGTATGTTCTTGTGTTGTGGACCCCCTTCCCTTATTATAGGGATGAGTAGGTGCATTTTTTTTTATGGCTTTTTTGACGGTGTTATTAGTGTGTTTGTTGAATGAGTCTTCTGACACGTGTAAATCCCAAGTATTTTATGTCGTCCGTCCAGTTGATCCAGTTCTGGTTTACTTTGATCTTATTGGGTTCGTTGTGTTGGTGTTTGCTTCTCAGTGTGAAGTGCGTTAATTCTGTTTTTGTTTAATTTACTGTTTGTCCCCAGTGTTGGTAGTATTCTGTGAGTTGTGTGGTTTCTTTTTGTAGGATTTTAGTTAGTAGTTGAATGTTCTTTGATGTTAGTATGGCTGTGTCGTCTACGTATTGTGAGTATATGGTCCTGTGATCTTTAGATGGAATATCCGCTATGTAGAGGTTAATAATCAAAATGTATAACTATTTTACATATCGGCGGTTTATATATCATTTTTACAGACAACTACATTAAATAATACTACCCGGGTACAATTACATTGAACAGAATAGATTTATAAATATTCGTTGGGCTATTTAGTACTACTGAATGCGTAAAAAATGTGAAATAGATATTCATTCTGAGGACGGCACGATAGCCGAAACTATAATCTACTATAGCCTTTAATGTACCCCTACTGGATAGTAAAATCAAGCTGTTTTTTTTATTTCCCCATTCCAAAGGCAATATTTTTCATAGCACTTTCATGTAAAAAAAAATCAATTTGAATTTTACATAATGAAGTGATTCAATGGAACATTTTCCAAAAGAGAATAATTTCAGGATTCTAAATGTTCCTGTAGTTTTACTAGAAAGACTAACAGTTTGGAATCCTAACTTATAGACTAATATAAATAACACTGTCATTTCCGTTCTCTGCCTTACCCAATTCTAAGCCGCCCGTTCTCAAGAAACACATTTAAAACATTAATCGTACGATAGAATATCACCCACCCAAATACCGCGTAACTTAATAGCGTAAGCATTTAATAGCTATTTTCGCATTTCGAGGACTATGTCCCCCATCATCCCCCCGTCAATTAAATAAACAGAAAACTTGACAGAAACAGTTCAAAATATGACATACACTTTTTAATGCAAAATGCAATATTGTGATATTCCATGCAATCATTTAATAGCGTAGCGAAAATTTGAAAATTTACAAAAGCTAAAAAAAAAAGCATATAATATATTTTCATATTACAATACATCCGGTTTGAATACATTAAGCACATTAAAATGCATACACGTATCCACATCAACATCCGATTCGCTGTTCCCGCCAATATCTGCGCCGCTAAAGTGCAATTGCCTATGCAATGAAACGCCTAGACGGCTCAGAGTGTCGCTGAAAACGCGCTCCTCCTTGCGAATCCACGGCCTTCGCTCGTCCTCCACCTGATACGGGGTCACGTGAATGTGCAGCGCGCAAATGCTGCGCAGTTGCGCGAGCGTGTGCAGTATCGGTTCGCTCGTGATCCAGGTGTTCCGACCGCCCGAGTGACCACCGTCCAACCAGTATATCTCGCGAACACGTCCGATGATGCGGTGGCGGTGGTCGGCGTTTGTATTGCGGTAATGGAACTCGTGCATCAGTTGATTTAATACTACGCAACCTTTACTAAACCCAATTAGGATTAAATTGTCGCTTTCTCCGATTTTGGGCTGTCCCAAGATCTCCTAATTTAAAACAAATATACTATCAAACTGAATGAATTTTATTTGATCGTTTATTGAATTCACGAGGAAGGGTAAATTTTAATAAACCGAAATTCTTTGTACGTACAATCTGCGTAATATTTTGTTTTCGTTTGACAATATAATTATTTACTTTTCCCCCGTAAAATGAACCGTTTTATAAATGAACCTGTTCATCGATACAACATATTCTTTTCGATACATTCTTCAAAAGTTTCTCCAAATGATCGATAGCATGATAGTTTGGGCAATGGTCGGGAATACCAAAGTCATTACACTGCAAAAAGTTTTTAAAGCAGCTAAACGATGAATATTCCATTCTAAAATAAGCATTTTTAACGTAATTACCGAGCTGTCAATTAGAATATTTCGCGTACTTGCTTGGCTTTACGACAACGATATGCGACATCGGAAACTTCCGATGCAATAATTGCGCCGTTTCTTCTAGGTTCCATCGAACGTATTTCTTGCCATCGCGTTGATTCTCCATATTCTCCGCATAGTCCTATAAAATAACACCCTACACATGTTGCGTTTGCAAGGAATGTTGAACAAACAACACCTGAATATCTCCTCCAAAGTATACAACTGTAGTTTCAATTGTGACTGCCGAGGCTGCCCCTTTTAATTGTGGCGGACAATAGACAATATCATTGACTCTTTCCGCATGCCCACAAACGGACTGTAATCTATGTGTTTTTACAGTGCCTCTTTTTAGTTGCAACTCCAGATCATTAAACGGAATTTGAACAGTCTTTGTGTTCGTCTCGCACTCCATTATTACAAAAAGGAATTGAATAATGCAAATGAAGGTGATCAATTATTTGCCTTAACGTATGTAAACATAAACTCCAAAAATATCAAGCTTTGCACGAGCATTTCTCTAAGCATGACGTGGCCTAAAATCCATAAATACTGTGATTAAATCGATTGTACTAGATCAAATTGGATTTACAGTTGAAATAAAAAATTTGCGTTTGAAATTTTTTAATGCTCCCATATTTATATAAACGTAAATATTTACCCCAAACGAATCAATAATAAATCTGGTGCTTCACTTCAGTCACTTCACTTGTCAGATGAAGCAGTGACCAATAAGATATTAGTCACTAATTTCGAATTATGGAAATGTTAGTGTCAATGACAATGTATACATATACGCTGCAAGTCCAGTTACGAAAACGAATCAACTTAAAACGGTTGATTTACATGTGTCGGCATCAGTCGATATCTTCTTGGCCGGAACTTTGGTAAGATAACTGAAGCCTGCGCTAGTATATTGACCAAATGCACAGGAACGAAATTTTGACTTGTCATTTACTTTCGCGCCATAAACAACATGTTAATTGAATTCGATAGAAGTTTGGTACATTTATCTAGGCAAGATACATATAGACAAATATAAATTTAGATAACGTCCGTTTGTCTTAATAAATTGAAGGGGAATAGTGGGAACTCGGACAAATAAATCAAACTACCAGTTTAGATATTGCGACGTTTCAGTATAATATTACAATACCCTCATAAGGCTTCTATCTAGGTTGATGAAATACACATTTATAATTTAATTCAATCTTATTGCAAAAATGTATAGAGACGCATCTCAAAGAGAACAAAACAGTAGTTTTCAAGAACAATTACATGATCAATATACTTTTTAGTAGTTTAATCGACATCATGGTTACTCTGCTCTACAGCGTATATAGACAAATGTTTTTGGTCAACCTTGTTTTACATCGTATATAGGTCACAAGTGTTCCCGCCAATTTTTGTTACGTTACATCATTTACGGCATACACGTCCAACCGCAGCAAATTGTAAAATACGCTAAATGCGTATTTTGTAAGTTAAGCTCCTACCGTCAGTAGCTGTAATCAATCATTTATTTCTTCAATTCTTATATTATATTATTATATTATATTCTTATATTACGTTATAAATCAATATTATTCCTTCAATGTTTACATTTTAATATAAAACAGTATAATATACACACTAGCAGTACGATTGTTAATTCAAATCAAACTAGTCGAAAACGCATCGCATTTGAGCATGGCCCAGACCAAACGTACCGTACCTGTAAAGATATTTTAACCATTATTTTTTATATTAGTTTTATTACAGCGATTTCATTACCTGAGTTAATTTATATGAAATTGATGCAGATCTTAGTGTTAAGTGAAATTATAAAGAAATTTTCGATCCAGCCGCAGTCACGTCTGCACATACAAAATCACATTATTTCTATAGAACCAGTATAGCATTGTTAAAAAAATCGACAGTGGAATGTGAAATACAAGTATTTAACTTTAACGTGAATACTAATATGCGAGCCGCATCTGTTTATCGTCAACTCTTCCACCACCGCGTCTACAACAAAATTGCACCACCCGAGCTCGAACGTCCTCCAAACACTGCCCGAGGTCCTCCCTCCACTCGCGCACCTTCACCCGGACCTCCTCCCGCATTAAGTTATAGCACATAGCGACCAAACCCAGCCCGACCAGCATATATACGAAATTCACCACTAATTTCGTCTGATTGCCAGCTTTGAAATCGATCAGATTCGCGCCCGGCACAAAGTCGCCCAGTCCGATCTTACAGAGCGACGTAACGCAGAAGTAAGTGGAGTCCAGATACGACCACTTTTCCCATTCGGCGAATAGGACGGCACCGGTCGCGATATAGCCACTGATGACCCACAGCGAGGCGGACGATGGGACAATTACGCGTTGCTGCTGCTGTTGCGTTGAATGTCCATCTTGTTGGTGGTGTGTGCAGTTATGTAGCCACGTGTACAGCCAGCGAAACGTGCCCGCCAGTACCTCGCCCATGTTCATGAAGTATAGGACGTATAGGGGGATTCCTACGACAGCGTAGAGGACTGTGACGCCCTTGCCCCATGCCGTACGGGGCACCATGTTGCCATAGCCTTATATTAAACGTCCAAGTTGTTGGCACAGATTATATAAAAATGCGTGGGACTTTTTCACTCACCAATCATAGTAATAATACTAAGTGAAAACATTAACGCTGCCGGTATACTCCACACATCCTGCACCGTCCTTCCATCATAGCCCGCCTTAATCCACAACACCATATCGCTCTGATATTTCACCAATCGCTCGTCTACGTCCGCCGCAAACACTGTCCTATTAAATACATTGTCTCTGCAGGCGATGGCGAACAAATCGAGGGCCACTGTGCGTCTCGCCAACGTCACACTCGCCAGCTCCGGTCGCTCGGCTCGCGTCTCTATGTACTGAAATGTGAATGCACCCACCACGGTATAGCCGACCACTAGACCACCCACGCCCACCTGGGTGCACATAAAGGCGACCAGTTTGCGGCAGCAGTCCTTAATGCGCTCACCGCGATTGTTTCCATTACTGGTGAGATCGTTATCGCTGCGGGTGGTCGAAGACGATGAATTTTTACTACGTACGGACGAGCGCAAATACCGGTCAACCATTGTCATGCGATTATATCTATTTCGGACGAGTTTGATTGCACTCCCTAGGCTCTACTGACTCGCCGAGCCGTCCATATGTTGTGTTGACCTCTCTAGTCTGGTCTGTTTCCTATTTCTGGATCGAATAATGTACGCTGGCATACTGCCACACTTCTTTCATTTATTTATGCATAGTGTTTGACTGTTTGAGGGCCTACTTTCCATCTATATTTAGACCAACACAGCGCATAACAAATAGACAAACGGGAGTGTTCACCGTAAATACCTATATATTACCTGCACACAAACTTATAACGAACAACATTTTTGAACGGTTGCTAACGTATTCGTCTTTTAATTGAGGTTAGATTATCGTCAGTGTTGGATTACTTTTCTTAACATAAATGAACTAAATCCTTAGATATGATTCATGCTATTATTCCCACAAACGAAATTTATATAACGTTCATTACAAACAAGAAGAATGATTTTGGCACTTTAAGTAAATACAAATTTTTGACAAAATTGAAAAAACAAATGAAAATAGTGAGTACGATTCTAGCTGAGGATAATCGGATAGGGAAAGGAATATAAAGGAATATAAATATAACAACTACACGATTTTTATTGTTCTTTTTCTCGAAAAATTGTATTTTTCTTATAATTGTCTTATAATCCAAGTCTTAAAAAAATTGCTTCTTTCTGATCTTTTCGGTAAAAAATGGGGCTCGTCTTATATTTGGGCAAATAGGGTATTAAATTAAGGAAAATTAAAAAAATATCCATATGTCAAAGTACGTCTTAAAGTCGGTATAAAAGATCTAACCTAACCGAACCATCAGTCAATTTCTTGATTCATCGAAAGTCAGACGACATTAATAAATACTTATTATTATTATTCTTTCAGCCAGAATCGTAACAAATGGAGCGGGGTTATGTATAAACATAACCTCATCACCGATAAAGTCTGTAGTCGCTGATGTCCAAATGGACCTAAATAACAAACACCTTTTTGTGAGTGTGGGAACCACGAAATTCGATGAATTAATAAAAGAGCTAACTTCCAAAGAATTCTTAGACTACATCCGAAAGATAGGATTTCAATCAATCACATTCCAAACTGGAAATGGTCGCAAATTAAAAAGCGGTGTATGTTCCAATGCCAATCATGGACTAGTAATAAAGCAGAGACCGTTCTTCGATCAATTCAATGAGGAAGTGCGTAAAGCCAATTTGGTAATTTGTCACGCAGGAGCGGGAACGTGCATTGAAGTCATGCGATTGAATATCCCACTCATTGTTGTCATTAATGAATCTCTTATGGATAATCATCAGATAGAAATGGCCGAGGCATTGCAAAATGCACAATATTTATTACATTGCACTGTTGATACACTTCACTGTACGTTAGGGAAAATGCAAGATTTACAGATGTTAAAATATCCTAAAGCTAAGGAAAATGTATTTTGTACTTTTGTTGATCAAGTGATGGGATTTTATTAGATTCAAAATATAGCTAGTTTTATTAAAAAAAAAACTACATCGGAAATTACCTATGCTTTAAAAAGATGGAAATAGAAATGAGGATAAGTAAACAATGTAGAATGAGTTTATTAGTGAAATCACAGGTTTAGACTAATTTCTTCGCCTCAAAGAAACCTTTGAGATGTTTCATTTGCCATGTTCCCATAATAAGTAAAATCGCAGTCTGTATGAAACTCCACCAAAACACTCTCGAGTTAGTGCTCTCACTAGTCTGCCTGAAACGCTCCTCTCTATATCGCTGATAGTTTTGCTCTTTAGAGATTTGTTCCACCTGATCCAATAATTGCCTTATCCGCAGCTGTAGCTCGCTCAGCTTCTCTTTTTGAACAACATCGCCATAGTTGATGGCGTGCTCGCCCACCTGTATATCCAAATGCACGCGCAGTTGGGAACCACTAAACCAGGCCGTGCTGTTCGAGTACATGCAGATGACATGTTCGCCGGGTGTATGCGACCGAAATGATATCCTGCCTTCGGAGCTGTACACGCGGGACAGCAGCATCTTGTCGTCGGGATCGCGCACCTCTACGTGCATTCCGATGCCAGGTGACGATGGCATGAACCCATTCGATCGAGGATCATACAGTTCTACCTTGTAGTTTACAATTACATCGGTCTCGTCCGGAATCTCCTCGATGAAGCACTTGCGTTCAGTTTCGCCAATGTGGAAATATAAGCCAGTGCATAATTCACACACAAATAATACGAATAGTGCTGTTTGGAAGAGTTTGGCCATTTTTTGCTATTTTCAATTTGATTTGATTGAAATTATATTTACATTTAACGGAGGAATATTTTATATAACGACACGTCGTCACGACATTGGAACTACCAATGACAATGTATATATAGAATAGTATAGAATATCACTCAAATACCGTAAATTAAAGCATTAAATAGCTACTAGCTAGATGTACATTTAGATTATATATAATAGTATATCAATCATGATTCGTGACAGAGGTATTTTATTTAGTTTTTATCTTGTGCTACTGAAGATCCCCATCTTCCATGTCCCCACATAGCCTTCGAAATATACATCTATTTACTTAATGATGTAAGTTACGGTATTTGGGTGATATTCTATACTATTATTTAATACCGTGTAATGTCACTCTTGTAATGACGCTTTTGTAGCGTTTGCCGTCGACTGCGCCAGCGGTTAAAATAAACCGCGAAATAAAAGACTTGTTGTTAGATTCTTGTTTATTCACTGAAACAGTGTTTGATGTGTGAACTCTTAAAATTGCTGAATCTTGGATGTTGGAATTAGAAATGTCGATGTGAACTGTTGACCTGGGACTGAGGAATATGATTGATTATTCTGAGGCGGAACTGAGCTCTGGTGTTTGTATATATAGTATATGGTCACAGGTAGATGTAGTTAAGGGTGGTTGTATGATGCGCGGGGTGTGTTTAGGTAACGATGGTTAATGCGTACAATGGTAAATGGTACTTTGCCTATCTTGATTACGGGGAAAGGATAAATAATATTTAAGCAAGGTAGAATGGAGACTTCCTAATAGCACAAAGGATGGCGATTCTTGGGAAAATTAATAGAATGGAAAGATTGAATACAAGTACGAATGAAAGGAAAATATTGAAATTATATCTAAGAGGGTTGAATAAGAAATATATATACCTATGGGGATATTACACTCCCCCCCTTTTGAAAACGAAAAATATTGATGTATGAAATAGGAGATATTTTTAGTGGGATAGTTTTAAATTTATGCTATAACTTATTAACTAACATAAAGAAAAACAGTAATTTTTTTTTTTTTTTCATGATAAACGTCATTATAGAAATAAACATTAAATAGGTTTAGGATATCTGGGAAAATCATATTCATTTACATTGTATAGCTCATTTTAAAACATGCACTTAAATATAATATGGTCTGATTTGTATAAAAGGACTATTATTTTTTGTTAGATTCGAGGTTTATATGATCAAAGAATGTGGAATTATTATAGTTAGGTTAAATGAGGATATCCTACTATGGTAATCATTGCCTAAATGTATTTTGGTATATTGATCTAGAAAATTCTAATATAATAACCTAAAATAAGTACAATAAAGTAAGCTTTATAATTTTAGGACACTGTCAATTTCCCGTTTGATATAGTGTGATCCCGAAATTTAGTTTTATATTTTTTTTGTAGAGAGTTATTTATTTCTATAATTTGAGTGTAATAGCTAGTGGTGAATTGGATTAATTTGCAAGAAAAGCTGGTTTCAGTTTGTCTTTATGGACAATTATTTCTTTTTTCTTAATCTTTAATTTACAATTTACATTTGAGACGTCAACTATTTCGTATGGGCCTGGCTTGTTGCGTCTGGAGCTGCAACTGGAAGTACGAACTTGGACTGTGGACTGGTACTCTGCGAACTGCAACTGCGAACTGGAACTGGAACTACGAACTGGTACTGCGAACTGGAACTGCGAACTGGAACTGCGAACTGGAACTACGAACTGGAACTACGAACTGGTACTGCGAACTGGAACTACGAACTGGTACTGCGAACTGGAACTGCGAACTGGAACTGCGAACTGGAACTGCGAACTGGAACTACGAACTGGTACTGCGAACTGGAACTACGAACTGGTACTGCGAACTGGAACTACGAACTGGTACTGCGAACTGGAACTACGAACTGTATGTTGGTACGCTGGGTTATGGAGAGGCTTCCTTTCTTCCATGTTGATTCTTCTTTTTCTTTGGTTCGGGAAATCTGTATTGATTTCCAAAATCCTACCGACTGCGCCACTTTTGTAATGTCACTCTTGTAATGACGCTTTTGTAGCGTTTGCCGTCGACTGCGCCAGCGGTTAAAATAAACCGCGAAATAAAAGACTTGTTGTTAGATTCTTGTTTATTCACTGAAACAGTGTTTGATGTGTGAACTCTTAAAATTGCTGAATCTTGGATGTTGGAATTAGAAATGTCGATGTGAACTGTTGACCTGGGACTGAGGAATATGATTGATTATTCTGAGGCGGAACTGAGCTCTGGTGTTTGTATATATAGTATATGGTCACAGGTAGATGTAGTTAAGGGTGGTTGTATGATGCGCGGGGTGTGTTTAGGTAACGATGGTTAATGCGTACAATGGTAAATGGTACTTTGCCTATCTTGATTACGGGGAAAGGATAAATAATATTTAAGCAAGGTAGAATGGAGACTTCCTAATAGCACAAAGGATGGCGATTCTTGGGAAAATTAATAGAATGGAAAGATTGAATACAAGTACGAATGAAAGGAAAATATTGAAATTATATCTAAGAGGGTTGAATAAGAAATATATATACCTATGGGGATATTACAACCGTAGTGATAATTATTAAAAACATACATAGAATTTTAAAAATTATCATTACGGTGTTAAATATTAATATAAAATATCACCCAAATACTGTAACAAGCATTAAGTAGCTAGATGTACATTTCAAGAGCTATGTATTTTATTAAGTTTTATCTTGTGCTACGGAAGATGGGGGCATAGCCCTTGAAATGTACATCTAGTTAATTAATGCTTGTTACGGTATTTGGGTGACATTCTATACTATATATATAGAATGATAAGTTCAAATGACAACTTCATTGAACTACTTAGTTTCATTAATAGGTTATGCAATGTTTTACAACATACGAACTAATTGGTATGTCAACAATGTCAAATACATTATCAACTGTTGTCAGTGATATTCTATTGGGAGTTAATATTGGGTACTCCCAGTGGACCAACCAAATGTTGGTTATGTATTATTGCGCTTAGGGATAGCGCAATTTGCAAGAAATGATTGAAAATCAATCATTAATATCTTCGTTTAAATAAAAAAACATATCTTAATTTTTTGATATTTTGTTTATCAAAGTCTCCTCTATGAGATGGTATTAACACTACGCCATTTTATGGGGTGGAAGGTCACCAATATGAACTTTGAATGACACTGTATAATATGAAAGCGCGGTAAAAGAAGCAATTATTAAAATTATAATAACCTTCTTTAAACAAAAATAGTATTCGCAATTTTTTGATATATTGTTTATCAAAGTCTCCTCTACGAAATTGTATTAACAGTACGCCATATATTTTTTTAATATATATTTTTCTGACTTAATTGTATGATTACTTTTCTAAGGTAAGAATTATAAAATACTTGTTGCATGATTTTACGGTTTCGACTATTTACCTATACTGTCCAAAAGAGGGGAATAAATCACAAAATAAATAAATAGATAAATAAATAAATAAATTAATAAATGATATACTGAGTGATCATAGTAATCATTAAGACCAGCCTAGTGACCTGTAGGTTCCATGGTCTTCATTTACCGCGCTCTCATATTATACACAGTGTCATTCAAAGTCCATATTGTTGACCCTCCACCCCATGATATGGTGTACTGTTAATACAATCCTATAGAAGAGACTTTGATAAACAAAGTTTCAAAAAATTGCGTATACTATTTTTGTTTAAAGAAAGTTATTATAACTTTAATAATTGCTTCATTTACCGCGCTCTCATATTATACACAGTGTCATTCAAAGTCCATATTGGTGAGTTTCCACTCCATAATATGGCGTACTGTTAATACAAAGTCGTAGAGGAGACTTTGATAAACAAAATATCAAAAAATTGCGACTACATTTTTGTTTAAAGAAAGTAATTATAATTTTAATAATTGCTTCATTTACGGCGCTCTCTATACACAGTATCATTCAAAGTCCATATTGGTGACCCTCCACCCCATAATATGGTGTATTGTTAATACAATCTTATAGAAGAGACTTTGATAAACAAAATATCAAAAAATTGCGAATACTATTTTTGTTTAAAGGAAATTATTGTTGCTGGAGTTTTCTATTGATTTTTTAGTAACATGCCATTTCATAGACTAAGTTTCATTGGTTATAAATAGGTAATTATACACTAAACTGATTATGTACTGCTGTATTTTTGTTGTTGATTGTTTTAGTTAAAAGATACAAGCATTTGTTTATGTATTAACTTGTTAATTGTTATAAAAATCATGTGAATGTAATATTGTGTATTTTGTATTGGTCCACAAAATTAGCCATGATTGTGTTTATCTTGCCGTACTCCCCTCTCGGTGGCTATTTGAGGTTAACGCAATATTAATAGAAAGATCCGACGTATCACCTGCCTTTCATTTTTTACTTTTGTAAGAAAAGAACGCATATTTCCCAAAAATGATATTGTAGAATTTGCACACAATATACAACACATAAACTAGCTTGATAATCATCAGAACCTAGTGTGAATTAATAATAAAGTGAAAAATGCATACTGCATATATTTACAAAAATATAGTAATGGATACATGTGATTACAACATTGCAGCAACAACTTCGTCGTCCAACACTTCGGACAGTCTGAGTGAAGGCTCCAGCAAAAATGTCTTGAACCATATCAGCACTGAATTGTTACATGAACGGCACGCTGTATATAACTCTTACAATAAGCATATTGAAGAGAAACGAAAACGAGAAAAACATATGCAAGGAGATGCCGAACACAATTGCCCAGTTTATAATGATATTCAACTTCTACCGCAATACCAGTATGAGAAGATAGACCAAAAAGAATTGGAATTGTATCTGAATAATCTCTTGAGCAATCAACTATCCTTAGCAAAGTATTATTGCATGAATACTGAATTTGCTCTTCTAATTAAACAGCGCCTTACTCTGTGGAATGCCATATACAATTGTACATATAAATTGTATCATAATGACGATAAATTGACAAACGCCGCAAGCAATAAACACTTATCTTGCTTAAATATCTTAACCAACGCCAAACAACATCTTTCTTCCACCCCGACCGAGGCATTGATTGAAGTAAGCGTTATAACTGGCTTAAATTTACTTTTTGCATTACTACAGCAAAATTGGCAGAGTTCGTCAGCGTTGAATGTGCCGTCTTTGTGTAATACAGTGCTGATAACTGCCTCGGTAGTATTTGAAAAGTTTCCTCCTTTATGTTTATCTAGTGAAGCTAATTTACCAAATTTGAGTGTTACCTGTCTTCAACAAGTTACCGACTTCCTTAAAAATGTCGTTTTGGGAAATACTAACGCCGATTTGGCTGGCAGAACAGTCTCAATGGAATTGCTGTTAATATTATGTTGGCAAAGAGGCTCTTTAAGATATCTATTAGAATGGATAGAAGTTGCATTGGATACCACTTCGAAAAATAACGAGGATATAACTAGCGACAAGTTTATTCAAATCTTAGTACAGATTAACGAAGATATTGAGTCTCCGAAACATAAATCGACCAATAACAGTTCTAGTCCTTTAAGTTTATATGTTGCAGCGTTCAAACTAATGGAAACATTAGTAGAAATGGCAATAGATTGGTCGATAAATACAATAGTTCCTAGTGTAAAAGAGAAAGACATTTCAAACGAACAGGATAAGTTGACTGTTGAAACGAATAGCGACGTATACGTTTGGGGTAGTAATACATCATATCAATTGGCCGAAGGAAGTCAAGAGAATATATTAGTACCGATCAAATCAAAAGCATTTCAGCAGGTGAAACAATGCGAGGCTGGATTATATTGCACTTTTGTTTTGCAGCAGAATGGCACGGTTTTAGCTTGCGGTAAGGGTAGTTATGGCCGATTAGGATTGGGGGATAGCGCCAATCAAGCTGCACCGAGATTATTGATAAGTTTAAGCGGTAGTAGCAGCAATATTGTAATTGACAACACTGTTGGCGCAACAATTCAACAAGATGATGCGACCACATCATCGGTATCAGCACCCCTGATCAAAATTCGTACGCTAAGTAGTAGCAAGGGCAGTGACGGACACACATTAGCCCTAACGGAAGATGGTGAGGTGTACAGTTGGGGCGACGGAGATTACGGCAAACTCGGCCATGGCGACTGCACCACGCACAAACTGCCAAAATTAATCACGGGTGTATTCGGATCATCGGGTAAAATAGTCGAAGCGATAAATGCTGGTTATCGTCACTCGGCTGCCATAACCAGTGATGGCACATTGTACATGTGGGGCGAGGGCGACAATGGCCGTCTCGGGCACGGCGACGCTGCCAACTGTCTCTTCCCCGTGCCCGTGCGAGACTTGGCGGGGATTAATATTGGACAGGTAGCGTGCGGCAGTTCGCACACGTTGGCTATGAGTGCGAATGGAACGGCGGTGTGGAGCTTCGGTAGCGGCGAGTACGGTCGTCTGGGACATGGTGATGTAGCGAAGGTGTATCGACCGCGAGTGATCGGCGCACTGCGGGGCATTGCTATACGGAAGATAGCTGCGGGCGCCCTATTCAGTATGGCGCTCAGTGTGGATGGAAGGATTTATACGTGGGGGTTCGGTGTCGGCCTGGGTGTTGGTACGGTGGATAATGTCTGTTTGGTGCCGACGCTGTTACAAGATCTAGAGCCCTATAGGTCAGTATTAAATAAAACTGGATAAAAGATTATTGCGAAAATATAATATATCTTCAGTTGAAGCGCTTTATATATATATATATATATACTTCCCAGGATCATAGACATAGCAGTGGGCGATAGCCATTGCATCGCTGTTGCGGACTCCCACTCTCAGTATGCTGTCTTTACCTGGGGCGTGAACAATATGGGTCAGTGCGGCCTTGGACATGCTAGTAGCCCCTTGGTCCGTCCGCAGCGCGTCACAGCTTTGAAGGGAGTCACCATACGACAGATCAGCGCGGGAACAAGTCATTCGTTAGCGTGGACGACAACGCCAACAACTGGCATGCAACATGCCACCATGAAACATAAACCGTTCTGTTTGGATCTGCACGAGAAGACTTTCGAATTGTTACAATCCTTCTTGGATAAGTACGCTACAAAGTCTTTTGAGCGGTGTACGGCTACGGATGCGAAAAATAGCGATGTGGACGAACCGTCGCCGTTTCCGAGCCAAGCCGATCATAACCGATTCGTGCTTTTGTGTCTGCAATTGCTCGGTACGCACTTGAACCTGTGCGCTAAGACGGGTTATCAGATATTGGGCGGTCAAGTCCAAGGATTACGACAGTTGCTGTTTAGGTATGTTATTTATTGTATTAGATATCCAAAATGTTGGCATGTATATATTTTTAGTTTGATGGACATTTGTACATCGGTCGATATGAAAGAGAAGGTCCTGGAGGTGATTGAAATCGGTGCACCGCTGTTGTTGCCCACGTACAGGGAACGTATGGAACTGCTCGTGGAGCGTTGCCCAATGTTGGCCAATGGCAACGGCGCTCAACAGCAGTCACTCAGCTGCGGAGAGCGAATGCTCCTGGATATTGTACTGGACAGTCTGCGGGAACCAATTCAGGTGTCCGCACTGTTGGGTTTTAATACGACATTGAACAAGAACCCCGAGGACAGTAATGCGGATATAGTGGAGAGACTTTTGATTGAATTACTACGCACATACTATGTGAGTAAAAAAATGCCGTCAAAAATCCGTACTTGTACGATTTCAATAAAACATCGTAGAATATATCCTCGGACATGTTGGCAAAAAGGACAAACAATGCGGAGCGTGTGCATTTGTGCGGTCGTATCCGCCAGCTGGTGCTTGCGATACAAGATCAACTGTTTGCCAATTATATTTGTAGCGGTAACAATGGCCCTTCTGTGAACACCGACCGACAATACGCTGACAAATACTCCACGGCACTGAATCACATGGAAAATGTGTGCGTATTAGCGGCAACACTGTACTGTGCCGCAACTCGCACATTAATCAGTCTAGGCGAAGAAGGGGGTGGTGTTGGTGAAGTGGTTCGATTGTTGGAGGAGTCTTTAGCTGGAAATATGCTTGTTAAGGTTATTATTTGCACACGCACATACGTATATATAATATTTAGTGGTATTATAAAACGAATCCGGATTTTATTAATAATTTTTTTTAAATAGTCGAAGAAAACACTTTTCAAAGTGACAGATATCGACAATCATTGAATTATTATTTTTTGATTATGTTTGTAATCATGGCTAGCATTATAAACAAATCAAAATTATAAAATATTTGTGATAGTGACAGATATTGACGAAAGGTATACAATAGGTAATGAATTATGATATAGAATATCACCCAAATACCGGAACCTAAACCATTAAGTAGCTAAACCAATAAACCGTGACAGAGGTATTTTATTTAGTTTTATCTAGTGCTACTGAAGATGGGGGCATAGCCCTTGAAATGTATATCTAGCTACTTATGCTTGTTACGGTATTTGGGTGATATTTTATACTATAATTTAACACCATAGTGATATTTTTTAAAATTGAATTGATTTTTTTTTTTAAATTTTGTCATGGCTAGCTTTATAAATATATCGCTTAATTTTATATAATTATTCGAAAACGTTCATTTGAATTGTGTAGGTGTTAGATGCTGCATTATTGTTACCAGCTAGACATATAAAACTGTTACTGGATAGTTTGCTGGAACTTCTCCAGCCGTTGGATCAATTGGCTACAATTTTATTAGAGTCTGACAATTGTTCTGTTAGTGCGTTGCAAGATGAAAAAGGTTGGTTTTATTATTACTTTATTGCAATTATACGTTAATATAATTGTTGTTATTCTTGTTTATTGTTTAGATTCCAGCGGCAAACGCGAAGAACAAAAGAAAACACTCGGAACGTGTCGAAATAGTACACGGAAAAATAAGTATAACTGGATATTGGACTTGGAGCGTACTTGCTCGCTGCTAATTGGCCAGTGCCTGAGCTCATTTCTCAACGAAGCGAACGATACAAATATAAATAATTATCTCCCATTTACACCACCGATACCAATGGATAATTCCGCTTCAACGACATCCATCGGCACACAAACTTCAACGCAACACCATCACAGTTGCAACAATACACCGCCAACTCAAATATTCAACAATCAACAGCCGCAACAACAACAACTCAAGTTGCAACGATCGTGTCATCGTTGGCTCGCAGACTCGCTAGTATTCAACGGTGGATTGAGACTGGACGCCGCCCATCCCAGTGACGTATATAGTTTGGCGTTCTTGGCTCTCGAACGAGATGTAGCTAACGACGACTGGATGGAGGGGGCGGAGGCGCGACTCCTTGCCGCTATTGAACAATGCTGCAATAATTGCGACGGTGGTGAAGTCTATGTGGATGTAGGTGGCGCTATAGCTGACGCGTGCAGCAGTAACTGCATCAGTACCAGTACGAAGCTGCTCAAGATGGCCTTTAATATTAACGGTATAGTCGGATCTATTTATTTAAGACAAACGTTATCGTAGAACCTGTTTTTGTAGCGATATATTATTTGTTATTTAGAGGTCTCGAACGTATCGTCGAATCAACTTCTTCTCGATGCTCCGGATTACTATCGTCTTATGTTGGAGTCAGTGGCTGAGCTGTCAGAGGATGGCTATCACGATGATGACAGTTCCGCCGCTGACGTATTGGTGGCGGTGGAGGGTGAAATGATTGAAATAGTCGTTCGATGTTTCTTAGTCGTGTGTCTTCGCCATAATGCGTTATTAGATCAGCCGATTTTGAATAAACTGGATAAGGTAAATGAATTTTGTTATATCGCTGAATTATGCGGCATTTAATAAAATGCAACGAAATTTCTTGAAAAAACAATAGAGAAATTTTGTAATCATTTTTGCCACATTCACAGAAATGTTACAATGATTTACACATCTTATAGTTTACTTGTATCAAACCAAATATGAAAAGAAAGCCCATGAAATTATATATAGTATTTGACTGATATAGATGAAGAACAAGTGTGGCTTTGGACGTAGTGAGGATGTGATTAGAAACGCAAGAAGTGCAAGTTATCCATACTTAAAAATCGTATATGAAGCAGTTTTATGTCTGCGTCGGCAGTTAATTAACAACGCTGTGTCACCAATAGATAAGGGTGACACACAAAACAACAGTTTAAACAAGTCGTACTGTGAGGAGGTACTGACCAGATGTTTATTTATACTGCTTTGTGTCCAAGGTATGTTACTAATATGCAAATTTACATTGATTGAGAGGTAGATATTTGTAATATTTTCAGTGGAAGAAGATTCAAAAGCAACATGTATTGGTAACACTGAACAACACATAGAATTCGTGTGCAAGCATCTGGCAGCGTTTGCGCTGGGCACGCCACCATCGTCCAGCACGCACAGCGACAAGAACGGCTGGTATCCAGATATCTGTCTGCTGCGCGACGCCCTCAGGCGAGAGAAACTCTGCGCACTGGATCGATTGAAAGCTGTCCGACACTTGCACCACCTTTTCAAACAACGTATCAGCGCACCGGTCAATAAAAAGCCACGTGACGATCTAGTTTTGCCGCATCTAATGCAAGGTGTGTTCGGTTTCCTATTTGCCGCCACGTCATCGACACACCTCCACCATTACCTGGATGGCATACGATCGGCTCCGACGCAAATCAAGCGGGACATAACAGAACACGCGCAGCACATCTACAAGCTCCTGTTAGACTTGCTGCCGCAACACGTTGCTAATGTAGACTCATTTGATCTGACGTTAATGGCCGTCGCTGTCTTGAGCACACGCTACACTCCATCCGATGTAACGCTGGTTATGCATGGGGGTTTGTTGGATAGCTTGATGACGGTGTGGGATTATCGGCACATGCCCAACTATGTCATCCGAGGAGATGGTCAGATTATGCAGGTGGTAGTGTTGCGGCTGGTGCACGTTGTTGCGGTGACGGTGTGTTTGCATCGGGATACCATCGGTGGAGAAACGCTTCAGATGGTCTTCAATGTGTTGTATAAACACTTCGATTTACTATTGAAAAATAGACCCGTGGACTGCGTTAACAACACTCCGGTGCAGCGATTCGAATGTATTCTGTCCGGTTACTTGACATTCCTTCGGACGTTGTGTTCCACACGGCACGAATTAATCGTTCAACAGCTAGTCGCTAACAATAAATGGATAGATTTATTACTGTCGGTTTTCTCTTTGCACACGGACAGGTGTAGTGGTCATAGTAGTACCGTGATGACGTTCGGAGGAGTGAGAACTAAGCTACTTGTCACCCAGTGTCTGCAAACGATTTTGCCATACACGAGTGGAAAGTGTTTTAACGTAAAGTATCGGCAACAGCTTGTGGATAAACTGTTTGATTGTCTGAGTAGGGAGTATTGGGACGTACCTGACAGAATGGAGGGCGTTGAAAGTAGCCAAGACAGCGTCGGTGATTTATCTACAACAGGGTAAGCTAACAACAAATAAAATGTATACAAAATATGATAAAAAAAAAATATGCTACTTATACAACGTATATATTTTGTAGTTTTAAAAGTTACCACTACAGTGTTAAATAATTATATAGGTTATCACCCACATACTGTAACTTGAAGCATTTAATTGCTAGATGCGCATTTCGAAGGCTATGCCCCCAATTTTCAGTAGCACAAGATAAACACTAAATAAAATACTAACCTCTGGTTAGTGACAGAGGTTAGTGGTGATTGCTATACAATTGAATAAAAGAGTCAACATGACAGAA
Organism: Leptodirus hochenwartii; assembly: GCA_947310635.1. Classification (NCBI taxonomy): domain Eukaryota; kingdom Metazoa; phylum Arthropoda; class Insecta; order Coleoptera; family Leiodidae; genus Leptodirus; species Leptodirus hochenwartii. The sequence goes on from OX371177.1 coordinate 49,257,050, forward strand.
GTATTTCAAAATATGACCTATAAATCTTTTGAACAATACAAATTAACAACTAACGAAACTAACGAGTAACAACAATTAATTATTAATTTGTTAAACCAAAAATAACCAAAAATAAAAAAATAATTTAAAAATAGTCCTTATTAAATAAATTAAATAGACAAGATGAAATTGGGCCTGAATTTAAATTCATTAAATTTGATTTGGATTTATGTATGTATATCCTTTCATAAGCATTGAACTCGGAATAATTCAAAACACATTAAGCAATTTAATTAAACTAATTTCAATATGACGCGATTGATCAAAACTATGCTCGGCTACAGCACTTTTATGCTTTCTATTTAATCTGCAATGAGCTAAATGTTCTTTAAATCTAGTTTCAATAGGTCTACGTGTTTGTCTTCTATATATACCTTAGTTAAAACAACTAGAACAAGATGTTTCATAAATACCAGATTTTTTATTCAAATCAATAAAACCTTTGGGATTTCTTAGAAAATTAGCGCAAGACTACTAGAGGTATTATATGTTACTTTAAAATTATATTTATTTAAAATACTATATAAACCACGTACAATATTGAATGCTTTGAGTTACGGTATTTGGGTGATATTCTATATATATTTTGTAGTGGGTCAGTGATTAATAATCATAACAACGTGGGCGATATATTGGCTAGTTTCGATCCGGATAAATGCCTCAATTGCTATATTGACAGCAACGATAATAATAGTAGCAAAAGCACCGTGGTGCATGGTTCGGGTGGGCGCGGCTATGTACTCGGAACGCAGGCCATGCGACCCGGCTCAAACTGCGTTACATCGTACCAGTGGCGTATTAAAGTAGTGCAGGAGAACAGGGGTAACGAAGGCACCTGTATTGGTGTGTCCAGGTGGCCGATACGCGATCAAAGTCATCGAACATCCAAGTAATGAACATACGCTCGCTCACTCGCGCATTACATATTGATTAGTTAATGTATTTTGTACACTGTTTATGATAAAAAACTAGTATTTTCGTATAAAATTAACAAACACACTATAATTACGAATCCAGTAATATATATTTTTGTTGCAAAACTTTTAATTATTTTTATAATATCACAAAATATTTGTATTTATGTTTATTGGATGAAATTGTTTGAGAAACTATCGCATATGTGACATAACTCAAAGAAATTATTTTTTTGGGAAAACGCGAAAAACTGTTTCTGTGAGCTTGGTAAAAATACGTACACAACAAGTAGTGTTTCCAAAAAAGTTGGGCGCCATGAAAAAAACGTTCAAATTGTCAGTTTTGTCTATTTCGATTCTTAAGCCTTTAGAAACCCACTCTTTTTGATGATTAATATAGGAAGTTTTACCAAACTCGTACATGGCGATAACTCATAAATACACATTTTTGAGTTGTGTCACTTTAGAAATACATGTGCGATATGTATTTGTCAATTTGACAGATATTGATAATTTTTGAATTGTGGTGTTTTGTTTTGTTTTAAGTCATGGCTGGCTAATGTTATAATATCAATCAGGCTTGACCAAATTTCATTTTCAATTATCTTAAAAACTACCAGAGCTAAAAAATTGAAAGAAAGATTTTTGAATTTAATTTTTGCGTTTAATATTTTATTGTAAAATAATTCTAGGAGCTAATATTAGACATTTGAAATTCGCTTTGTTTTGACAACCGATATAACCGACTCATCCGGTTTTATTTGTGGTTTAGGGACATGTGGCTGTACAGAGCGTATAATGGTAACTTGTATCATAACGGCGAAGTGGAACGCTGTACGCTGCCAAGTTATACACAAGGTGACTGTATTACGGTCGTGCTTGACACGGAGGCGAAGACGCTGAGCTTTGGCAAGAACGGTGAACAGCCGCGCGTGGCCTTTGAGGACGTTAATGCCGCAGAACTGTATCCGTGCGTCATATTTTACAGTACGACGGCCAACGAGAAGCTAAAGATACAAGATATGCAGGTGGGATGGAGACAGAAACATTAAACATTCAGAAAAAATATATACGAATTTGGTTAGCACTAATTTTAAGTGATATAATATTTTTATTTTAGGCAAAAGGCCATTATAATCGGGATCTGTTTGTCGGGGAACCATTTTTAGCTCCATATCCAACTGTTATTGCTGGTTCCCTTATAAATTTAATTAGGACTCTCTATTCAACAAATACATGGCTAGATCAGGTATTTCGCATTAAAAAAGCGAATGTTCAAATTGACAAATTAAATATTTTACTTGCCAATAGATAAATGATACTATTTTGAAGCGATTGAATAGTATAAATACACTGTATACTTCGCATTTTCCTTTGAAAAAAAATGATAACAGCGACAAGCGAAGGGACTTCGATAACAGTGAGTTGGACATTGATAAATTGGATACTCAAAAGTTGTGTAATGTTGTGTGGCCTGCATTGGTTGTTATAGGAGGTACTAATCGCTTACTTTAATTTAAAAAAAAATGACATTTACATCACGTTTTTTTATAGGTTTAGATCGAGGACTGCAAATGGGCGGCCTTTGCGTACATAATGGGAAAGGGCGAAAGGGGATTATTTTAGGCAGCTGCAATAATAATAACAACAACAACATGAGCAGCAACAAAGTTTCCAAACATACAACATCAATTACCAATAATCAACCCGCCACATCCCGCACTAATAGTAATGTGTTGATACGCGTCGCCTGGCAAGACACGCCACTATCGAATACCACCGATAGGAACAGCAGCAGCGACGTTAGCTGCCCATACAACGAAATAGCACACTCGGAAACACCTTTCGTGGCATTCGACGCAAATACATTAACGTCATCCACCGTTAGCCTAAATACCGACCAAATATCACAAGAATTAACTCATAGCATTGGTGCGCGAACATTGTTGGACTTGGCTGGATTAGCTGGAATTAGCCGAAATGATGCGTATGTTGATGTTGAGGATTTAGCCACTGTCATATTGACGGATGAAGAAAGAGAGCTGCTTAAATTGCATTTGTTCGACGAAAATGACGAAAATAATTTCGACGATAGGAAGGAGGCGATGGTGGCGAAGAAGCGCAAGTGTTGCACTGATGGTGTGGCCACACCCGAGGCAGCGAGTGTGCGAACATTGGAGACATTAACCAATGACCTACTTACCAACATCATGGGAGAGGTATGGTGTGTACTATTTAAGACCATCTTATAATGAATTAATTATTTTTTAAAATAATCTCATCGTTTATCTTTTACTTAAATATGTGATACGGTGCCAGGTGAAATGTTGCATGGCAACGACAATGAACCATATCTGCTGCTCGACCGTGGGCTGTTGCGTGCGCACGCCCACGGTGGCAGTGCCCGCGCCACAAGACACCGATCGGTCGCACAGCGTCGTTCAACGTGCTGATGGGCCGGAGAAGTTGTTGTTGCGCAAGCGCAGTGTTACGTTAGCTGCGCAATTGCACAGTCGGCTGTTGGATAAGGAGCTGCGATGTTTGCGATTGGCGGCGTTACAGTTGGCCGCCCTGAACACCCTTAATGTACTGCTCACATCTGCATATAGTCGGTACTCGGATCTCTTCCTGATTGGCAATGATGATGTCGATGCGGATAAACTCGCTGCAAATGAGCCGATACGTCAAGGTGAACACAACGACATTACCATTAGAATATTATTAGTTTGTTGATCGTAAATTGGACTTGAAAGATAGATGGACGTTTTTATTTTTCAGTTAAATATTTTACAAAAAGTTTAATCTTTATAAGAAATACATCTTTTTAATATTGGTTCTATTTCTACTAACATTTGCTTTACTTATTTCTAAATCTATGAGGATTGGTAATTTCGTTCACATTCTTTGGTAACCTATTATATGGACTTATACTACGGTAAATTGGGCTATCTTCCGTTTTAGTTAACCTATGCTTTTTTTTACCTTCTATTCTAATTTTCTTGTTCCGTATGTGTGTGTGTGTGTATTTATATTTTGTTAAAAGCTGATTCTTTTTTAATAGGTACATAATGCATTCATATATATATAAAACGTATATTGTCAGCAACCTGTTATTTTTAAATATCGATCTGCAAGTGTGTCTAATTGGGAACCCATTCATGATTCTAATAATCCTCTTTTGTGTCACAAATATTCTTTTAAAATTTTTAGTATTTCCCCAAACACTCACTCCTGCTTTAATATGTGAATATACATTTGCGAAATACATAATCCCAAGTGTATTTTCAATCACATATTGTAACGTATATTTATAATTTAGGAATACGGCAGGTATTGCAATATGTGAGCAAAAACAGCACACAACGTTATCGTTTACGCCATCTACTTCCCAGCCACGAACTAGAACGCGCCTTCAGCATGCTGCACTATAATCATTTACGCTCGCGCACAAATCATCGACAATTTATACAACACAAACCGCCTTTATGCAGACAACACCAGCCCCAAACAAATAATACCAGTGATAATAGACGTAACACTTCTGCTACAACATCAACGGCACCTAGAGAGCACGACAACACACCGAGCCGGTGCAGACAATGCAGACGGTCCAGCACCATGTGCGTGTGCATTGTCAATGCCGTCACTCCAAATGTCACATTTCCAATGCCTAGTCCACACTACACAAACGTCCTGACGGAGATGGGTTTCGATCCTGCGCTAATACTGCAGGTAGGCGAATCGGCACGCCTGCAAAACGAAAGGCTGTTGTATATCCAATAAATTAAATTAAATTAAAGTAAATTCAATTCAAATTCAATTCAAATTCAATTCAAATGCAATTCAAATTCAATTGAAATTCAAATGCAATTCAAATTCAATTCAAATCAGATTCAATTCAAATCAGATTCAATTCAGATTCAATTCAGATTCAATTCAAATTCAATTGAAAACAGATTGAATTGAATTGAATTGAAGTGAAGTGAATTCACAGGCGCTTCTGAAGAATCGGTCAGCGCTGGCGGCCATGGACCCCGACAACGTGGACTTGGACCAGTTCTACCGGGCCTTTAATTTCAGAAAATTATCAACGAGGCATTTTCCAATCTATCGGCAGAACGAATCGGCTTCGGACAGTGTCAATCTCTTAGCCACGTGGATGCTGGAGCATCCAGATGCGGCTAATATTGGTTCTACGAGCGATGCCCATGTCTCTTCCACTAGACGCTGTAGTGGCGCCTTACCTTCTGCACCAACAACGCAGGCATGTGGTGTAGAACAAGAAGTACACGCTGAGTCAACTAGCCATAATAGAGAGCGTCGCAATGAAACTGCTCCAGCTGCTGCTGCAATGTCATCAACGTTAATGGATGTTCCAGTCGACTCGAATCCTCAACAACTAGACCAATATGCGTGCGAATATTGTTACAAGAGGTGTAATACTCTGAATTCGTGGCATCTTCACATGTTGGTCTACCACGAGCAACAACGATCCTTAGATAATGAGAAATGTGTCCAGTATCAGGTGAAGTGTGATGCTAACAGTCCAGATTGCAACCGATTGCGTGCGCATTCACAAGAGGCGCTCAAGAAACGTCAAATGGTTAATGAATTGTTTAATTCGATGCTGGCGCAATCTGTTCCCGATCTTATATATCAAGATCCAGGTATTTATAAAGTGTGGTGACAAACATACACATCTGTAGTTTTTTGTTTGTTGGATATATGATTTATTAAATAACTGCAAATTGAAATTTTTCGGAAAAAAGGTCAAATATTATGTAATATCTTTGATGTTAAAAATGATATTTTACAATTTTTGACATATACAGGCAACCCCCGTATTACACGATTTCGTTCTAACACGGTTAGAGAATTTTGGTTTTTATAGAGTTAACTACAATACAGAAAAGAGAAATATTTCTACTTCTTTTTAAAGTTGATCGTAGACAACAAACAAATGCATATTTCAATTCAAAAAGTCATTTTTATTTTACTTTTAATACAAAAAATCCAAATGCGCATCCAAATTATTTTATTAGAATTTTTTTTGCGCGAATTAATAAATAGACTTTCAATGTTTTTTTTCCTTTTTACCATATAAATACTTACAAAGATTAAAAATGTTCGAAAATGAGGATATTTCGCCAATAAGAAAACGCCCTCGCTTAACGATGATTTGTTAATAATGACTACGAAGAAAACCTTATGTAATATTAATATGTAATGCTTTTGATCAACATTGTTTAATAAACATGTTTTTTACGATATAATATGAAAATATTTTAGGTTTTTAAATTTTTGGAAAGTTGATTGTACCAGTTCCAAGTTTCGTATAACACGAATTCACACAACACGGCATTTTTGTATTATATCAAATATTTCACCATCATTAGAAACCATAAATACATCATCGGCTGTTGAAATACTTCAATTAAATTATATTGAAACACGGACAAAAAAAACAAATTATTGCCATTTTTCTAATAACCGTCCCCTAAAATTTAATTATATTTTTTATCGTTTGATTCTATTGTAGAATATTGTAAGGAACCATCAGATGACGATGATCAATCATCTTTCAATCCACAACAAGAGGACAGCTATGAAAATCCTCAACCAGCAGATGTTCTGTCAAATTCAAATCCAGACCGTCTGCTCGTCCACTTTGCTATCCCCACCATAAACAGCAGCCAGCACTCAGCTAATCAGGGTCACTGTTTGGAATTATCATCGGACTATATAGTGCCTTATTTAGCCAGTGATGTGCTGGGTGCCCACTCGGTACCCACTGTTACCACTGCAGCGGTTGGTGATGACTGTCCAGAATCCGTTCTGCAACAGGCGGAAACAGCTCAGGGACCGTTGGGCGCACAGATAGCTCGATTAGATAATGTAGAGCATCGTCTGTTGGCGCTTGGTAGATTCACGCGTGTTTCTCAGGTAAGTTTATCTTTCTAGCTAAGTATTATACTGATTACTAATTTTGAGGAATGCACCCACAAAAAAACACACACACACACATGATTGGATATTATATAATAAAAAATTACCCATGACCAATAATGATCAGCTTAACATATTTTAATTCTAATTTCTTTAACTAATATATATATATATATAGTATAACATGATTATTTTTATTTAAATGAATTTCTTTGTTCATTCGAATCTTAATGTACGAGGTACATATTTAAATTTTATACAAACGTGAATAATTTTTTATTTCATTCAATATATACGGTCTTTTGACTTTCACAATATTGTAAGTTGCATAACTGTTATTGAAATGATGTTACAACCAAGTATAACTGTCATTTTCAATGTTCATGCTGAATAGTACACTGTGGTTCCGAAAATATTTATCTGGATCGATCGTTGTAGTTAATATATATTTCAATGTCTACTTTGTAAAAGATTGGAGGTATATGTTTATAATTTATAAATTTAATGTAATATTGTTTCATATTGTTTTCATGATGACCATTATTTTTATTGTTTTTCACATGTCTGCAATTTTTTTTAATTATATTGAAGAAGGGTCTGAAATGGGACTCGAGACGTCAAAAAAAATTTTTTTTTTTAAATAATCGGTCTGAATACCCAATAAATCAACAAAAGAATAATAATAATGTATTTCGTTGCAGGTGTTAAATTGTCGGATAATAATAATGAACGCGCTTAGTTTACTATCTTTAAGTGCCAATGCTATCGACTTGGTGAAGAGTTTGGAGAATATTGGACTGTCTGAAGTTAAAAAGGTACGTATACAAATTTAACTATAACAATTGTGCTACAGTTAATATTTTTAAATATGTTCGGCGACATTTTTAAAATTAGAATTGTCATTGAGTTACGAGTATTAACTCAACGAATATTATATTTGAGAATAAATATTGTATCGATCCAGGCTTGAAATTACAGTAATTTCGAACAATATTTGCACATAGCTCAGTATCTTTGAAATACGTCCAAATTTGCTAGTTCGTTTTGACGTTTTATGGTAATAATTTCACTATAAAGCATATATTTTAATCTTGAACTCATATGTAAAACAGATTTTGTAATGTCATACAAATTCTAATTAATATATACTTACGTTAATTTACATTTAAAATATATATTGAGCATGAATATGTTTATGTGTGCTAGATTAAACATTTAGACTAAATGATACCGCTAGATTAAATAAGATTTTAAATATTTATATTCGCAGAATAGTGTTAGTGCCCCCGATTGTTTTATTATTATCTTATGCTTGAGTATCAGCGATGCAATTTGCAATATACAATTTACAGTACTGAATGTGATTAACGTAGTGCATAATCCGTTTGAGAATGAATACCGAATATATAACTCAGTATAGGAAATATTCAATATACGAGTATTCGAATTTGAACAGCATTCCAGTTGCTATAGTTGCAAATTACTTAAAATATTAATCAATCTTGATTTCAAACAATTTTTTCTTTTTAATTGTGCATTGAGATACCCATACCATTGATTTTTTTAATGACAAATAAATACATTGTAAAATCGTCACTACGGCGTTAAATAAATGTTTAAAACATCACCCAAAAACCGTGACACAAAGCATTTATAAGCTAGATGCGCATTTCGTACGCTATGCACCCATCTTCAGTAGCACAATAATATAAAAAGTATAGATACCTCTGTCATTCACCAGGATTGCTATATACAATTCACTGAATTGTATTAGTGGCGCCGTAGTGACGATTTTACAAAACAAAGATAGTAAGTCAGTAAAATACGTCATAACACTGGCTGCAGTAATCACAAGATACAGCAGTAAAACGTACAGAATTCTGCCAATAGTTAGTTCTTCGTTCAACCATTCCGAGGCCACAGCGTTAACCTTCTGTATATAGTTAGTATTCATTGATGTGACATTATATGTATATCTATATAATAGGTTGTTCGTCTGATGTCATTGGTGGCAAATAACCGCATCGAAACTCCCTCCAAAAACAATCAATCACACATAACTGCAACCACCTATTCAATTACATCCCCCAGCAATGAAAACATCGATAACATACAACACAATCGTCAACTTGCCGCTCAAAATCCGCCATTCACATTCCCACTACCGCATACCATAAAGCAGAGAGATCAGACGACACAGACGCTACAAACGTTGAGCGTCAGTATCGCTGCCTTAGTGCAGAATAGTGCGGAAGCAGCGCGATCTGTAGTCCGACAGTGCAGCGCGCATTTACTACGGCTATCATTTAAATCATCAGAGACACCTGGTGGTGGTTACAGCAAGCCGAATCAATTGACGGACGATGTCAAGTACGTTGATCAGAATATTGACGATGCGGCTGTATTTTCGGTGACGCAGGCTCTGGTGAATATACTAGTCGATTGTGGTGGATGTGTTGATGAGAGTGCCGCAAGTACGGATCTGCATCTAGTAAATGCTTTGAGCGCTTGCACGTTATCCACGCACGTGTCGCATCGCACACGTCAGTGGGCCGCGCAGCAATTGTTCCGGTGTGTGGCAACACGTATGCGTTGCAAACAGCACGACAGCAACGAAACAAACGCCAACGTAAACTATGCCGATGTGTCTGGATGTCTAAACAAATTGCAGCGGAATATAACATATTTAGGTATTGTCATTAAGACTCAAACAGATGCGCAACGTTTTTAATAATAATATCATTTATTTTTCAAAGTACATACATAATATAGTAAATTATGAAGTACATACCTCGTACATATTAACTTGAGAAAAATATTTAACGTAGTAGAAAAAGAAGAATGGTGTACATTGAAAAAAGGCACATATTCAGTATGTTTGATCTGTTTTTCAATATAGCCGAAAAATATTGTTGGTTATATTGTAGAGGGTCATGGCGGTGTAGTTAATACGTTGGCATATCACGCGGGCAGCGGCTTGTTGGCATCGGCCGGGTACGATGGTACTGTACGTATCTGGTCCGGTAATAATCGAATTGACGCAATAAATCATTATGCGGATGGTTCTAATGCTGGGGAAGAGAGGACGACGTCGTCGTCTCGTGGCGACTTTACACTGCGACATACGTTCGTATTTCATAAATCGCTTGAGGAGTTTGGCCGCGACCTGATCGACAAAGATATTGGCTTGCTTTGCTGGTCTGCACGTGGGAACTATTTAGCAGCCGCCATGGAAACGGTAAGAACATATTAATAGCTAGAGAAACGTTTTTATTTTTCAGTTAAATATTTTACGAAAAGTTTAATCTGTATGACATATACATTTTAAATATTTAAGATTAAAATAACGTACATTTACTTTACAAATTCTTTAATACTGTACGGCTCTATTTCCACTAAAATTTTCTTTAACTTATTTCTAAATTTATGAGGATTGGTAAGGTAACCTATTATATGGACTTGTATTATGGTAAATTGGGCTATCTTCCGTATTAGTTAATCTATGCTTTTTTTTACTTTAATTTATTACTTTTGCTTATAATTTTCTTGTTCCGTATGTATGTGTGTGTGTGCGTGTGTGTGTGTTTATTTATATTTTGTTAAAAGCTGACTATTTTTTATTAGGTATATAAAGCTCCACACACACACACACAATATATATATAAGTCAACGACCTATTATTTTTAAATATCGATCTGTAAATGTGTCTAATTAGGAACCCATTCATGGTTCCAATAATCCTCTTTTGTGTCACATTTAAAAAAATATTTTTTTTTCTATTTTCCCAAACACTCACTCCAGCTTTAATATGTGTATATACATTTGCAAAATACATAATCCCAAGTGTATTTTTATTCACAATTCTTATGCAGTATCGCCGCTTTTGCTACCCGTTTTGCTAATTTCTTCCACCTGTATATTCCACTTTAATTTTTTATCGATCGTACACCCCAAGAATTTTGAGTTCTCTTGTAATTTCCATAACGTTATTCTTTACTTTGATCCTTTCTTGTGTATTGACTTACATCTGTTCTTCTCTCAAATAACATATTCGTTTTTTCCCGTGTCAAGAGCGAGTTTATTGCTTATAAACCTATTTTCTATATCTGTCGTACTCCTATCAAACTTTATTTGCGTATCCTCACGAATTAGTTGTAAAAATAACATTTGTATCATCTGCATAATTTTAGATCTTTCTGTGATCTTTAATATATCTAATATCGTAGCCATCATAACATAGCTCCAGATACACTACTCGTAGGTAATTAATATTTGGCCAGTGGAATTGGTGCCACCACCACCATCACCAGCACCACCACAATCAATGGACGATGATTTTGATTCAATGGAATCTACAACGAACGATTCGAATTGCGCTTGTGGCTCGTCAACCAAACAACAGATTAGAATGCGCGTGGTGCGACGATGGTATATAGATGACCAGCTGGAATTGGTCACAGCGATGACGTGGCGGTGGCCTAATTCATCCGCCAATGTACCGCAAGAACGGTTGCTGGTGGGCAAATCCGATGGAACAGTGTGCCTTATATCCATCGATCGTGATAACGGTGGTCGGGATATAGACGTGTTGGTGCGTTGTTCTTTGCCTGGATGTGGTAAGTGTTGAGTAAATAAAGTATATATATATATATATATATATATATATATATATATATATATGTGTGTGTGTGTGTGTGTGTGTGTGTGTGTGTGTGTGTGTGTGTGCGCGTGTGAATCATTCTTTAAGAATTATTCTTCTACTAACCCATTGCTTTTATCGAACTAATACAACAAAATGATGAACGTTATAAAGTATTTCGGAAAGAAACTTATTCGGTAATAAATTTAATTTACTTAAATTATTTGAAATTCTCTAGGATGGATTCCTAGTCCTTCCACTAGGAATCCATCGTTTATTGAGAAGGTTATTATTTTTTTGTTCGAAACTGGTGTTCATCTAGAATTATTGCATACAGTGTATATATAAATTTAGTTGAAGATCGTCCACCGATGACATGTGTCGAAGTAATGATTTAAAAGTGAAATCTATATTTAATTTAGTAATAAATTAGGTCGGTAAAAATAAATTCTCCAAATGACGAAACAGGAGTCGTTTTGATCATTTAGTTTTATCAATTTAAAATGTCAACTTTCATAGAAGTAATCACTATATCAACTAAAGTATTTCGCTTACTCAATAAAAATATAATTTTCTTCGATGTGACTTTCTTACAGTGAATTGATTGCATTGAACGCTTGCATTGATTAAATCAACTCTTTAGTTTGAGAAAAGTACGTGGTGTTAAACTAGAGTTAACTATTTCATCATATCTAAACATAATGATAAAATACTTTGAATAAATTGTCGACTACATTGAAGTAAAAGTATTGAGTGTATCTAAGTAAATACGCTCAATGCGCTTCCTTGTTTATAAAAATATTGTTGACAAAATATAGCAACAATATCAAGTAAACATTTTTTCTTTAATTGAGTAACTATTATTTGTGTCTATTGCAGCTGTTCAACATATCCTCTGGGAGCGTGAAGATGACCACTTTGCTGTTACATTCAACGATGGAACGCTTAAAATTGGCCATTTATATCACCGAGATTCAATTTCGGCGATACAAGCACATAGTAAATCTATCACTTTGTGCGATTTAGTGCGATATGGAGATCCAACTCGCGTTGTCCTATGTACAGCTTCATCGGATTGTAACATCAACATTTGGACACATTCACCTCAAATTGGTTCATTTACGAGTATACAGTTGTTGCATAAAATTAGCTTGGATGGTGAACCAACCGCCTTTACATGGACTCCACAGCAGCACACTGCCTTACTGATCGTCGGTCTGCATTCAGGTGTTGTGCAAGCGTACAAACTGGCTGAGAAGATCCAGCTGCACTTCCGAATACAAGGCCATTCATTCGTCCCAGTGTCGGACTTGAGTGTTGATCCCGGCGGTTCGTTCGTGGCCAGCGGAAGTTTCACACTTAGCAATGCCACCGTGAATATTATCTCTCTCAGGGATGGCAGTGTCGTAGATACGATACACGTTGCCGGTAGCAACAACAACCGCCCGAGTTGCAACCTAATCTACCTGGAACGTGATTTAATCGCCCTTACCAGCAAATCGGACCAATTCGTGCACGTGTATGTCTTAAATGTTGGTACTTACAAAGTGAACGAGGCTTTATATCGCGCTGGAACAACGTTAGTCCGATATGGCGTACGGGGTTTGAAAACGGCGCCGATTTTTCAGCTGGTGCTCGTGCTTTTGCCGCAAATGCTGGACGTACAATTGCAGCACGAACGGATGTTGGTGCAAACTGGCGTTCAGCTGCAGTATAGCTTGTATTTACGCAGTCTGGTAATGCTTTCTGTACTGCTGGAGGTTACGAATTGTGAGAATATGAGCGTGTTGTGCAAGAATTGGCTAGGGCCATTCGCTGAGGCTGCCAGAATTGCTGAGGAACTGGTACAGAGGACCGATTTGCATTTACCGCCACTATCGATGACAAAGAACAACGCCGGAGCGGCAGATGTGCACACCAAGTGTTGCAATCCTAAAAATTATATAGAAGGTAACAAGTTAAAATATAATCTTTTCTATGTATTGTGTTATATTTTTAAATGAAACAATTCTGTTGTTTCTGTTAGAATGTGACAGAATTAAAGCTGAATCAGAACTAGAGGAAATTGGCGCACAGAACGACCTCTGGACATTACAGCAAGATCGGGAGATCATGCAATGGGCGAGTGAACGACCCGGTGACTGGCACATGGGCGGCGAGTGTCGCGCCTATCTCTGGGGCAGCAATCGTTATGGCCAATTAGGTGATTTGAGTGCAACGACAGCGCCCACTGCTCTCCATTTGCCACCATTCTCGGTTGCCAGACGTATCGTTTGTGGTAATAACTGTACGTTTGTAATCCAGGGCAATGGCACGGTGGTGGCGTGCGGTGAAGGCAGTTATGGACGTTTAGGGCAAGGAAACTCGGATGATTTACGCACTCTAACAACGCTCACGTCGTTACAAGTAAGCTATTTGTAGGCTTTTATTTAACTTCACTTGCTTGTTACGGTGAAATCTTGTAAGTTAATTTTGACACACTGTCGCTTATCTCGACAAGTTTATAATCAATTAATCAATCTCTCAATTGTCGATCATTAAATTATTAAAATTTTCGAAGACTAAAAAGCATAAAATAATTTATAGTAAAAAAAAAATTTAAAAAGCCTTTATTAAAATGTACTAGAAAGGAAAAAATCATTTCAATACCAACCAAAATGACTGCCTTAAAAGAATTCCCTCAAATCACTAAAAATAAAAAAGTGGGGCGTAAATATTGAAATGTCATTTTTATATAAATATTAATAATGCTTTACGTATTTTGATACAATCGTTTTAGCATTCTGCTAGAACGTTGAGTTGTTGCGCGAATTTTTATCCACACTTGATTGCGGCGAGCAATCTAATTCCTCAATTCAAAGTCTCTCCTGAGATCTAACCACATTAAAAGTCAACTCAAAATCGTGCTTAGTTCAGCAATTAGTTTTTGCATAACTTTTAAATATTCAGAATTAAATAATACAAATAAAATAAACTTGACGCTCCACGCTTATATTTCTAGTCATATGAGGAAAATTTTTGAAGGCAGTCATTTAGGCGGTATTAAAATTATTTTTCCCTTTTTAGTACATTTTAATAAACTATAAAAGAATAAAGTACAAAATAATAATAAAATCTTAAAAAAATAGATTTTTTTTTGCTATAAATTATTCTTGCATTCAGTTCGAAATTTGAGATATTTTATGTTACAGGGCTTCGTGATAGTGGACCTGGAATCAAGTGTAGGCTCCGATGGCCACAGTCTTGCACTAGCTGAGAGTGGCGAAGTGTTTAGTTGGGGCGATGGAGATTACGGAAAGCTCGGCCACGGCAACAGTGACAGACAGCGACGTCCCAGACAGATCGAGGCTCTACAGAACGAGGAGGTTGTGCAGGTGTCGTGCGGTAACAAACACAGCGCCGTAGTGACTAATGACGGGAAGCTGTTTACGTTCGGCAACGGCGACAATGGTCGCCTGGGTTTGGGCAGTACACAGAACAAGAAGGTACCGGAGCGAGTGCACTGGCTGGATGGGTATCGCATTGGGCAGGTGTCGTGTGGCCACAGTCACAGCGCGTGCGTCACGGCCGACGGGATGTCCGTATGGACGTTCGGCGAGAGTGAACTGGGCAAGCTGGGCATCGGCCACACTACCAGCAAATCAACCCCGCAGCTAATCGAGTCTTTGGTCGATGTGGGTGTGTTGAAGGTAATAATAACAATAATATATGTCTTTGTTACTTCGTTTAGTACAAAATAAAATACCTTAATGTGAAAAAGAAAAGGAAATGAATTAATAAAATTAGATTATAAGAAAACTAATCATAAGGCGAAGTTCAGCTTTACACTTCGCAGAAGTGATTCCTGCCCTGATAGAAGTGATACCAAAGTGATACAAAATCAGAAGTGATACCAAAAATAGATGCATCAGAACCACACACACACACACACACACACACACAGAGACACACACACACACACACACACACACACACACACACACACACATATATATATATATATATATATATATATATATATATATATATTCGTATAATTAGCCTAAGATTATTTAATATCCATACACCTAACATACATATAACGTTTACTTGTTGGAAAAACAAAGAATAATATTGTATACACGTGAATACATTTTACAACTAAACAATATTGAAAGAATAACAAATTAGAATTTGAACTTTGATTATTTTGTGTAGCGATCTGGAATAGAATATTGCGATAACGAGTTTTAAATAGATATATAAGGGCGAATTTTTTAAAGCATTATCAATATTGTTGTATATCGAAGTTATTTGATAAGAAAATGCATTCTTTAAGATTTGTTGTTCTATGAAGAGGAGGATTTATATGTACCCTTAAATCGTATATTAACTGTATGAACATCCGTTCTAAATTTTACTAAGCAGCCTTTTTATATTGTAATTCTTTTAGGTGATCTGCGGTGTGAACTGCACCTTGTTTCTTACCATGGACGGGCGGGTGTTAATCAGCGGCCAATTGTGCACCAGCACCAAACGTCACATCGATATCATGAGTGATCGCATTGCATACACACTGAAGCCACTATCCTCCATACTGGCCGAGTACCACATAATCGACATCGCCCTGGGGACGGAACATGCCCTGTTCCTCACTCGTTGCGATAATGTACTGGCAATGGGCGTCAATGCCGAGGACCAGCTGGGAATTCCACATACAGTCCAGTTGGTCGAACCACAGCTGGTGCCGGCATTGTGCCAGCAGGGTATCAGACAGATCACGTTGGGCAGAGTGCATGGGGCTGCGTGGACGGCACCACCCATAGAGCCGCGTGTGCCGGGCGTAACTCGCTCTTTTACATTCGGAACGCCGACCACCGTGCCCGATGAGTACGGACAATTGCACGGAAGCGACCTGGCACCGAGAACAATACGCGCCCGGCTCGAATATCTGCACACATTCAGTGACCGATTGTATGCGGCGTGGCCTATGTTGCCGCTGGCCGTGGCCGAGCAGGAGACGTTGCGCGGTTTGCCGCCGCTGCGCGGTTTGTTGTGCGCGAGGTTGCGCGGTTTGCTTGCTGCGCGCGTGTACACGCTGCCATTGGTCCGGTGTATCGGTAAAACAATGGTGCAAGGCAGAAATTATGGGCCAACGGTTACAGTGCGAAGGATCACCACCAACGGTATGTAGAATAACTCTATTTCGATGTTTTTCAACATTTTTTTTATCTCACAGAACACTTGAACCGTTTAGTTAAACTTCCGCGGCACACTTAAATTATGATGATCAAAAAAACTTTAGAAACAAGTCGGTGTTATGTACATATATTTTTTTACTATATTATGTATACGTTTATTATAGCAATCCTATACTCGTATAATCAATTTAAACAGGTTTTAATTTTGATATGTACACTTATTTTGCTTTGGAATTGTTTCGAAAATAATTTATTTAATGGCCTTTAAAATTTTTCGCGGCACACCGGTTGAAAATCACTGCTCTATCTGATTGCGCGTGTATGTGTGTGTAGATGAGAAAGTGGTGAGGCCAATCTTTGTACAATTGGCAGCTCAAGTGGTGGGCATGCGACCTGCCGCGCTACGGTTACCGTCGCGAGCGTGGAAAGTGCAACTGGTGGGCGAGGGAGCTGACGATGCAGGCGGTGTCTTCGATGACACCATCACCGAATTGTGCGTGGAGATAACGACAGCTAATGTTGTGCCGTTGCTTGTACAGACACCAAACGGTCGCAACGATGAGGGTTACAACCGCGACCGTTACCTGCTGAACCCGGACATGAGCACCGCCGACCAGCTGCAACTATTCAAGTTCCTCGGCATACTGTTCGGCGTTGCGGTGCGCACACGGAAACCACTCGCCATACCGCTGGCACCGCTCATGTGGAAACAGCTGGTTGGTGAACCGGTGTGCGTCAGTGACCTGGCAGACACGGACAGTATGTACGTGCAGAGTCTGCGCGCTATCAGACATATCGACAGAGAGGGCGTGGATGAACACACGTTCGGCGACGTGATACCGACAGAGTGCTTCGAGGGTACCTCGTGCACAGGGAGTACAGTGGCTATAATACCAGGGGGGCGTAGTCTGCCGCTCACCTACCACAATCGCGTGCAGTATTATGAGCGGGCCGTGGCATATCGGCTGCACGAGTTCGACCTGCAGATTGGCGCCGTTAGAGAAGGTATGGCGGGCATTATACCGGTGCCGTTGCTTTCTCTAGTGACGGCCGAGCATTTGGAGCGGATGGTGTGTGGCATGCCCGATATATCGGTCTGCCAGCTGAAGAAGATCGTGCGCTACCGTGAGCTGGACGAGCAACACCAGCTGGTGCAATGGCTCTGGAATATATTGGAAAGTTTCAGTAATGCCGAGCGGGTGCTATTCGTGCGCTTCGTGTCCGGTCGGTCGCGGCTGCCGGCCAATCTGGCCGATCTCGCGCAGCGTTTCCAGATTATGAGAGTGGGTCGGGTGCTGAATGGGCTGCCCACAGCGCAGACGTGTTTCTTCCAGCTACGTCTACCGCCGTATAGTAGCCAGGAAGTGATGGCCGAACGTTTGCGGTACTCTATCACCAACTGTCGTTCTATAGATATGGACAACTATATGCTGGCTAGGAATGTGATGCAATCAACTGTTGCCGCAGGTATATCACGCCCTTTAACTACACCGGACACCCCTACCACCAATGCGCTCCACGACTACGACTTGGATCAATGACAATTGATCGCACATCTCAGATCTGATTGCGATCGATTCGTATATATTCTAATCAACCATCGAATTTGATTTGAAACTAGTATTCTCCACCTTTTTTTTAGTTTCACTTCCGTAAAAAGGGGTCGTTATCTTTTTTTGGCAAAAATATAACTTTATTATAAAGAATTTTATATTCGTCCTTGTAGTGATTTGGAGATCGGTTAGAAAAAATAATTGAACACGTTTTTGTAGTAACTCCTTTCATTTCCTAAAAAATAAAATTGTTTTGGGTTCTATATTTTATACAATTATTTAACGCCGTAGTGATAATTTTTTAAATGTGTTTATGAATGATTGAATAAAATTTTATTCGTGTTTATAGTCTGGTTACAGAAAATGCACAAGTCACCGGTAAAAGTGTAGAAACATATTTAATACAAAATGAAACAAATTAAATTAGTATTAAAGAGAATTTCCCTACAGGCAATTTTACATTAAAATCTCATAATTTAAAATGTATACATATTAATTAAAATAACTACCCAATGCGATGGTTATTTCTATAAACTCTTTGATACTATATATGCTGCGTTTTGCGACATGTAATTTTCAATTTACATTTTAAATTTTGAGGGGAATAGTATTGTCCATTTATAGGGAATACAATCGTAAAAAGGTATACGATTACTTAATCTGTCTGCTGATAGCAGTAGATAGGTAAATTATAATTTACACAATAATATATGATATGATAGATAATTGAAAGCCTTTGATAAATCGTAAAGTTTAACAGGAACGAATCTGATTGTTGGAACGGGTATAAAATTATAGTTATTGTTTGCCCTGATGTTGGCGTTTATACGCTCATTGTTTTATAGGTTATGGCGTGCGGTAGCTACTTCGAATAGTAGACGAGTTCGTTACTTCAAAATTATTTATATGGAATTTTTAATTTAATTCAAGATTATTATGTGTTTTGGTTATTATAGTTATTGTCATTCCGGAGGTTGGCGTTTATACGCACATTGTTTTATAGCTTATGGTATACGGTACCTACTTCGAATAGTGGACCAGTTCGTTACTCCGAAATTATTTATATGGATTTCTAATTCAAGATTATTATGTGTTCTGGTTATTATAGTTATTGTTTTTCCGGAGGTTGGCGTTTATACGCTCATTGTTTTATAGGTTATGGCTTGCGGTAGCTACTGCGAATAGATCAGAGGTATATACCTATCGATTTTCATCAAAATTATCGAAAAATTATCGAAAAAGAACAGAGGTCGATTACCTGTCGATTTTCGTCAAAATTATCCAAAAATTATCGAAAAATGATCGAAAAAGAACAGAGGTAAATACCTGTCGATCTTCGTCAAAATTATCGAAAAATGATCGAAAAATGATTGAAAAATAACAGAGGTTTATACTTGTCGATCTTCGACAAAATTATCGAAAAATTATCGAAAAAGTATCGGAAAAGAACAGAGGTATATTCCTGTCGATTTTCATCAAAATTATCAAAAAATTATCGAAAAAGAACAGAGGTATATTTCATTTTTTTCCGATTGAACCGGAAATCAGTAGAAACGTTCCCTAGGAACATTTATAGTCGTTTTAGGCTATTTTTTTCATTTTTTAATTATTCACCAAAATCAAGATTTTTTCCATACAAAACGATAGAAAATTTTTCGATGAATTTCTCAACTGTTTCCGATTGAACCGGAAATCAGTAGAAACGTTCCCTAGGAGCATTTATAGTCGTTTTAGGCTATTTTTTTCATTTTTTAATTATTCACCAAAATCAAGATTTTTTCCATACAAAACGATAGAAATTTTTTCGATGAATTTCTCAAAATACTTTTTATCTCTGAAAATCTATTTATTAACGTTAGAAAGCTGGAAACGTAGAAAATGCTCACTTTCGACGAAACAACGGTGTTTAGAAATTTTCGTACTTCGCGGACTGTACTGTATTTTTCACGACAAATAAATACTTTTTATCTCTGAAAATCAATTTATTAACGTCAGAAAACTGGAAACGTATAAAAACGATCACTTTCGAAGAATAAAACTGTGTTTAGACATTTTCCTACTTCGCGGACTAAACTGTATTTGTCACGACAAATAAATACTTTTTATCTCTGAAAATCAATATATTAACGTCAGAAAACTGGAAACGTATAAAAACGATCACTTTCGAAGAATAAAACTGTGTTTAGACATTTTCCTACTTCGCGGACTAAACTGTTTTTTTCACGACAAATAAATACTTTTTATCTCTGAAAATCAATTTATTAACATCAGAAAGCTGCAAACGTATAAAAACGATCACTTTCGACGCATACAACTGTGTTTAGACATTTTCGTACTTCGCGAACTAAACTGTATTTTTCACGACAAAAAAATACTTTTTATCTCTGAAAATCAATTTATTAACGTCAGAAAGCTGGAAACGTATAAAAACGATCACTTTCGACGCATACAACTGTGTTTAGACATTTTCGTACTTCGCGAACTAAACTGTATTTTTCACGACAAAAAAATACTTTTTATCTCTGAAAATCAATTTATTAACGTCAGAAAGCTGGAAACGTATAAAAACGATCACTTTCGACGCATACAACTGTGTTTAGACATTTTCGTACTTCGCGAACTATACTGTATTTTTCAAGACAAATAAATACTTTTTATCTCTGAAAATCAATTTATTAACGTCAGAAAACTGGAAACGTATAAAAGCGATCACTTTCGACGAATACAACTGTGTTTAGACATTTTCCTACTTCGCGGACTAAACTGTATTTGTCACGACAAATAAATACTTTTTATCTCTGAAAATCAATTTATTAACGTCAGAAAACTGGAAACGTATAAAAACGATCACTTTCGAAGAATAAAACTGTGTTTAGACATTTTCCTACTTCGCGGACTAAACTTTTTTTTTCACGACAAATAAATACTTTTTATCTCTGAAAATCAATTTATTAACATCAGAAAGCTGCAAACGTATAAAAACGATCACTTTCGAAGAATAAAACTGTGTTTAGACATTTTCCTACTTCGCGGACTAAACTGTTTTTTTCACGACAAATAAATACTTTTTATCTCTGAAAATCAATTTATTAACATCAGAAAGCTGGAAACGTATAAAAACGATCACTTTCGACGCATACAACTGTGTTTAGACATTTTCGTACTTCGCGGACTATACTGTATTTTTCAAGACAAATAAATACTTTTTATCTCTGAAAATCAATTTATTAACGTCAGAAAGCTGGAAACGTAGAAAATGATCACTTTCGACGCATAAAACTGTGTTTAGACATTTTCCTACTTCGCGGACTAAACTGTTTTTTTCACGACAAATAAATACTTTTTATCTCTGAAAATCAATTTATTAACGTCAGAAAACTGGAAACGTATAAAAACGATCACTTTCGACGCATACAACTGTGTTTAGACATTTTCGTACTTCGCGAACTAAACTGTATTTTTCACGACAAAAAAATACTTTTTATCTCTGAAAATCAATTTATTAACGTCAGAAAGCTGGAAACGTATAAAAACGATCACTTTCGACGCATACAACTGTGTTTAGACATTTTCGTACTTCGCGGACTATACTGTATTTTTCAAGACAAATAAATACTTTTTATCTCTGAAAATCAATTTATTAACGTCAGAAAACTGGAAACGTATAAAAGCGATCACTTTCGACGAATACAACTGTGTTTAGACATTTCCCTACTTCGCGGACTAAACTGTATTTGTCACGACAAATAAATACTTTTTATCTCTGAAAATCAATTTATTAACGTCAGAAAACTGGAAACGTATAAAAACGATCACTTTCGAAGAATAAAACTGTGTTTATACATTTTCCTACTTCGCGGACTAAACTTTTTTTTTCACGACAAATAAATACTTTTTATCTCTGAAAATCAATTTATTAACATCAGAAAGCTGCAAACGTATAAAAACGATCACTTTCGAAGAATAAAACTGTGTTTAGACATTTTCCTACTTCGCGGACTAAACTGTTTTTTTCACGACAAATAAATACTTTTTATCTCTGAAAATCAATTTATTAACATCAGAAAGCTGGAAACGTATAAAAACGATCACTTTCGACGCATACAACTGTGTTTAGACATTTTCGTACTTCGCGGACTATACTGTATTTTTCAAGACAAATAAATACTTTTTATCTCTGAAAATCAATTTATTAACGTCAGAAAACTGGAAACGTATAAAAGCGATCACTTTCGACGAATACAACTGTGTTTCGACATTTTCGTACTTCGCGGACTATACTGTATTTTTCACGACAAATAAATACTTTTTATCTCTGAAAATCAATTTATTAACGTCAGAAAGCTGGAAACGTAGAAAATGATCACTTTCGACGCATAAAACTGTGTTTAGACATTTTCCTACTTCGCGGACTAAACTGT
Organism: Leptodirus hochenwartii; assembly: GCA_947310635.1. Lineage (NCBI taxonomy): Eukaryota > Metazoa > Arthropoda > Insecta > Coleoptera > Leiodidae > Leptodirus > Leptodirus hochenwartii. The sequence goes on from OX371177.1 coordinate 49,279,742, forward strand.
ATTTGTCACGACAAATAAATACTTTTTATCTCTGAAAATCAATTTATTAACGTCAGAAAGCTGGAAACGTATAAAAACGATCACTTTCGAAGAAACAACTGTGTTTAGACATTTTCGTACTTCGCGGACTAAACTGTATTTTTCACGACAAATAAATACTTTTTATCTCTGAAAATCAATTTATTAACGTCAGAAAGCTGGAAACGTAGAAAATGATCACTTTCGACGCATAAAACTGTGTTTAGACATTTTCCTACTTCGCGGACTAAACTGTTTTTTTCACGACAAATAAATACTTTTTATCTCTGAAAATCAATTTATTAACGTCAGAAAACTGGAAACGTATAAAAACGATCACTTTCGAAGAAACAACTGTGTTTAGACATTTTCGTACTTCGCGGACTAAACTGTATTTTTCACGACAAATAAATACTTTTTATCTCTGAAAATCAATTTATTAACATCAGAAAGCTGGAAACGTATAAAAACGATCACTTTCGACGAATACAACTGTGTTTAGACATTTTCGTACTTCGCGGACTATACTGTATTTTTCACGACAAATAAATACTTTTTATCTCTGAAAATCAATTTATTAACATCAGAAAGCTGGAAACGTATAAAAACGATCACTTTCGAAGAAACAACTGTGTTTAGACATTTTCGTACTTCGCGGACTAAACTGTATTTTCACGACAAATAAATACTTTTTATCTCTGAAAATCAATTTATTAACGTCAGAAAGCTGGAAACGTAGAAAATGATCACTTTCGACGAAACAACTGTGTTTAGACATTTTCGTACTTCGCGGACTAAACTGTATTTTTCTCGACAAATAACTACTTTTAATCTTCGAAAATTAATTTATTAACGTCAGAAAGCTGGAAACGTATAAAAACGATCACTTTCGACAAATGCAAGCGTTTTTAGACATTTTCGTACTTCTCGGAATAAAACTGTATTTTTCACGACAAAAAATATTTTTTATCTCTGAAAATCAATTTATTAACGTCAGAAAGCTGGAAACGTAGAAAATGATCACTTTCGACGCATAAAACTGTGTTTAGACATTTTCGTACTTCGCGGACTAAACTGTATTTTTCACGACAAATAAATACTTTTTATCTCTGAAAATCAATTTATTAACGTCAGAAAGCTGGAAACGTAGAAAATGATCACTTTCGACGAAACAACTGTGTTTAGACATTTTCGTACTTCGCGGACTAAACTGTATTTTTCTCGACAAATAACTACTTTTAATCTTCGAAAATTAATTTATTAACGTCAGAAAGCTGGAAACGTATAAAAACGATCACTTTCGACGAATACAACTGTGTTTAGACATTTTCGTACTTCGCGGACTAAACTGTATTTTTCACGACAAATAAATACTTTTTATCTCTGAAAATCAATTTATTAACGTCAGAAAGCTGGAAACGTATAAAAACGATCACTCTCGACGAATACAACTGTATTTAGACATTTTCGTTCTTCGCGGACTAAACTGTATTTTTCACAACAAATAAATACTTTTTATCTCTGAAAATCAATTTATTAACGTCAGAAAGCTGGAAACGTATAAAAACGTTCACTTTCGACGAATACAACTGTGTTTAGACATTTTCCTACTTTGAACCGCAAATCAGTAAAATATAGTTTTAAGACGATTTATAGCCATTTTGCATTGTTTTGGGCAGCACTTCTTAAACTTTGACCAAAATCGCCAAAAAATCGGTTTATTTCAAAGGTATATAAAACCTACTTTTTCACTTTTTTCGACGATAATTTCAACTTTTCCCATTTGAACCGGAAATCAGTAAAATATAGTTTTAAGACGATTTATAGCCATTTTGCATTGTTTTGGGCAGCACTCCTTAAACTTTGACCAAAATCGCCAAAAAATCGGAATATTTCAAAGGTATATAAAACCTACTTTTTCAATTTTTTCGACGATAATTTCAACTTTTCCCATTTGAACCGGAAATCAGTAAAATATAGTTTTAAGACGATTTATAGCCATTTTGCATTGTTTTGGGCAGCACTTGTTAAACTTTGACCAAAATCGCCAAAAAATCGGATTATTTCAAAGGTAAAATATGGAAAATAGGCTAGAACGACTATAAATGGTCCTAGCTAACGTTTTTACTGAGTTGCGGTTCAATCGGAGAAAGTCGCGGAATTCGTCGAAAAAACGTTGATGGCTATACTATGGAAAAATCGTCGATTTTCGCGATGGATTAAAAAATGCCGAAAATAGGCTAGAACGACTATAAATGGTCCTAGCTAACGTTTTTACTGAGTTGCGGTTCAATCGGAGAAAGTCGCGGAATTCGTCGAAAAAACGTTGATGGCTATACTATGGAAAAATCGTCGATTTTCGCGATGGATTAAAAAATGCCGAAAATAGGCTAGAACGACTATAAATGGTCCTAGCTAACGTTTTTACTGAGTTGCGGTTCAATCGGAGAAAGTCGCGGAATTCGTCGAAAAAACGTTGATGGCTATACTATGGAAAAATCGTCGATTTTCGCGATGGATTAAAAAATGCCGAAAATAGGCTAGAACGACTATAAATGGTCCTAGCTAACGCTTTTACTGAGTTGCGGTTCAATCGGAGAAAGTCGCGGAATTCGTCGAAAAAACGTTGATGGCTATACTATGGAAAAATCGTCGATTTTCGCGATGGATTAAAAAATGCCGAAAATAGGCTAGAACGACTATAAATGGTCCTAGCTAACGTTTTTACTGAGTTGCGGTTCAATCGGAGAAAGTCGCGGAATTCGTCGAAAAAACGTTGATGGCTATACTATGGAAAAATCGTCGATTTTCGCGATGGATTAAAAAATGCCGAAAATAGGCTAGAACGACTATAAATGGTCCTAGCTAACGCTTTTACTGAGTTGCGGTTCAATCGGAGAAAGTCGCGGAATTCGTCGAAAAAACGTTGATGGCTATACTATGGAAAAATCGTCGATTTTCGCGATGGATTAAAAAATGCCGAAAATAGGCTAGAACGACTATAAATGGTCCTAGCTAACGCTTTTACTGAGTTGCGGTTCAATCGGAGAAAGTCGCGGAATTCGTCGAAAAAAAGTTGATGGCTATACTATGGAAAAATCGTCGATTTTCGCGATGGATTAAAAAATGCCGAAAATAGGCTAGAACGACTATAAATGGTCCTAGCTAACGCTTTTACTGAGTTGCGGTTCAATCGGAGAAAGTCGCGGAATTCGTCGAAAAAACGTTGATGGCTATACTATGGAAAAATCGTCGATTTTCGCGATGGATTAAAAAATGCCGAAAATAGGCTAGAACGACTATAAATGGTCCTAGCTAACGCTTTTACTGAGTTGCGGTTCAATCGGAGAAAGTCGCGGAATTCGTCGAAAAAACGTTGATGGCTGTACTATGGAAAAATCGTCTATTTTCGCGATGGATTAAAAAATGCCGAAAATAGGCTAGAACGACTATAAATGGTCCTAGCTAACGCTTTTACTGAGTTGCGGTTCAATCGGAGAAAGTCGCGGAATTCGTCGAAAAAACGTTGATGGCTATACTATGGAAAAATCGTCGATTTTCGCGATGGATTAAAAAATGCCGAAAATAGGCTAGAACGACTATAAATGGTCCTAGCTAACGTTTTTACTGAGTTGCGGTTCAATCGGAGAAAGTCGCGGAATTCGTCGAAAAAACGTTGATGGCTATACTATGGAAAAATCGTCTATTTTCGCGATGGATTAAAAAATGCCGAAAATAGGCTAGAACGACTATAAATGGTCCTAGCTAACGCTTTTACTGAGTTGCGGTTCAATCGGAGAAAGTCGCGGAATTCGTCGAAAACACGTTGAAGGCTATACTATGGAAAAATCGTAGATTTTCGCGATCGATTAAAAAATGCCGGAAATAGGCTAGAACGACTATAAATGGTCCTGCTAACGTTTTTACTGCGTTGCGGTTCAATCGGAGAAAGTCGCGGAATTCGTCGAAAACACGTTGAAGGCTATACTATGGAAAAATCGTCGATTTTCGCGATCGATTAAAAAATGCCGGAAATAGGCTAGAACGACTATAAATGGTCCTGCTAACGTTTTTACTGCGTTGCGGTTCAATCGGAGAAAGTCGCGGAATTCGTCGAAAACACGTTGAAGGCTATACTATGGAAAAATCGTCGATTTTCGCGATGGATTAAAAAATGCCGAAAATAGGCTAGAACGACTATAAATGGTCCTAGCTAACGCTTTTACTGAGTTGCGGTTCACGGAGAAAGTCGCGGAATTCGTCGAAGAAACGTTGATGGCTATACTATGGAAAAATCGTCGATTTTCGCGATCGATTAAAAAATGCCGGAAATAGGCTAGAACGACTATAAATGGTCCTGCTAACGTTTTTACTGCGTTGCGGTTCAATCGGAGAAAGTCGCGGAATTCGTCGAAAACACGTTGATGGCTATACTATGGAAAAATCGTCGATTTTCGCGATCGATTAAAAAATGCCGGAAATAGGCTAGAACGACTATAAATGGTCCTGCTAACGTTTTTACTGCGTTGCGGTTCAATCGGAGAAAGTCGCGGAATTCGTCGAAAACACGTTGAAGGCTATACTATGGAAAAATCGTCGATTTTCGCGATCGATTAAAGAATGCCGGAAATAGGCTAGAACGACTATAAATGGTCCTGCTAACGTTTTTACTGCGTTGCGGTTCAATCGGAGAAAGTCGCGGAATTCGTCGAAAACACGTTGAAGGCTATACTATGGAAAAATCGTCGATTTTCGCGATGGATTAAAAAATGCCGAAAATAGGCTAGAACGACTATAAATGGTCCTAGCTAACGCTTTTACTGAGTTGCGGTTCACGGAGAAAGTCGCGGAATTCGTCGAAGAAACGTTGATGGCTATACTATGGAAAAATCGTCGATTTTCGCGATGGATTAAAAAATGCCGAAAATAGGCTAGAACGACTATAAATGGTCCTAGCTAACGTTTTTACTGAGTTGCGGTTCAATCGGAGAAAGTCGCGGAATTCGTCGAAAACACGTTGAAGGCTATACTATGGAAAAATCGTAGATTTTCGCGATCGATTAAAAAATGCCGGAAATAGGCTAGAACGACTATAAATGGTCCTGCTAACGTTTTTACTGCGTTGCGGTTCAATCGGAGAAAGTCGCGGAATTCGTCGAAAACACGTTGAAGGCTATACTATGGAAAAATCGTCGATTTTCGCGATCGATTAAAAAATGCCGGAAATAGGCTAGAACGACTATAAATGGTCCTGCTAACGTTTTTACTGCGTTGCGGTTCAATCGGAGAAAGTCGCGGAATTCGTCGAAAACACGTTGAAGGCTATACTATGGAAAAATCGTCGATTTTCGCGATGGATTAAAAAATGCCGAAAATAGGCTAGAACGACTATAAATGGTCCTAGCTAACGCTTTTACTGAGTTGCGGTTCACGGAGAAAGTCGCGGAATTCGTCGAAGAAACGTTGATGGCTATACTATGGAAAAATCGTCGATTTTCGCGATCGATTAAAAAATGCCGGAAATAGGCTAGAACGACTATAAATGGTCCTGCTAACGTTTTTACTGCGTTGCGGTTCAATCGGAGAAAGTCGCGGAATTCGTCGAAAACACGTTGATGGCTATACTATGGAAAAATCGTCGATTTTCGCGATCGATTAAAAAATGCCGGAAATAGGCTAGAACGACTATAAATGGTCCTGCTAACGTTTTTACTGCGTTGCGGTTCAATCGGAGAAAGTCGCGGAATTCGTCGAAAACACGTTGAAGGCTATACTATGGAAAAATCGTCGATTTTCGCGATGGATTAAAAAATGCCGAAAATAGGCTAGAACGACTATAAATGGTCCTAGCTAACGTTTTTACTGAGTTGCGGTTCAATCGGAGAAAGTCGCGGAATTCGTCGAAAAAACGTTGATGGCTATACTATGGAAAAATCGTCTATTTTCGCTATGGATTAAAAAATGCCGAAAATAGGCTAGAACGACTATAAATGGTCCTAGCTAACGTTTTTACTGAGTTGCGGTTCAATCGGAGAAAGTCGCGGAATTCGTCGAAAAAACGTTGATGGCTATACTATGGAAAAATCGTCGATTTTCGCGATGGATTAAAAAATGCCGAAAATAGGCTAGAACGACTATAAATGGTCCTAGCTAACGCTTTTACTGAGTTGCGGTTCAATCGGAGAAAGTCGCGGAATTCGTCGAAAAAACGTTGATGGCTATACTATGGAAAAATCGTCGATTTTCGCGATGGATTAAAAAATGCCGAAAATAGGCTAGAACGACTATAAATGGTCCTAGCTAACGCTTTTACTGAGTTGCGGTTCAATCGGAGAAAGTCGCGGAATTCGTCGAAAAAACGTTGATGGCTATACTATGGAAAAATCGTCGATTTTCGCGATGGATTAAAAAATGCCGAAAATAGGCTAGAACGACTATAAATGGTCCTAGCTAACGTTTTTACTGAGTTGCGGTTCAATCGGAGAAAGTCGCGGAATTCGTCGAAAAAACGTTGATGGCTATACTATGGAAAAATCGTCTATTTTCGCGATGGATTAAAAAATGCCGAAAATAGGCTAGAACGATTATAAATGGTCCTAGCTAACGCTTTTACTGAGTTGCGGTTCAATCGGAGAAAGTCGCGGAATTCGTCGAAAAAACGTTGATGGCTATACTATGGAAAAATCGTCTATTTTCGCGATGGATTAAAAAATGCCGAAAATAGGCTAGAACGACTATAAATGGTCCTAGCTAACGCTTTTACTGAGTTGCGGTTCAATCGGAGAAAGTCGCGGAATTCGTCGAAAAAACGTTGATGGCTATACTATGGAAAAATCGTCTATTTTCGCGATGGATTAAAAAATGCCGAAAATAGGCTAGAACGACTATAAATGGTCCTAGCTAACGCTTTTACTGAGTTGCGGTTCAATCGGAGAAAGTCGCGGAATTCGTCGAAAAAACGTTGATGGCTATACTATGGAAAAATCGTCGATTTTCGCGATGGATTAAAAAATGCCGAAAATAGGCTAGAACGACTATAAATGGTCCTAGCTAACGTTTTTACTGAGTTGCGGTTCAATCGGAGAAAGTCGCGGAATTCGTCGAAAAAACGTTGATGGCTATACTATGGAAAAATCGTCTATTTTCGCGATGGATTAAAAAATGCCGAAAATAGGCTAGAACGACTATAAATGGTCCTAGCTAACGTTTTTACTGAGTTGCGGTTCAATCGGAGAAAGTCGCGGAATTCGTCGAAAAAACGTTGATGGCTATACTATGGAAAAATCGTCGATTTTCGCGATGGATTAAAAAATGCCGAAAATAGGCTAGAACGACTATAAATGGTCCTAGCTAACGTTTTTACTGAGTTGCGGTTCAATCGGAGAAAGTCGCGGAATTCGTCGAAAAAACGTTAATGGCTATACTATGGAAAAATCGTCTATTTTCGCGATGGATTAAAAAATGCCGAAAATAGGCTAGAACGACTATAAATGGTCCTAGCTAACGCTTTTACTGAGTTGCGGTTCAATCGGAGAAAGTCGCGGAATTCGTCGAAAAAACGTTGATGGCTATACTATGGAAAAATCGTCTATTTTCGCGATGGATTAAAAAATGCCGAAAATAGGCTAGAACGACTATAAATGGTCCTAGCTAACGCTTTTACTGAGTTGCGGTTCAATCGGAGAAAGTCGCGGAATTCGTCGAAAAAACGTTGATGGCTATACTATGGAAAAATCGTCTATTTTCGCGATGGATTAAAAAATGCCGAAAATAGGCTAGAACGACTATAAATGGTCCTAGCTAACGCTTTTACTGAGTTGCGGTTCAATCGGAGAAAGTCGCGGAATTCGTCGAAAAAACGTTGATGGCTATACTATGGAAAAATCGTCGATTTTCGCGATGGATTAAAAAATGCCGAAAATAGGCTAGAACGACTATAAATGGTCCTAGCTAACGTTTTTACTGAGTTGCGGTTCAATCGGAGAAAGTCGCGGAATTCGTCGAAAAAACGTTGATGGCTATACTATGGAAAAATCGTCTATTTTCGCGATGCATTAAAAAATGCCGAAAATAGGCTAGAAAGACTATAAATGGTCCTAGCTAACGTTTTTACTGAGTTGCGGTTCAATCGGAGAAAGTCGCGGAATTCGTCGAAAAAACGTTGATGGCTATACTATGGAAAAATCGTCTATTTTCGCGATGGATTAAAAAATGCCGAAAATAGGCTAGAACGACTATAAATGGTCCTAGCTAACGTTTTTACTGAGTTGCGGTTCAATCGGAGAAAGTCGCGGAATTCGTCGAAAAAACGTTGATGGCTATACTATGGAAAAATCGTCGATTTTCGCGATGGATTAAAAAATGCCGAAAATAGGCTAGAACGACTATAAATGGTCCTAGCTAACGCTTTTACTGAGTTGCGGTTCAATCGGAGAAAGTCGCGGAATTCGTCGAAAAAACGTTGATGGCTATACTATGGAAAAATCGTCGATTTTCGCGATGGATTAAAAAATGCCGAAAATAGGCTAGAACGACTATAAATGGTCCTAGCTAACGCTTTTACTGAGTTGCGGTTCAATCCGAGAAAGTCGCGGAATTCGTCGAAAAAACGTTGATGGCTATACTATGGAAAAATCGTCGATTTTCGCGATGGATTAAAAAATGCCGAAAATAGGCTAGAACGACTATAAATGGTCCTAGCTAACGTTTTTACTGAGTTGCGGTTCAATCGGAGAAAGTCGCGGAATTCGTCGAAAAACGTTGATGGCTATACTATGGAAAAATCGTCGATTTTCGCGATGGATTAAAAAATGCCGAAAATAGGCTAGAACGACTATAAATGGTCCTAGCTAACGTTTTTACTGAGTTGCGGTTCAATCGGAGAAAGTCGCGGAATTCGTCGAAAAAACGTTGATGGCTATACTATGGAAAAATCGTCGATTTTCGCGATGGATTAAAAAATGCCGAAAATAGGCTAGAACGACTATAAATGGTCCTAGCTAACGTTTTTACTGAGTTGCGGTTCAATCGGAGAAAGTCGCGGAATTCGTCGAAAAAACGTTGATGGCTATACTATGGAAAAATCGTCGATTTTCGCGATGGATTAAAAAATGCCGAAAATAGGCTAGAACGACTATAAATGGTCCTAGCTAACGTTTTTACTGAGTTGCGGTTCAATCGGAGAAAGTCGCGGAATTCGTCGAAAAAACGTTGATGGCTATACTATGGAAAAATCGTCGATTTTCGCGATGGATTAAAAAATGCCGAAAATAGGCTAGAACGACTATAAATGGTCCTAGCTAACGTTTTTACTGAGTTGCGGTTCAATCGGAGAAAGTCGCGGAATTCGTCGAAAAAACGTTGATGGCTATACTATGGAAAAATCGTCGATTTTCGCGATGGATTAAAAAATGCCGAAAATAGGCTAGAACGACTATAAATGGTCCTAGCTAACGCTTTTACTGAGTTGCGGTTCAATCGGAGAAAGTCGCGGAATTCGTCGAAAAAACGTTGATGGCTATACTATGGCAAAATCGTCGATTTTCGCGATCGATTAAAAAATGCCGAAAATAGGCTAGAACGACTATAAATGGTCCTAGCTAACGCTTTTACTGAGTTGCGGTTCAATCGGAGAAAGTCGCGGAATTCGTCGAAAAAACGTTGATGGCTATACTATGGAAAAATCGTCGATTTTCGCGATGGATTAAAAAATGCCGAAAATAGGCTAGAACGACTATAAATGGTCCTAGCTAACGTTTTTACTGCGTTGCGGTTCAATCGGAGAAAGTCGCGGAATTCGTCGAAAACACGTTGAAGGCTATACTATGGAAAAATCGTCTATTTTCGCGATGGATTAAAAAATGCCGAAAATAGGCTAGAACGACTATAAATGGTCCTAGCTAACGCTTTTACTGAGTTGCGGTTCAATCGGAGAAACTCGCGGAATTCGTCGAAAAAACGTTGATGGCTATACTATGGCAAAATCGTCGATTTTGGCGATGGATTAAAAAATGCCGAAAATAGGCTAGAACGACTATAAATGGTCCTAGCTAACGCTTTTACTGAGTTGCGGTTCAATCGGAGAAAGTCGCGGAATTCGTCGAAAAAACGTAGATGGCTATACTATGGCAAAATCGTCGATTTTCGCGATGGATTAAAAAATGCCGAAAATAGGCTAGAACGACTATAAATGGTCCTAGCTAACGCTTTTACTGAATTGCGGTTCAATCGGAGAAAGTCGCGGAATTCGTCGAAAAAACGTTGATGGCTATACTATGGAAAAATCGTCGATTTTCGCGATGGATTAAAAAATGCCGAAAATAGGCTAGAACGACTATAAATGGTCCTAGCTAACGTTTTTACTGAGTTGCGGTTCAATCGGAGAAAGTCGCGGAATTCGTCGAAAAAACGTTGATGGCTATACTATGGAAAAATCGTCGATTTTCGCGATGGATTAAAAAATGCCGAAAATAGGCTAGAACGAGTATAAATGGTCCTAGCTAACGTTTTTACTGAGTTGCGGTTCAATCGGAGAAAGTCGCGGAATTCGTCGAAAAAACGTTGATGGCTATACTATGGAAAAATCGTCGATTTTCGCGATGGATTAAAAAATGCCGAAAATAGGCTAGAACGACTATAAATGGTCCTAGCTAACGCTTTTACTGAGTTGCGGTTCAATCGGAGAAAGTCGCGGAATTCGTCGAAAAAACGTTGATGGCTATACTATGGAAAAATCGTCGATTTTCGCGATGGATTAAAAAATGCCGAAAATAGGCTAGAACGACTATAAATGGTCCTAGCTAACGCTTTTACTGAGTTGCGGTTCAATCCGAGAAAGTCGCGGAATTCGTCGAAAAAACGTTGATGGCTATACTATGGAAAAATCGTCGATTTTCGCGATGGATTAAAAAATGCCGAAAATAGGCTAGAACGACTATAAATGGTCCTAGCTAACGTTTTTACTGAGTTGCGGTTCAATCGGAGAAAGTCGCGGAATTCGTCGAAAAAACGTTGATGGCTATACTATGGAAAAATCGTCGATTTTCGCGATGGATTAAAAAATGCCGAAAATAGGCTAGAACGACTATAAATGGTCCTAGCTAACGTTTTTACTGAGTTGCGGTTCAATCGGAGAAAGTCGCGGAATTCGTCGAAAAAACGTTGATGGCTATACTATGGAAAAATCGTCGATTTTCGCGATGGATTAAAAAATGCCGAAAATAGGCTAGAACGACTATAAATGGTCCTAGCTAACGTTTTTACTGAGTTGCGGTTCAATCGGAGAAAGTCGCGGAATTCGTCGAAAAAACGTTGATGGCTATACTATGGAAAAATCGTCGATTTTCGCGATGGATTAAAAAATGCCGAAAATAGGCTAGAACGACTATAAATGGTCCTAGCTAACGTTTTTACTGAGTTGCGGTTCAATCGGAGAAAGTCGCGGAATTCGTCGAAAAAACGTTGATGGCTATACTATGGAAAAATCGTCGATTTTCGCGATGGATTAAAAAATGCCGAAAATAGGCTAGAACGACTATAAATGGTCCTAGCTAACGTTTTTACTGAGTTGCGGTTCAATCGGAGAAAGTCGCGGAATTCGTCGAAAAAACGTTGATGGCTATACTATGGAAAAATCGTCGATTTTCGCGATGGATTAAAAAATGCCGAAAATAGGCTAGAACGACTATAAATGGTCCTAGCTAACGCTTTTACTGAGTTGCGGTTCAATCGGAGAAAGTCGCGGAATTCGTCGAAAAAACGTTGATGGCTATACTATGGCAAAATCGTCGATTTTCGCGATCGATTAAAAAATGCCGAAAATAGGCTAGAACGACTATAAATGGTCCTAGCTAACGCTTTTACTGAGTTGCGGTTCAATCGGAGAAAGTCGCGGAATTCGTCGAAAAAACGTTGATGGCTATACTATGGAAAAATCGTCGATTTTCGCGATGGATTAAAAAATGCCGAAAATAGGCTAGAACGACTATAAATGGTCCTAGCTAACGTTTTTACTGCGTTGCGGTTCAATCGGAGAAAGTCGCGGAATTCGTCGAAAACACGTTGAAGGCTATACTATGGAAAAATCGTCTATTTTCGCGATGGATTAAAAAATGCCGAAAATAGGCTAGAACGACTATAAATGGTCCTAGCTAACGCTTTTACTGAGTTGCGGTTCAATCGGAGAAACTCGCGGAATTCGTCGAAAAAACGTTGATGGCTATACTATGGCAAAATCGTCGATTTTGGCGATGGATTAAAAAATGCCGAAAATAGGCTAGAACGACTATAAATGGTCCTAGCTAACGCTTTTACTGAGTTGCGGTTCAATCGGAGAAAGTCGCGGAATTCGTCGAAAAAACGTTGATGGCTATACTATGGCAAAATCGTCGATTTTCGCGATGGATTAAAAAATGCCGAAAATAGGCTAGAACGACTATAAATGGTCCTAGCTAACGCTTTTACTGAATTGCGGTTCAATCGGAGAAAGTCGCGGAATTCGTCGAAAAAACGTTGATGGCTATACTATGGAAAAATCGTCGATTTTCGCGATGGATTAAAAAATGCCGAAAATAGGCTAGAACGACTATAAATGGTCCTAGCTAACGTTTTTACTGAGTTGCGGTTCAATCGGAGAAAGTCGCGGAATTCGTCGAAAAAACGTTGATGGCTATACTATGGAAAAATCGTCGATTTTCGCGATGGATTAAAAAATGCCGAAAATAGGCTAGAACGAGTATAAATGGTCCTAGCTAACGTTTTTACTGAGTTGCGGTTCAATCGGAGAAAGTCGCGGAATTCGTCGAAAAAACGTTGATGGCTATACTATGGAAAAATCGTGTATTTTCGCGATGGATTAAAAAATGCCGAAAATAGGCTAGAACGACTATAAATGGTCCTAGCTAACGCTTTTACTGAGTTGCGGTTCAATCGGAGAAAGTCGCGGAATTCGTCGAAAAAACGTTGATGGCTATACTATGGAAAAATCGTCGATTTTCGCGATGGATTAAAAAATGCCGAAAATAGGCTAGAACGACTATAAATGGTCCTAGCTAACGTTTTTACTGAGTTGCGGTTCAATCGGAGAAAGTCGCGGAATTCGTCGAAAAAACGTTGATGGCTATACTATGGAAAAATCGTCTATTTTCGCGATGGATTAAAAAATGCCGAAAATAGGCTAGAACGACTATAAATGGTCCTAGCTAACGCTTTTACTGAGTTGCGGTTCAATCGGAGAAAGTCGCGGAATTCGTCGAAAAAACGTTGATGGCTATACTATGGAAAAATCGTCGATTTTCGCGATTGATTAAAAAATGCCGGAAATAGGCTAGAACGACTATAAATGGTCCTGCTAACGTTTTTACTGCGTTGCGGTTCAATCGGAGAAAGTCGCGGAATTCGTCGAAAACACGTTGAAGGCTATACTATGGAAAAATCGTCGATTTTCGCGATCGATTAAAAAATGCCGGAAATAGGCTAGAACGACTATAAATGGTCCTGCTAACGTTTTTACTGCGTTGCGGTTCAATCGGAGAAAGTCGCGGAATTCGTCGAAAACACGTTGAAGGCTATACTATGGAAAAATCGTCGATTTTCGCGATCGTTTAAAAAATGCCGGAAATAGGCTAGAACGACTATAAATGGTCCTGCTAACGTTTTTACTGCGTTGCGGTTCAATCGGAGAAATTCGCGGAATTCGTCGAAAAGACGTTGAAGGCTATACTATGGAAAAATCGTCGATTTTCGCGATCGTTTAAAAAATGCCGGAAATAGGCTAGAACGACTATAAATGGTCCTAGCTAACGTTTTTACTGCGTTGCGGTTCAATCGGAGAAAGTCGCGGAATTCGTCGAAAACACGTTGAAGGCTATACTATGGAAAAATCGTCGATTTTCGCGATCGATTAAAAAATGCCGGAAATAGGCTAGAACGACTATAAATGGTCCTGCTAACGTTTTTACTGCGTTGCGGTTCAATCGGAGAAAGTCGCGGAATTCGTCGAAAACACGTTGAAGGCTATACTATGGAAAAATCGTCGATTTTCGCGATCGATTAAAAAATGCCGGAAATAGGCTAGAACGACTATAAATGGTCCTGCTAACGTTTTTACTGCGTTGCGGTTCAATCGGAGAAATTCGCGGAATTCGTCGAAAACACGTTGAAGGCTATACTATGGAAAAATCGTCGATTTTCGCGATCGATTAAAAAATGCCGGAAATAGGCTAGAACGACTATAAATGGTCCTGCTAACGTTTTTACTGCGTTGCGGTTCAATCGGAGAAAGTCGCGGAATTCGTCGAAAACACGTTGAAGGCTATACTATGGAAAAATCGTCGATTTTCGCGATCGTTTAAAAAATGCCGGAAATAGGCTAGAACGACTATAAATGGTCCTGCTAACGTTTTTACTGCGTTGCGGTTCAATCGGAGAAATTCGCGGAATTCGTCGAAAAGACGTTGAAGGCTATACTATGGAAAAATCGTCGATTTTCGCGATCGTTTAAAAAATGCCGGAAATAGGCTAGAACGACTATAAATGGTCCTGCTAACGTTTTTACTGCGTTGCGGTTCAATCGGAGAAATTCGCGGAATTCGTCGAAAACACGTTGAAGGCTATACTATGGAAAAATCGTCGATTTTCGCGATCGATTAAAAAATGCCGGAAATAGGCTAGAACGACTATAAATGGTCCTGCTAACGTTTTTACTGCGTTGCGGTTCAATCGGAGAAATTCGCGGAATTCGTCGAAAACACGTTGAAGCCTATACTATGGAAAAATCGTCGATTTTCGCGATCGATTAAAAAATGCCGGAAATAGGCTAGAACGACTATAAATGGTCCTGCTAACGTTTTTACTGCGTTGCGGTTCAATCGGAGAAATTCGCGGAATTCGTCGAAAAGACGTTGAAGGCTATACTATGGAAAAATCGTCGATTTTCGCGATCGTTTAAAAAATGCCGGAAATAGGCTAGAACGACTATAAATGGTCCTGCTAACGTTTTTACTGCGTTGCGGTTCAATCGGAGAAATTCGCGGAATTCGTCGAAAACACGTTGAAGGCTATACTATGGAAAAATCGTCGATTTTCGCGATCGATTAAAAAATGCCGGAAATAGGCTAGAACGACTATAAATGGTCCTGCTAACGTTTTTACTGCGTTGCGGTTCAATCGGAGAAATTCGCGGAATTCGTCGAAAACACGTTGAAGGCTATACTATGGAAAAATCGTCGATTTTCGCGATCGATTAAAAAATGCCGGAAATAGGCTAGAACGACTATAAATGGTCCTGCTAACGTTTTTACTGCGTTGCGGTTCAATCGGAGAAAGTCGCGGAATTCGTCGAAAACACGTTGAAGGCTATACTATGGAAAAATCGTCGATTTTCGCGATCGATTAAAAAATGCCGGAAATAGGCTAGAACGACTATAAATGGTCCTGCTAACGTTTTTACTGCGTTGCGGTTCAATCGGAGAAATTCGCGGAATTCGTCGAAAACACGTTGAAGGCTATACTATGGAAAAATCGTCGATTTTCGCGATCGATTAAAAAATGCCGGAAATAGGCTAGAACGACTATAAATGGTCCTGCTAACGTTTTTACTGCGTTGCGGTTCAATCGGAGAAATTCGCGGAATTCGTCGAAAACACGTTGAAGGCTATACTATGGAAAAATCGTCGATTTTCGCGATCGATTAAAAAATGCCGGAAATAGGCTAGAACGACTATAAATGGTCCTGCTAACGTTTTTACTGCGTTGCGGTTCAATCGGAGAAAGTCGCGGAATTCGTCGAAAACACGTTGAAGGCTATACTATGGAAAAATCGTCGATTTTCGCGATCGATTAAAAAATGCCGGAAATAGGCTAGAACGACTATAAATGGTCCTGCTAACGTTTTTACTGCGTTGCGGTTCAATCGGAGAAATTCGCGGAATTCGTCGAAAACACGTTGAAGGCTATACTATGGAAAAATCGTCGATTTTCGCGATCGATTAAAAAATGCCGGAAATAGGCTAGAACGACTATAAATGGTCCTGCTAACGTTTTTACTGCGTTGCGGTTCAATCGGAGAAAGTCGCGGAATTCGTCGAAAACACGTTGAAGGCTATACTATGGAAAAATCGTCGATTTTCGCGATCGATTAAAAAATGCCGGAAATAGGCTAGAACGACTATAAATGGTCCTGCTAACGTTTTTACTGCGTTGCGGTTCAATCGGAGAAATTCGCGGAATTCGTCGAAAACACGTTGAAGGCTATACTATGGAAAAATCGTCGATTTTCGCGATCGATTAAAAAATGCCGGAAATAGGCTAGAACGACTATAAATGGTCCTGCTAACGTTTTTACTGCGTTGCGGTTCAATCGGAGAAAGTCGCGGAATTCGTCGAAAACACGTTGAAGGCTATACTATGGAAAAATCGTCGATTTTCGCGATCGATTAAAAAATGCCGGAAATAGGCTAGAACGACTATAAATGGTCCTGCTAACGTTTTTACTGCGTTGCGGTTCAATCGGAGAAATTCGCGGAATTCGTCGAAAAGACGTTGAAGGCTATACTATGGAAAAATCGTCGATTTTCGCGATCGTTTAAAAAATGCCGGAAATAGGCTAGAACGACTATAAATGGTCCTGCTAACGTTTTTACTGCGTTGCGGTTCAATCGGAGAAAGTCGCGGAATTCGTCGAAAACACGTTGAAGGCTATACTATGGAAAAATCGTCGATTTTCGCGATCGATTAAAAAATGCCGGAAATAGGCTAGAACGACTATAAATGGTCCTGCTAACGTTTTTACTGCGTTGCGGTTCAATCGGAGAAATTCGCGGAATTCGTCGAAAACACGTTGAAGGCTATACTATGGAAAAATCGTCGATTTTCGCGATCGATTAAAAAATGCCGGAAATAGGCTAGAACGACTATAAATGGTCCTGCTAACGTTTTTACTGCGTTGCGGTTCAATCGGAGAAATTCGCGGAATTCGTCGAAAAGACGTTGAAGGCTATACTATGGAAAAATCGTCGATTTTCGCGATCGTTTAAAAAATGCCGGAAATAGGCTAGAACGACTATAAATGGTCCTGCTAACGTTTTTACTGCGTTGCGGTTCAATCGGAGAAATTCGCGGAATTCGTCGAAAACACGTTGAAGGCTATACTATGGAAAAATCGTCGATTTTCGCGATCGATTAAAAAATGCCGGAAATAGGCTAGAACGACTATAAATGGTCCTGCTAACGTTTTTACTGCGTTGCGGTTCAATCGGAGAAATTCGCGGAATTCGTCGAAAACACGTTGAAGGCTATACTATGGAAAAATCGTCGATTTTCGCGATCGATTAAAAAATGCCGGAAATAGGCTAGAACGACTATAAATGGTCCTGCTAACGTTTTTACTGCGTTGCGGTTCAATCGGAGAAAGTCGCGGAATTCGTCGAAAACACGTTGAAGGCTATACTATGGAAAAATCGTCGATTTTCGCGATCGATTAAAAAATGCCGGAAATAGGCTAGAACGACTATAAATGGTCCTGCTAACGTTTTTACTGCGTTGCGGTTCAATCGGAGAAATTCGCGGAATTCGTCGAAAACACGTTGAAGGCTATACTATGGAAAAATCGTCGATTTTCGCGATCGATTAAAAAATGCCGGAAATAGGCTAGAACGACTATAAATGGTCCTGCTAACGTTTTTACTGCGTTGCGGTTCAATCGGAGAAAGTCGCGGAATTCGTCGAAAACACGTTGAAGGCTATACTATGGAAAAATCGTCGATTTTCGCGATCGATTAAAAAATGCCGGAATTAGGCTAGAACGACTATAAATGGTCCTGCTAACGTTTTTACTGCGTTGCGGTTCAATCGGAGAAATTCGCGGAATTCGTCGAAAACACGTTGAAGGCTATACTATGGAAAAATCGTCGATTTTCGCGATCGATTAAAAAATGCCGGAAATAGGCTAGAACGACTATAAATGGTCCTGCTAACGTTTTTACTGCGTTGCGGTTCAATCGGAGAAAGTCGCGGAATTCGTCGAAAACACGTTGAAGGCTATACTATGGAAAAATCGTCGATTTTCGCGATCGATTAAAAAATGCCGGAAATAGGCTAGAACGACTATAAATGGTCCTGCTAACGTTTTTACTGCGTTGCGGTTCAATCGGAGAAATTCGCGGAATTCGTCGAAAAGACGTTGAAGGCTATACTATGGAAAAATCGTCGATTTTCGCGATCGTTTAAAAAATGCCGGAAATAGGCTAGAACGACTATAAATGGTCCTGCTAACGTTTTTACTGCGTTGCGGTTCAATCGGAGAAAGTCGCGGAATTCGTCGAAAACACGTTGAAGGCTATACTATGGAAAAATCGTCGATTTTCGCGATCGATTAAAAAATGCCGGAAATAGGCTAGAACGACTATAAATGGTCCTGCTAACGTTTTTACTGCGTTGCGGTTCAATCGGAGAAATTCGCGGAATTCGTCGAAAACACGTTGAAGGCTATACTATGGAAAAAACGTCGATTTTCGCGATCGATTAAAAAATGCCGGAAATAGGCTAGAACGACTATAAATGGTCCTGCTAACGTTTTTACTGCGTTGCGGTTCAATCGGAGAAATTCGCGGAATTCGTCGAAAACACGTTGAAGGCTATACTATGGAAAAATCGTCGATTTTCGCGATCGATTAAAAAATGCCGGAAATAGGCTAGAACGACTATAAATGGTCCTGCTAACGTTTTTACTGCGTTGCGGTTCAATCGGAGAAATTCGCGGAATTCGTCGAAAACACGTTGAAGGCTATACTATGGAAAAATCGTCGATTTTCGCGATCGATTAAAAAATGCCGGAAATAGGCTAGAACGACTATAAATGGTCCTGCTAACGTTTTTACTGCGTTGCGGTTCAATCGGAGAAATTCGCGGAATTCGTCGAAAACACGTTGAAGGCTATACTATGGAAAAATCGTCGATTTTCGCGATCGATTAAAAAATGCCGGAAATAGGCTAGAACGACTATAAATGGTCCTGCTAACGTTTTTACTGCGTTGCGGTTCAATCGGAGAAAGTCGCGGAATTCGTCGAAAACACGTTGAAGGCTATACTATGGAAAAATCGTCGATTTTCGCGATCGATTAAAAAATGCCGGAAATAGGCTAGAACGACTATAAATGGTCCTGCTAACGTTTTTACTGCGTTGCGGTTCAATCGGAGAAATTCGCGGAATTCGTCGAAAACACGTTGAAGGCTATACTATGGAAAAATCGTCGATTTTCGCGATCGATTAAAAAATGCCGGAAATAGGCTAGAACGACTATAAATGGTCCTGCTAACGTTTTTACTGCGTTGCGGTTCAATCGGAGAAAGTCGCGGAATTCGTCGAAAACACGTTGAAGGCTATACTATGGAAAAATCGTCGATTTTCGCGATCGATTAAAAAATGCCGGAAATAGGCTAGAACGACTATAAATGGTCCTGCTAACGTTTTTACTGCGTTGCGGTTCAATCGGAGAAATTCGCGGAATTCGTCGAAAACACGTTGAAGGCTATACTATGGAAAAATCGTCGATTTTCGCGATCGATTAAAAAATGCCGGAAATAGGCTAGAACGACTATAAATGGTCCTGCTAACGTTTTTACTGCGTTGCGGTTCAATCGGAGAAAGTCGCGGAATTCGTCGAAAACACGTTGAAGGCTATACTATGGAAAAATCGTCGATTTTCGCGATCGATTAAAAAATGCCGGAAATAGGCTAGAACGACTATAAATGGTCCTGCTAACGTTTTTACTGCGTTGCGGTTCAATCGGAGAAATTCGCGGAATTCGTCGAAAAGACGTTGAAGGCTATACTATGGAAAAATCGTCGATTTTCGCGATCGTTTAAAAAATGCCGGAAATAGGCTAGAACGACTATAAATGGTCCTGCTAACGTTTTTACTGCGTTGCGGTTCAATCGGAGAAAGTCGCGGAATTCGTCGAAAACACGTTGAAGGCTATACTATGGAAAAATCGTCGATTTTCGCGATCGATTAAAAAATGCCGGAAATAGGCTAGAACGACTATAAATGGTCCTGCTAACGTTTTTACTGCGTTGCGGTTCAATCGGAGAAATTCGCGGAATTCGTCGAAAACACGTTGAAGGCTATACTATGGAAAAATCGTCGATTTTCGCGATCGTTTAAAAAATGCCGGAAATAGGCTAGAACGACTATAAATGGTCCTGCTAACGTTTTTACTGCGTTGCGGTTCAATCGGAGAAAGTCGCGGAATTCGTCGAAAACACGTTGAAGGCTATACTATGGAAAAATCGTCGATTTTCGCGATCGATTAAAAAATGCCGGAAATAGGCTAGAACGACTATAAATGGTCCTGCTAACGTTTTTACTGCGTTGCGGTTCAATCGGAGAAATTCGCGGAATTCGTCGAAAATACGTTGAAGGCTATACTATGGAAAAATCGTCGATTTTCGCGATCGATTAAAAAATGCCGGAAATAGGCTAGAACGACTATAAATGGTCCTGCTAACGTTTTTACTGCGTTGCGGTTCAATCGGAGAAATTCGCGGAATTCGTCGAAAACACGTTGAAGGCTATACTATGGAAAAATCGTCGATTTTCGCGATCGATTAAAAAATGCCGGAAATAGGCTAGAACGACTATAAATGGTCCTGCTAACGTTTTTACTGCGTTGCGGTTCAATCGGAGAAATTCGCGGAATTCGTCGAAAACACGTTGAAGGCTATACTATGGAAAAATCGTCGATTTTCGCGATCGATTAAAAAATGCCGGAAATAGGCTAGAACGACTATAAATGGTCCTGCTAACGTTTTTACTGCGTTGCGGTTCAATCGGAGAAATTCGCGGAATTCGTCGAAAACACGTTGAAGGCTATACTATGGAAAAATCGTCGATTTTCGCGATCGATTAAAAAATGCCGGAAATAGGCTAGAACGACTATAAATGGTCCTGCTAACGTTTTTACTGCGTTGCGGTTCAATCGGAGAAATTCGCGGAATTCGTCGAAAATACGTTGAAGGCTATACTATGGAAAAATCGTCGATTTTCGCGATCGTTTAAAAAATGCCGGAAATAGGCTAGAACGACTATAAATGGTCCTGCTAACGTTTTTACTGGGTTGCGGTTCAATCGGAGAAAGTCGCGGAATTCGTCGAAAACACGTTGAAGGCTATACTATGGAAAAATCGTCGATTTTCGCGATCGATTAAAAAATGCCGGAAATAGGCTAGAACGACTATAAATGGTCCTGCTAACGTTTTTACTGCGTTGCGGTTCAATCGGAGAAAGTCGCGGAATTCGTCGAAAACACGTTGAAGGCTATACTATGGAAAAATCGTCGATTTTCGCGATCGATTAAAAAATGCCGGAAATAGGCTAGAACGACTATAAATGGTCCTGCTAACGTTTTTACTGCGTTGCGGTTCAATCGGAGAAAGTCGCGGAATTCGTCGAAAACACGTTGAAGGCTATACTATGGAAAAATCGTCGATTTTCGCGATCGATTAAAAAATGCCGGAAATAGGCTAGAACGACTATAAATGGTCCTGCTAACGTTTTTACTGCGTTGCGGTTCAATCGGAGAAATTCGCGGAATTCGTCGAAAACACGTTGAAGGCTATACTATGGAAAAATCGTCGATTTTCGCGATCGATTAAAAAATGCCGGAAATAGGCTAGAACGACTATAAATGGTCCTGCTAACGTTTTTACTGCGTTGCGGTTCAATCGGAGAAAGTCGCGGAATTCGTCGAAAACACGTTGAAGGCTATACTATGGAAAAATCGTCGATTTTCGCGATCGATTAAAAAATGCCGGAAATAGGCTAGAACGACTATAAATGGTCCTAGCTAACGCTTTTACTGAGTTGCGGTTCAATCGGAGAAAGTCGCGGAATTCGTCGAAAACACGTTGAAGGCTATACTATGGAAAAATCGTCGATTTTCGCGATCGATTAAAAAATGCCGGAAATAGGCTAGAACGACTATAAATGGTCCTGCTAACGTTTTTACTGCGTTGCGGTTCAATCGGAGAAAGTCGCGGAATTCGTCGAAAACACGTTGAAGGCTATACTATGGAAAAATCGTCGATTTTCGCGATCGATTAAAAAATGCCGGAAATAGGCTAGAACGACTATAAATGGTCCTGCTAACGTTTTTACTGCGTTGCGG
The DNA here is from genome assembly GCA_947310635.1 of Leptodirus hochenwartii. Lineage (NCBI taxonomy): Eukaryota > Metazoa > Arthropoda > Insecta > Coleoptera > Leiodidae > Leptodirus > Leptodirus hochenwartii. Next base: position 49,301,924 of record OX371177.1, read on the forward strand.
TTCAATCGGAGAAATTCGCGGAATTCGTCGAGAATACGTTGAAGGCTATACTATGGAAAAATCGTCGATTTTCGCGATCGTTTAAAAAATGCCGGAAATAGGCTAGAACGACTATAAATGGTCCTGCTAACGTTTTTACTGCGTTGCGGTTCAATCGGAGAAATTCGCGGAATTCGTCGAAAATACGTTGAAGGCTATACTATGGAAAAATCGTCGATTTTCGCGATCGTTTAAAAAATGCCGGAAATAGGCTAGAACGACTATAAATGGTCCTGCTAACGTTTTTACTGCGTTGCGGTTCAATCGGAGAAAGTCGCGGAATTCGTCGAAAACACGTTGAAGGCTATACTATGGAAAAATCGTCGATTTTCGCGATCGATTAAAAAATGCCGGAAATAGGCTAGAACGACTATAAATGGTCCTGCTAACGTTTTTACTGCGTTGCGGTTCAATCGGAGAAAGTCGCGGAATTCGTCGAAAACACGTTGAAGGCTATACTATGGAAAAATCGTCGATTTTCGCGATCGATTAAAAAATGCCGGAAATAGGCTAGAACGACTATAAATGGTCCTGCTAACGTTTTTACTGCGTTGCGGTTCAATCGGAGAAAGTCGCGGAATTCGTCGAAAACACGTTGAAGGCTATACTATGGAAAAATCGTCGATTTTCGCGATCGATTAAAAAATGCCGGAAATAGGCTAGAACGACTATAAATGGTCCTGCTAACGTTTTTACTGCGTTGCGGTTCAATCGGAGAAAGTCGCGGAATTCGTCGAAAACACGTTGAAGGCTATACTATGGAAAAATCGTCGATTTTCGCGATCGATTAAAAAATGCCGGAAATAGGCTAGAACGACTATAAATGGTCCTGCTAACGTTTTTACTGCGTTGCGGTTCAATCGGAGAAAGTCGCGGAATTCGTCGAAAACACGTTGAAGGCTATACTATGGAAAAATCGTCGATTTTCGCGATCGATTAAAAAATGCCGGAAATAGGCTAGAACGACTATAAATGGTCCTGCTAACGTTTTTACTGCGTTGCGGTTCAATCGGAGAAAGTCGCGGAATTCGTCGAAAACACGTTGAAGGCTATACTATGGAAAAATCGTCGATTTTCGCGATCGATTAAAAAATGCCGGAAATAGGCTAGAACGACTATAAATGGTCCTGCTAACGTTTTTACTGCGTTGCGGTTCAATCGGAGAAAGTCGCGGAATTCGTCGAAAACACGTTGAAGGCTATACTATGGAAAAATCGTCGATTTTCGCGATCGATTAAAAAATGCCGGAAATAGGCTAGAACGACTATAAATGGTCCTGCTAACGTTTTTACTGCGTTGCGGTTCAATCGGAGAAATTCGCGGAATTCGTCGAAAATACGTTGAAGGCTATACTATGGAAAAATCGTCGATTTTCGCGATCGTTTAAAAAATACCGGAAATAGGCTAGAACGACTATAAATGGTCCTGCTAACGTTTTTACTGCGTTGCGGTTCAATCGGAGAAAGTCGCGGAATTCGTCGAAAACACGTTGAAGGCTATACTATGGAAAAATCGTCGATTTTCGCGATCGATTAAAAAATGCCGGAAATAGGCTAGAACGACTATAAATGGTCCTGCTAACGTTTTTACTGCGTTGCGGTTCAATCGGAGAAATTCGCGGAATTCGTCGAAAACACGTTGAAGGCTATACTATGGAAAAATCGTCGATTTTCGCGATCGTTTAAAAAATGCCGGAAATAGGCTAGAACGACTATAAATGGTCCTGCTAACGTTTTTACTGCGTTGCGGTTCAATCGGAGAAAGTCGCGGAATTCGTCGAAAACACGTTGAAGGCTATACTATGGAAAAATCGTCGATTTTCGCGATCGATTAAAAAATGCCGGAAATAGGCTAGAACGACTATAAATGGTCCTGCTAACGTTTTTACTGCGTTGCGGTTCAATCGGAGAAAGTCGCGGAATTCGTCGAAAACACGTTGAAGGCTATACTATGGAAAAATCGTCGATTTTCGCGATCGATTAAAAAATGCCGGAAATAGGCTAGAACGACTATAAATGGTCCTGCTAACGTTTTTACTGCGTTGCGGTTCAATCGGAGAAATTCGCGGAATTCGTCGAAAATACGTTGAAGGCTATACTATGGAAAAATCGTCGATTTTCGCGATCGTTTAAAAAATACCGGAAATAGGCTAGAACGACTATAAATGGTCCTGCTAACGTTTTTACTGCGTTGCGGTTCAATCGGAGAAAGTCGCGGAATTCGTCGAAAACACGTTGAAGGCTATACTATGGAAAAATCGTCGATTTTCGCGATCGATTAAAAAATGCCGGAAATAGGCTAGAACGACTATAAATGGTCCTGCTAACGTTTTTACTGCGTTGCGGTTCAATCGGAGAAAGTCGCGGAATGCGGAATTCGTCGAAAACACGTTGAAGGCTATACTATGGAAAAATCGTCGATTTTCGCGATCGTTTAAAAAATGCCGAAAATAGGCTAGAACGACTATAAATGGTCCTGCTAACGTTTTTACTGCGTTGCGGTTCAATCGGAGAAATTCGCGGAATTCGTCGAAAACACGTTGAAGGCTATACTATGGAAAAATCGTCGATTTTCGCGATCGTTTAAAAAATGCCGAAAATAGGCTAGAACAACTATAAATGGTCCTGCTAACGTTTTTACTGCGTTGCGGTTCAATCGGAGAAATTCGCGGAATTCGTCGAAAACACGTTGAAGGCTATACTATGGAAAAATCGTCGATTTTCGCGATCGTTTAAAAAATGCCGAAAATAGGCTAGAACGACTATAAATGGTCCTGCTAACGTTTTTACTGCGTTGCGGTTCAATCGGAGAAATTCGCGGAATTCGTCGAAAACACGTTGAAGGCTATACTATGGAAAAATCGTCGATTTTCGCGATCGTTTAAAAAATGCCGAAAATAGGCTAGAACGACTATAAATGGTCCTGCTAACGTTTTTACTGCGTTGCGGTTCAATCGGAGAAATTCGCGGAATTCGTCGAAAACACGTTGAAGGCTATACTATGGAAAAATCGTCGATTTTCGCGATCGTTTAAAAAATGCCGAAAATAGGCTAGAACAACTATAAATGGTCCTGCTAACGTTTTTACTGCGTTGCGGTTCAATCGGAGAAATTCGCGGAATTCGTCGAAAACACGTTGAAGGCTATACTATGGAAAAATCGTCGATTTTCGCGATCGATTAAAAAATGCCGAAAATAGGCTAGAACGACTATAAATGGTCCTGCTAACGTTTTTACTGCGTTGCGGTTCAATCGGAGAAATTCGCGGAATTCGTCGAAAACACGTTGAAGGCTATACTATGGAAAAATCGTCGATTTTCGCGATCGATTAAAAAATGCCGAAATAGGCTAGAACGACTATAAATGGTCCTGCTAACGTTTTTACTGCGTTGCGGTTCAATCGGAGAAATTCGCGGAATTCGTCGAAAACACGTTGAAGGCTATACTATGGAAAAATCGTCGATTTTCGCGATCGATTAAAAAATGCCGAAAATAGGCTAGAACGACTATAAATGGTCCTGCTAACGTTTTTACTGCGTTGCGGTTCAATCGGAGAAATTCGCGAATTCGTCGAAAACACGTTGAAGGCTATACTATGGAAAAATCGTCGATTTTCGCGATCGATTAAAAAATGCCGAAATAGGCTAGAACGACTATAAATGGTCCTGCTAACGTTTTTACTGCGTTGCGGTTCAATCGGAGAAATTCGCGGAATTCGTCGAAAACACGTTGAAGGCTATACTATGGAAAAATCGTCGATTTTCGCGATCGATTAAAAAATGCCGAAAATAGGCTAGAACGACTATAAATGGTCCTGCTAACGTTTTTACTGCGTTGCGGTTCAATCGGAGAAATTCGCGGAATTCGTCGAAAACACGTTGAAGGCTATACTATGGAAAAATCGTCGATTTTCGCGATCGATTAAAAAATGCCGAAAATAGGCTAGAACGACTATAAATGGTCCTGCTAACGTTTTTACTGCGTTGCGGTTCAATCGGAGAAATTCGCGGAATTCGTCGAAAACACGTTGAAGGCTATACTATGGAAAAATCGTCGATTTTCGCGATCGATTAAAAAATGCCGAAAATAGGCTAGAACGACTATAAATGGTCCTGCTAACGTTTTTACTGCGTTGCGGTTCAATCGGAGAAATTCGCGGAATTCGTCGAAAACACGTTGAAGGCTATACTATGGAAAAATCGTCGATTTTCGCGATCGTTTAAAAAATGCCGAAAATAGGCTGGAACGACTATAAATGGTCCTGCTAACGTTTTTACTGCGTTGCGGTTCAATCGGAGAAATTCGCGGAATTCGTCGAAAACACGTTGAAGGCTATACTATGGAAAAATCGTCGATTTTCGCGATCGATTAAAAAATGCCGGAAATAGGCTAGAACGACTATAAATGGTCCTGCTAACGTTTTTACTGCGTTGCGGTTCAATCGGAGAAATTCGCGGAATTCGTCGAAAACACGTTGAAGGCTATACTATGGAAAAATCGTCGATTTTCGCGATCGATTAAAAAATGCCGAAAATAGGCTAGAACGACTATAAATGGTCCTGCTAACGTTTTTACTGCGTTGCGGTTCAATCGGAGAAATTCGCGGAATTCGTCGAAAACACGTTGAAGGCTATACTATGGAAAAATCGTCGATTTTCGCGATCGATTAAAAAATGCCGAAAATAGGCTAGAATGACAATAAATGGTCCTGCTAACGTTTTTACTGCGTTGCGGTTCAATCGGAGAAAGTCGCGGAATTCGTCGAAAACACGTTGAAGGCTATACTATGGAAAAATCGTCGATTTTCGCGATCGTTTAAAAAATGCCGAAAATAGGCTAGAACGACTATAAATGGTCCTGCTAACGTTTTTACTGCGTTGCGGTTCAATCGGAGAAATTCGCGGAATTCGTCGAAAACACGTTGAAGGCTATACTATGGAAAAATCGTCGATTATCGCGATCGTTTAAAAAATGCCGAAAATAGGCTAGAACGACTATAAATGGTCCTGCTAACGTTTTTACTGCGTTGCGGTTCAATCGGAGAAAGTCGCGGAATTCGTCGAAAACACGTTGAAGGCTATACTATGGAAAAATCGTCGATTTTCGCGATCGTTTAAAAAATGCCGAAAATAGGCTAGAACGACTATAAATGGTCCTGCTAACGTTTTTACTGCGTTGCGGTTCAATCGGAGAAATTCGCGGAATTCGTCGAAAACACGTTGAAGGCTATACCATGGAAAAATCGTCGATTTTCGCGATCGTTTAAAAAATGCCGAAAATAGGCTAGAACGACTATAAATGGTCCTGCTAACGTTTTTACTGCGTTGCGGTTCAATCGGAGAAATTCGCGGAATTCGTCGAAAACACGTTGAAGGCTATACTATGGAAAAATCGTCGATTTTCGCGATCGTTTAAAAAATGCCGAAAATAGGCTAGAACAACTATAAATGGTCCTGCTAACGTTTTTACTGCGTTGCGGTTCAATCGGAGAAATTCGCGGAATTCGTCGAAAACACGTTGAAGGCTATACTATGGAAAAATCGTCGATTTTCGCGATCGTTTAAAAAATGCCGAAAATAGGCTAGAACGACTATAAATGGTCCTGCTAACGTTTTTACTGCGTTGCGGTTCAATCGGAGAAATTCGCGGAATTCGTCGAAAACACGTTGAAGGCTATACTATGGAAAAATCGTCGATTTTCGCGATCGTTTAAAAAATGCCGAAAATAGGCTAGAACGACTATAAATGGTCCTGCTAACGTTTTTACTGCGTTGCGGTTCAATCGGAGAAATTCGCGGAATTCGTCGAAAACACGTTGAAGGCTATACTATGGAAAAATCGTCGATTTTCGCGATCGTTTAAAAAATGCCGAAAATAGGCTAGAACAACTATAAATGGTCCTGCTAACGTTTTTACTGCGTTGCGGTTCAATCGGAGAAATTCGCGGAATTCGTCGAAAACACGTTGAAGGCTATACTATGGAAAAATCGTCGATTTTCGCGATCGATTAAAAAATGCCGAAAATAGGCTAGAACGACTATAAATGGTCCTGCTAACGTTTTTACTGCGTTGCGGTTCAATCGGAGAAATTCGCGGAATTCGTCGAAAACACGTTGAAGGCTATACTATGGAAAAATCGTCGATTTTCGCGATCGATTAAAAAATGCCGGAAATAGGCTAGAACGACTATAAATGGTCCTGCTAACGTTTTTACTGCGTTGCGGTTCAATCGGAGAAATTCGCGGAATTCGTCGAAAACACGTTGAAGGCTATACTATGGAAAAATCGTCGATTTCGCGATCGATTAAAAATGCCGAAAATAGGCTAGAACGACTATAAATGGTCCTGCTAACGTTTTTACTGCGTTGCGGTTCAATCGGAGAAATTCGCGGAATTCGTCGAAAACACGTTGAAGGCTATACTATGGAAAAATCGTCGATTTTCGCGATCGATTAAAAAATGCCGGAAATAGGCTAGAACGACTATAAATGGTCCTGCTAACGTTTTTACTGCGTTGCGGTTCAATCGGAGAAATTCGCGGAATTCGTCGAAAACACGTTGAAGGCTATACTATGGAAAAATCGTCGATTTTCGCGATCGATTAAAAAATGCCGAAAATAGGCTAGAACGACTATAAATGGTCCTGCTAACGTTTTTACTGCGTTGCGGTTCAATCGGAGAAATTCGCGGAATTCGTCGAAAACACGTTGAAGGCTATACTATGGAAAAATCGTCGATTTTCGCGATCGATTAAAAAATGCCGAAAATAGGCTAGAACGACTATAAATGGTCCTGCTAACGTTTTTACTGCGTTGCGGTTCAATCGGAGAAATTCGCGGAATTCGTCGAAAACACGTTGAAGGCTATACTATGGAAAAATCGTCGATTTTCGCGATCGATTAAAAAATGCCGAAAATAGGCTAGAACGACTATAAATGGTCCTGCTAACGTTTTTACTGCGTTGCGGTTCAATCGGAGAAATTCGCGGAATTCGTCGAAAACACGTTGAAGGCTATACTATGGAAAAATCGTCGATTTTCGCGATCGTTTAAAAAATGCCGAAAATAGGCTGGAACGACTATAAATGGTCCTGCTAACGTTTTTACTGCGTTGCGGTTCAATCGGAGAAATTCGCGGAATTCGTCGAAAACACGTTGAAGGCTATACTATGGAAAAATCGTCGATTTTCGCGATCGATTAAAAAATGCCGGAAATAGGCTAGAACGACTATAAATGGTCCTGCTAACGTTTTTACTGCGTTGCGGTTCAATCGGAGAAATTCGCGGAATTCGTCGAAAACACGTTGAAGGCTATACTATGGAAAAATCGTCGATTTTCGCGATCGATTAAAAAATGCCGAAAATAGGCTAGAACGACTATAAATGGTCCTGCTAACGTTTTTACTGCGTTGCGGTTCAATCGGAGAAATTCGCGGAATTCGTCGAAAACACGTTGAAGGCTATACTATGGAAAAATCGTCGATTTTCGCGATCGATTAAAAAATGCCGAAAATAGGCTAGAATGACAATAAATGGTCCTGCTAACGTTTTTACTGCGTTGCGGTTCAATCGGAGAAATTCGCGGAATTCGTCGAAAACACGTTGAAGGCTATACTATGGAAAAATCGTCGATTTTCGCGATCGATTAAAAAATGCCGAAAATAGGCTAGAACGACTATAAATGGTCCTGCTAACGTTTTTACTGCGTTGCGGTTCAATCGGAGAAAGTCGCGGAATTCGTCGAAAACACGTTGAAGGCTATACTATGGAAAAATCGTCGATTTTCGCGATCGATTAAAAAATGCCGGAAATAGGCTAGAACGACTATAAATGGTCCTGCTAACGTTTTTACTGCGTTGCGGTTCAATCGGAGAAATTCGCGGAATTCGTCGAAAACACGTTGAAGGCTATACTATGGAAAAATCGTCGATTTTCGCGATCGATTAAAAAATGCCGAAAATAGGCTAGAACGACTATAAATGGTCCTGCTAACGTTTTTACTGCGTTGCGGTTCAATCGGAGAAATTCGCGGAATTCGTCGAAAACACGTTGAAGGCTATACTATGGAAAAATCGTCGATTTTCGCGATCGATTAAAAAATGCCGGAAATAGGCTAGAACGACTATAAATGGTCCTGCTAACGTTTTTACTGCGTTGCGGTTCAATCGGAGAAATTCGCGGAATTCGTCGAAAACACGTTGAAGGCTATACTATGGAAAAATCGTCGATTTTCGCGATCGATTAAAAAATGCCGAAAATAGGCTAGAACGACTATAAATGGTCCTGCTAACGTTTTTACTGCGTTGCGGTTCAATCGGAGAAATTCGCGGAATTCGTCGAAAACACGTTGAAGGCTATACTATGGAAAAATCGTCGATTTTCGCGATCGATTAAAAAATGCCGAAAATAGGCTAGAACGACTATAAATGGTCCTGCTAACGTTTTTACTGCGTTGCGGTTCAATCGGAGAAATTCGCGGAATTCGTCGAAAACACGTTGAAGGCTATACTATGGAAAAATCGTCGATTTTCGCGATCGATTAAAAAATGCCGAAAATAGGCTAGAATGACTATAAATGGTCCTGCTAACGTTTTTACTGCGTTGCGGTTCAATCGGAGAAATTCGCGGAATTCGTCGAAAACACGTTGAAGGCTATACTATGGAAAAATCGTCGATTTTCGCGATCGATTAAAAAATGCCGGAAATAGGCTAGAACGACTATAAATGGTCCTGCTAACGTTTTTACTGCGTTGCGGTTCAATCGGAGAAATTCGCGGAATTCGTCGAAAACACGTTGAAGGCTATACTATGGAAAAATCGTCGATTTTCGCGATCGATTAAAAAATGCCGAAAATAGGCTAGAACGACTATAAATGGTCCTGCTAACGTTTTTACTGCGTTGCGGTTCAATCGGAGAAATTCGCGGAATTCGTCGAAAACACGTTGAAGGCTATACTATGGAAAAATCGTCGATTTTCGCGATCGATTAAAAAATGCCGAAAATAGGCTAGAACGACTATAAATGGTCCTGCTAACGTTTTTACTGCGTTGCGGTTCAATCGGAGAAATTCGCGGAATTCGTCGAAAACACGTTGAAGGCTATACTATGGAAAAATCGTCGATTTTCGCGATCGATTAAAAAATGCCGAAAATAGGCTAGAACGACTATAAATGGTCCTGCTAACGTTTTTACTGCGTTGCGGTTCAATCGGAGAAATTCGCGGAATTCGTCGAAAACACGTTGAAGGCTATACTATGGAAAAATCGTCGATTTTCGCGATCGTTTAAAAAATGCCGAAAATAGGCTAGAACGACTTTAAATGGTCCTAGCTAACGTTTTTACTGAGTTGCGGTTCAATCGGAGAAAGTCGCGGAATTCGTCGAAAACACGTTGAAGGCTATACTATGGAAAAATCGTCGATTTTCGCGATCGATTAAAAAATGCCGAAAATAGGCTAGAACGACTATAAATGGTCCTAGCTAACGTTTTTACTGCGTTGCGGTTCAATCGGAGAAAGTCGCGGAATTCGTCGAAAACACGTTGAAGGCTATACTATGGAAAAATCGTCGATTTTCGCGATCGATTAAAAAATGCCGAAAATAGGCTAGAACGACTATAAATGGTCCTGCTAACGTTTTTACTGCGTTGCAGTTCAATCGGAGAAATTCGCGGAATTCGTCGAAAACACGTTGAAGGCTATACTATGGAAAAATCGTCGATTTTCGCGATCGTTTAAAAAATGCCGAAAATAGGCTAGAACGACTATAAATGGTCCTGCTACCGTTTTTACTGCGTTGCGGTTCAATCGGAGAAAGTCGCGGAATTCGTCGAAAACACGTTGAAGGCTGTACTATGGAAAAATCGTCGATTTTCGCGATCGATTAAAAAATGCCGAAAATAGGCTAGAACGACTATAAATGGTCCTAGCTAACGTTTTTACTGCGTTGCGGTTCAATCGGAGAAAGTCGCGGAATTCGTCGAAAACACGTTGAAGGCTATACTATGGAAAAATCGTCGATTTTCGCGATCGTTTAAAAAATGCCGAAAATAGGCTAGAACGACTATAAATGGTCCTGCTAACGTTTTTACTGCGTTGCGGTTCAATCGGAGAAAGTCGCGGAATTCGTCGAAAACACGTTGAAGGCTATACTATGGAAAAATCGTCGATTTTCGCGATCGTTTAAAAAATTCCGAAAATAGGCTAGAACGACTATAAATGGTCCTGCTAACGTTTTTACTGCGTTGCGGTTCAATCGGAGAAATTCGCGGAATTCGTCGAAAACACGTTGAAGGCTATACTATGGAAAAATCGTCGATTTTCGCGATCGTTTAAAAAATGCCGAAAATAGGCTAGAACGACTATAAATGGTCCTGCTAACGTTTTTACTGCGTTGCGGTTCAATCGGAGAAATTCGCGGAATTCGTCGAAAACACGTTGAAGGCTATACTATGGAAAAATCGTCGATTTTCGCGATCGTTTAAAAAATGCCGAAAATAGGCTAGAACGACTATAAATGGTCCTGCTAACGTTTTTACTGCGTTGCGGTTCAATCGGAGAAATTCGCGGAATTCGTCGAAAACACGTTGAAGGCTATACTATGGAAAAATCGTCGATTTTCGCGATCGTTTAAAAAATGCCGAAAATAGGCTAGAACGACTATAAATGGTCCTGCTAACGTTTTTACTGCGTTGCGGTTCAATCGGAGAAATTCGCGGAATTCGCCGAAAACACGTTGAAGGCTATACTATGGAAAAATCGTCGATTTTCGCGATCGATTAAAAAATGCCGAAAATAGGCTAGAACGACTATAAATGGTCCTGCTAACGTTTTTACTGCGTTGCGGTTCAATCGGAGAAATTCGCGGAATTCGTCGAAAACACGTTGAAGGCTATACTATGGAAAAATCGTCGATTTTCGCGATCGTTTAAAAAATGCCGAAAATAGGCTAGAACGACTATAAATGGTCCTGCTAATGTTTTTACTGCGTTGCGGTTCAATCGGAGAAAGTCGCGGAATTCGTCGAAAACACGTTGAAGGCTATACTATGGAAAAATCGTCGATTTTCGCGATCGTTTAAAAAATGCCGAAAATAGGCTAGAACGACTATAAATGGTCCTGCTAACGTTTTTACTGCGTTGCGGTTCAATCGGAGAAAGTCGCGGAATTCGTCGAAAACACGTTGAAGGCTATACTATGGAAAAATCGTCGATTTTCGCGATCGTTTAAAAAATGCCGAAAATAGGCTAGAACGACTATAAATGGTCCTGCTAACGTTTTTACTGCGTTGCGGTTCAATCGGAGAAAGTCGCGGAATTCGTCGAAAACACGTTGAAGGCTATACTATGGAAAAATCGTCGATTTTCGCGATCGTTTAAAAAATGCCGAAAATAGGCTAGAACGACTATAAATGGTTCTGCTAACGCTTTTACTGCGTTGCGGTTCAATCGGAGAAAGTCGCGGAATTCGTCGAAAACACGTTGAAGGCTATACTATGGAAAAATCGTCGATTTTCGCGATCGTTTAAAAAATGCCGAAAATAGGCTAGAATGACTATAAATGGTCCTGCTAACGTTTTTACTGCGTTGCGGTTCAATCGGAGAAAGTCGCGGAATTCGTCGAAAACACGTTGAAGGCTATACTATGGAAAAATCGTCGATTTTCGCGATCGTTTAAAAAATGCCGAAAATAGGCTAGAACGACTATAAATGGTCCTGCTAACGTTTTTACTGCGTTGCGGTTCAATCGGAGAAAGTCGCGGAATTCGTCGAAAACACGTTGAAGGCTATACTATGGAAAAATCGTCGATTTTCGCGATCGTTTAAAAAATGCCGAAAATAGGCTAGAATGACTATAAATGGTCCTGCTAACGTTTTTACTGCGTTGCGGTTCAATCGGAGAAAGTCGCGGAATTCGTCGAAAACACGTTGAAGGCTATACTATGGAAAAATCGTCGATTTTCGCGATCGTTTAAAAAATGCCGAAAATAGGCTAGAATGACTATAAATGGTCCTGCTAACGTTTTTACTGCGTTGCGGTTCAATCGGAGAAATTCGCGGAATTCGTCGAAAACACGTTGAAGGCTATACTATGGAAAAATCGTCGATTTTCGCGATCGTTTAAAAAATGCCGAAAATAGGCTAGAACGACTATAAATGGTCCTGCTAACGTTTTTACTGCGTTGCGGTTCAATCGGAGAAAGTCGCGGAATTCGTCGAAAACACGTTGAAGGCTATACTATGGAAAAATCGTCGATTTTCGCGATCGTTTAAAAAATGCCGAAAATAGGCTAGAATGACTATAAATGGTCCTGCTAACGTTTTTACTGCGTTGCGGTTCAATCGGAGAAAGTCGCGGAATTCGTCGAAAACACGTTGAAGGCTATACTATGGAAAAATCGTCGATTTTCGCGATCGTTTAAAAAATGCCGAAAATAGGCTAGAACGACTATAAATGGTCCTGCTAACGTTTTTACTGCGTTGCGGTTCAATCGGAGAAAGTCGCGGAATTCGTCGAAAACACGTTGAAGGCTATACTATGGAAAAATCTTCGATTTTCGCGATCGTTTAAAAAATGCCGAAAATAGGCTAGAACGACTATAAATGGTCCTGCTAACGTTTTTACTGCGTTGCGGTTCAATCGGAGAAAGTCGCGGAATTCGTCGAAAACACGTTGAAGGCTATACTATGGAAAAATCTTCGATTTTCGCGATCGTTTAAAAAATGCCGAAAATAGGCTAGAACGACTATAAATGGTCCTGCTAACGTTTTTACTGCGTTGCAGTTCAATCGGAGAAAGTCGCGGAATTCGTCGAAAACACGTTGAAGGCTATACTATGGAAAAATCGTCGATTTTCGCGATCGTTTAAAAAATGCCGAAAATAGGCTAGAACGACTATAAATGGTCCTGCTAACGTTTTTACTGCGTTGCGGTTCAATCGGAGAAAGTCGCGGAATTCGTCGAAAACACGTTGAAGGCTATACTATGGAAAAATCGTCGATTTTCGCGATCGTTTAAAAAATGCCGAAAATAGGCTAGAATGACTATAAATGGTCCTGCTAACGTTTTTACTGCGTTGCGGTTCAATCGGAGAAATTCGCGGAATTCGTCGAAAACACGTTGAAGGCTATACTATGGAAAAATCGTCGATTTTCGCGATCGTTTAAAAAATGCCGAAAATAGGCTAGAACGACTATAAATGGTCCTGCTAACGTTTTTACTGCGTTGCGGTTCAATCGGAGAAATTCGCGGAATTCGTCGAAAACACGTTGAAGGCTATACTATGGAAAAATCGTCGATTTTCGCGATCGTTTAAAAAATGCCGAAAATAGGCTAGAACGACTATAAATGGTCCTGCTAACGTTTTTACTGCGTTGCGGTTCAATCGGAGAAATTCGCGGAATTCGCCGAAAACACGTTGAAGGCTATACTATGGAAAAATCGTCGATTTTCGCGATCGATTAAAAAATGCCGAAAATAGGCTAGAACGACTATAAATGGTCCTGCTAACGTTTTTACTGCGTTGCGGTTCAATCGGAGAAATTCGCGGAATTCGTCGAAAACACGTTGAAGGCTATACTATGGAAAAATCGTCGATTTTCGCGATCGTTTAAAAAATGCCGAAAATAGGCTAGAACGACTATAAATGGTCCTGCTAATGTTTTTACTGCGTTGCGGTTCAATCGGAGAAAGTCGCGGAATTCGTCGAAAACACGTTGAAGGCTATACTATGGAAAAATCGTCGATTTTCGCGATCGTTTAAAAAATGCCGAAAATAGGCTAGAACGACTATAAATGGTCCTGCTAACGTTTTTACTGCGTTGCGGTTCAATCGGAGAAAGTCGCGGAATTCGTCGAAAACACGTTGAAGGCTATACTATGGAAAAATCGTCGATTTTCGCGATCGTTTAAAAAATGCCGAAAATAGGCTAGAACGACTATAAATGGTCCTGCTAACGTTTTTACTGCGTTGCGGTTCAATCGGAGAAAGTCGCGGAATTCGTCGAAAACACGTTGAAGGCTATACTATGGAAAAATCGTCGATTTTCGCGATCGTTTAAAAAATGCCGAAAATAGGCTAGAACGACTATAAATGGTTCTGCTAACGCTTTTACTGCGTTGCGGTTCAATCGGAGAAAGTCGCGGAATTCGTCGAAAACACGTTGAAGGCTATACTATGGAAAAATCGTCGATTTTCGCGATCGTTTAAAAAATGCCGAAAATAGGCTAGAATGACTATAAATGGTCCTGCTAACGTTTTTACTGCGTTGCGGTTCAATCGGAGAAAGTCGCGGAATTCGTCGAAAACACGTTGAAGGCTATACTATGGAAAAATCGTCGATTTTCGCGATCGTTTAAAAAATGCCGAAAATAGGCTAGAATGACTATAAATGGTCCTGCTAACGTTTTTACTGCGTTGCGGTTCAATCGGAGAAAGTCGCGGAATTCGTCGAAAACACGTTGAAGGCTATACTATGGAAAAATCGTCGATTTTCGCGATCGTTTAAAAAATGCCGAAAATAGGCTAGAATGACTATAAATGGTCCTGCTAACGTTTTTACTGCGTTGCGGTTCAATCGGAGAAATTCGCGGAATTCGTCGAAAACACGTTGAAGGCTATACTATGGAAAAATCGTCGATTTTCGCGATCGTTTAAAAAATGCCGAAAATAGGCTAGAACGACTATAAATGGTCCTGCTAACGTTTTTACTGCGTTGCGGTTCAATCGGAGAAAGTCGCGGAATTCGTCGAAAACACGTTGAAGGCTATACTATGGAAAAATCGTCGATTTTCGCGATCGTTTAAAAAATGCCGAAAATAGGCTAGAATGACTATAAATGGTCCTGCTAACGTTTTTACTGCGTTGCGGTTCAATCGGAGAAAGTCGCGGAATTCGTCGAAAACACGTTGAAGGCTATACTATGGAAAAATCGTCGATTTTCGCGATCGTTTAAAAAATGCCGAAAATAGGCTAGAACGACTATAAATGGTCCTGCTAACGTTTTTACTGCGTTGCGGTTCAATCGGAGAAAGTCGCGGAATTCGTCGAAAACACGTTGAAGGCTATACTATGGAAAAATCTTCGATTTTCGCGATCGTTAAAAAATGCCGAAAATAGGCTAGAACGACTATAAATGGTCCTGCTAACGTTTTTACTGCGTTGCGGTTCAATCGGAGAAAGTCGCGGAATTCGTCGAAAACACGTTGAAGGCTATACTATGGAAAAATCTTCGATTTTCGCGATCGTTTAAAAAATGCCGAAAATAGGCTAGAACGACTATAAATGGTCCTGCTAACGTTTTTACTGCGTTGCAGTTCAATCGGAGAAAGTCGCGGAATTCGTCGAAAACACGTTGAAGGCTATACTATGGAAAAATCGTCGATTTTCGCGATCGTTTAAAAAATGCCGAAAATAGGCTAGAACGACTATAAATGGTCCTGCTAACGTTTTTACTGCGTTGCGGTTCAATCGGAGAAAGTCGCGGAATTCGTCGAAACACGTTGAAGGCTATACTATGGAAAAATCGTCGATTTTCGCGATCGTTTAAAAAATGCCGAAAATAGGCTAGAATGACTATAAATGGTCCTGCTAACGTTTTTACTGCGTTGCGGTTCAATCGGAGAAAGTCGCGGAATTCGTCGAAAACACGTTGAAGGCTATACTATGGAAAAATCGTCGATTTTCGCGATCGTTTAAAAAATGCCGAAAATAGGCTAGAATGACTATAAATGGTCCTGCTAACGTTTTTACTGCGTTGCGGTTCAATCGGAGAAAGTCGCGGAATTCGTCGAAAACACGTTGAAGGCTATACTATGGAAAAATCGTCGATTTTCGCGATCGTTTAAAAAATGCCGAAAATAGGCTAGAATGACTATAAATGGTCCTGCTAACGTTTTTACTGCGTTGCGGTTCAATCGGAGAAAGTCGCGGAATTCGTCGAAAACACGTTGAAGGCTATACTATGGAAAAATCGTCGATTTTCGCGATCGTTTAAAAAATGCCGAAAATAGGCTAGAATGACTATAAATGGTCCTGCTAACGTTTTTACTGCGTTGCGGTTCAATCGGAGAAAGTCGCGGAATTCGTCGAAAACACGTTGAAGGCTATACTATGGAAAAATCGTCGATTTTCGCGATCGTTTAAAAAATGCCGAAAATAGGCTAGAATGACTATAAATGGTCCTGCTAACGTTTTTACTGCGTTGCGGTTCAATCGGAGAAATTCGCGGAATTCGTCGAAAACACGTTGAAGGCTATACTATGGAAAAATCGTCGATTTTCACGATCGTTTAAAAAATGCCGAAAATAGGCTAGAATGACTATAAATGGTCCTGCTAACGTTTTTACTGCGTTGCGGTTCAATCGGAGAAAGTCGCGGAATTCGTCGAAAACACGTTGAAGGCTATACTATGGAAAAATCGTCGATTTTCGCGATCGTTTAAAAAATGCCGAAAATAGGCTAGAATGACTATAAATGGTTCTGCTAACGCTTTTACTGCGTTGCGGTTCAATCGGAGAAAGTCGCGGAATTCGTCGAAAACACGTTGAAGGCTATACTATGGAAAAATCGTCGATTTCGCGATCGTTTAAAAAATGCCGAAAATAGGCTAGAATGACTATAAATGGTCCTGCTAACGTTTTTACTGCGTTGCGGTTCAATCGGAGAAAGTCGCGGAATTCGTCGAAAACACGTTGAAGGCTATACTATGGAAAAATCGTCGATTTTCGCGATCGTTTAAAAAATGCCGAAAATAGGCTAGAATGACTATAAATGGTCCTGCTAACGTTTTTACTGCGTTGCGGTTCAATCGGAGAAAGTCGCGGAATTCGTCGAAAACACGTTGAAGGCTATACTATGGAAAAATCGTCGATTTTCGCGATCGTTTAAAAAATGCCGAAAATAGGCTAGAATGACTATAAATGGTCCTGCTAACGTTTTTACTGCGTTGCGGTTCAATCGGAGAAATTCGCGGAATTCGTCGAAAACACGTTGAAGGCTATACTATGGAAAAATCGTCGATTTTCGCGATCGTTTAAAAAATGCCGAAAATAGGCTAGAACGACTATAAATGGTCCTGCTAACGTTTTTACTGCGTTGCGGTTCAATCGGAGAAAGTCGCGGAATTCGTCGAAAACACGTTGAAGGCTATACTATGGAAAAATCGTCGATTTTCGCGATCGTTTAAAAAATGCCGAAAATAGGCTAGAATGACTATAAATGGTCCTGCTAACGTTTTTACTGCGTTGCGGTTCAATCGGAGAAAGTCGCGGAATTCGTCGAAAACACGTTGAAGGCTATACTATGGAAACATCGTCGATTTTCGCGATCGTTTAAAAAATGCCGAAAATAGGCTAGAACGACTATAAATGGTCCTGCTAACGTTTTTACTGCGTTGCGGTTCAATCGGAGAAAGTCGCGGAATTCGTCGAAAACACGTTGAAGGCTATACTATGGAAAAATCTTCGATTTTCGCGATCGTTTAAAAAATGCCGAAAATAGGCTAGAACGACTATAAATGGTCCTGCTAACGTTTTTACTGCGTTGCGGTTCAATCGGAGAAAGTCGCGGAATTCGTCGAAAACACGTTGAAGGCTATACTATGGAAAAATCTTCGATTTTCGCGATCGTTTAAAAAATGCCGAAAATAGGCTAGAACGACTATAAATGGTCCTGCTAACGTTTTTACTGCGTTGCAGTTCAATCGGAGAAAGTCGCGGAATTCGTCGAAAACACGTTGAAGGCTATACTATGGAAAAATCGTCGATTTTCGCGATCGTTTAAAAAATGCCGAAAATAGGCTAGAACGACTATAAATGGTCCTGCTAACGTTTTTACTGCGTTGCGGTTCAATCGGAGAAAGTCGCGGAATTCGTCGAAAACACGTTGAAGGCTATACTATGGAAAAATCGTCGATTTTCGCGATCGTTTAAAAAATGCCGAAAATAGGCTAGAATGACTATAAATGGTCCTGCTAACGTTTTTACTGCGTTGCGGTTCAATCGGAGAAAGTCGCGGAATTCGTCGAAAACACGTTGAAGGCTATACTATGGAAAAATCGTCGATTTTCGCGATCGTTTAAAAAATGCCGAAAATAGGCTAGAATGACTATAAATGGTCCTGCTAACGTTTTTACTGCGTTGCGGTTCAATCGGAGAAAGTCGCGGAATTCGTCGAAAACACGTTGAAGGCTATACTATGGAAAAATCGTCGATTTTCGCGATCGTTTAAAAAATGCCGAAAATAGGCTAGAATGACTATAAATGGTCCTGCTAACGTTTTTACTGCGTTGCGGTTCAATCGGAGAAAGTCGCGGAATTCGTCGAAAACACGTTGAAGGCTATACTATGGAAAAATCGTCGATTTTCGCGATCGTTTAAAAAATGCCGAAAATAGGCTAGAATGACTATAAATGGTCCTGCTAACGTTTTTACTGCGTTGCGGTTCAATCGGAGAAAGTCGCGGAATTCGTCGAAAACACGTTGAAGGCTATACTATGGAAAAATCGTCGATTTTCGCGATCGTTTAAAAAATGCCGAAAATAGGCTAGAATGACTATAAATGGTCCTGCTAACGTTTTTACTGCGTTGCGGTTCAATCGGAGAAATTCGCGGAATTCGACGAAAACACGTTGAAGGCTATACTATGGAAAAATCGTCGATTTTCACGATCGTTTAAAAAATGCCGAAAATAGGCTAGAATGACTATAAATGGTCCTGCTAACGTTTTTACTGCGTTGCGGTTCAATCGGAGAAAGTCGCGGAATTCGTCGAAAACACGTTGAAGGCTATACTATGGAAAAATCGTCGATTTTCGCGATCGTTTAAAAAATGCCGAAAATAGGCTAGAACGACTATAAATGGTCCTGCTAACGTTTTTACTGCGTTGCGGTTCAATCGGAGAAAGTCGCGGAATTCGTCGAAAACACGTTGAAGGCTATACTATGGAAAAATCGTCGATTTTCGCGATCGTTTAAAAAATGCCGAAAATAGGCTAGAATGACTATAAATGGTCCTGCTAACGTTTTTACTGCGTTGCGGTTCAATCGGAGAAAGTCGCGGAATTCGTCGAAAACACGTTGAAGGCTATACTATGGAAAAATCGTCGATTTTCGCGATCGTTTAAAAAATGCCGAAAATAGGCTAGAATGACTATAAATGGTCCTGCTAACGTTTTTACTGCGTTGCGGTTCAATCGGAGAAAGTCGCGGAATTTGTCGAAAACACGTTGAAGGCTATACTATGGAAAAATCGTCGATTTTCGCGATCCTTTAAAAAATGCCGAAAATAGGCTAGAATGACTATAAATGGTCCTGCTAACGTTTTTACTGCGTCGCGGTTCAATCGGAGAAATTCGCGGAATTCGTCGAAAACACGTTGAAGGCTATACTATGGAAAAATCGTCGATTTTCGCGATCGTTTAAAAAATGCCGAAAATAGGCTAGAATGACTATAAATGGTCCTGCTAACGTTTTTACTGCGTTGCGGTTCAATCGGAGAAAGTCGCGGAATTTGTCGAAAACACGTTGAAGGCTATACTATGGAAAAATCGTCGATTTTCGCGATCCTTTAAAAAATGCCGAAAATAGGCTAGAACGACTATAAATGGTCCTGCTAACGTTTTTACTGCGTTGCGGTTCAATCGGAGAAAGTCGCGGAATTCGTCGAAAACACGTTGAAGGCTATACTATGGAAAAATCGTCGATTTTCGCGATCGTTTAAAAAATGCCGAAAATAGGCTAGAACGACTATAAATGGTCCTGCTAACGTTTTTACTGCGTTGCGGTTCAATCGGAGAAAGTCGCGGAATTCGTCGAAAACACGTTGAAGGCTATACTATGGAAAAATCTTCGATTTTCGCGATCGTTTAAAAAATGCCGAAAATAGGCTAGAACGACTATAAATGGTCCTGCTAACGTTTTTACTGCGTTGCGGTTCAATCGGAGAAAGTCGCGGAATTCGTCGAAAACACGTTGAAGGCTATACTATGGAAAAATCTTCGATTTTCGCGATCGTTTAAAAAATGCCGAAAATAGGCTAGAACGACTATAAATGGTCCTGCTAACGTTTTTACTGCGTTGCAGTTCAATCGGAGAAAGTCGCGGAATTCGTCGAAAACACGTTGAAGGCTATACTATGGAAAAATCGTCGATTTTCGCGATCGTTTAAAAAATGCCGAAAATAGGCTAGAACGACTATAAATGGTCCTGCTAACGTTTTTACTGCGTTGCGGTTCAATCGGAGAAAGTCGCGGAATTCGTCGAAAACACGTTGAAGGCTATACTATGGAAAAATCGTCGATTTTCGCGATCGTTTAAAAAATGCCGAAAATAGGCTAGAATGACTATAAATGGTCCTGCTAACGTTTTTACTGCGTTGCGGTTCAATCGGAGAAATTCGCGGAATTCGTCGAAAACACGTTGAAGGCTATACTATGGAAAAATCGTCGATTTTCGCGATCGTTTAAAAAATGCCGAAAATAGGCTAGAACGACTATAAATGGTCCTGCTAACGTTTTTACTGCGTTGCGGTTCAATCGGAGAAATTCGCGGAATTCGTCGAAAACACGTTGAAGGCTATACTATGGAAAAATCGTCGATTTTCGCGATCGTTTAAAAAATGCCGAAAATAGGCTAGAACGACTATAAATGGTCCTGCTAACGTTTTTACTGCGTTGCGGTTCAATCGGAGAAATTCGCGGAATTCGCCGAAAACACGTTGAAGGCTATACTATGGAAAAATCGTCGATTTTCGCGATCGATTAAAAAATGCCGAAAATAGGCTAGAACGACTATAAATGGTCCTGCTAACGTTTTTACTGCGTTGCGGTTCAATCGGAGAAATTCGCGGAATTCGTCGAAAACACGTTGAAGGCTATACTATGGAAAAATCGTCGATTTTCGCGATCGTTTAAAAAATGCCGAAAATAGGCTAGAACGACTATAAATGGTCCTGCTAATGTTTTTACTGCGTTGCGGTTCAATCGGAGAAAGTCGCGGAATTCGTCGAAAACACGTTGAAGGCTATACTATGGAAAAATCGTCGATTTTCGCGATCGTTTAAAAAATGCCGAAAATAGGCTAGAACGACTATAAATGGTCCTGCTAACGTTTTTACTGCGTTGCGGTTCAATCGGAGAAAGTCGCGGAATTCGTCGAAAACACGTTGAAGGCTATACTATGGAAAAATCGTCGATTTTCGCGATCGTTTAAAAAATGCCGAAAAAAATGCCGAACATAGGCTAGAACGACTATAAATGGTCCTAGCTAACGTTTTTACTGCGTTGCGGTTCAATCGGAGAAAGTCGCGGAATTCGTCGAAAACACGTTGAAGGCTATACTATGGAAAATCGTCGATTTTCGCGATCGTTTAAAAAATGCCGGAAATAGGCTAGAACGACTATAAATGGTCCTGCTAACGTTTTTACTGCGTTGCGGTTCAATCGGAGAAATTCGCGGAATTCGTCGAAAACACGTTGAAGGCTATACTATGGAAAAATCGTCGATTTTCGCGATCGTTTAAAAAATGCCGAAAATAGGCTAGAACGACTATAAATGGTCCTGCTAACGTTTTTACTGCGTTGCGGTTCAATCGGAAAAATTCGCGGAATTCGTCGAAAACACGTTGAAGGCATACTATGGAAAAATCGTCAATTTTCGCGATCGTTTAAAAAATGCCGAAAATAGGCTAGAACGACTATAAATGGTCCTGCTAACGTTTTTACTGCGTTGCGGTTCAATCGGAGAAAGTCGCGGAATTCGTCGAAAACACGTTGAGGGCTATACTATGGAAAAATCGTCGATTTTCGCGATCGATTAAAAAATGCCGGAAATAGGCTAGAACGACTATAAATGGTCCTGCTAACGTTTTTACTGAGTTGCGGTTCAATCGGAGAAATTCGCGGAATTCGTCGAAAACACGTTGAAGGCATACTATGGAAAAATCGTCAATTTTCGCGATCGTTTAAAAAATGCCGAAAATAGGCTAGAACGACTATAAATGGTCCTGCTAAAGTTTTTACTGAGTTGCGGTTCAATCGGAGAAAGTCGCGGAATTCGTCGAAAACACGTTGAAGGCTATACTATGGAAAAATCGTCGATTTTCGCGATCGTTTAAAAAATGCCGAAAATAGGCTAGAACGACTATAAATGGTCCTGCTAAAGTTTTTACTGAGTTGCGGTTCAATCGGAGAAAGTCGCGGAATTCGTCGAAAACACGTTGAAGGCTATACTATGGAAAAATCGTCGATTTTCGCGATCGTTTAAAAAATGCCGAAAATAGGCTAGAACGACTATAAATGGTCCTGCTAAAGTTTTTACTGAGTTGCGGTTCAATCGGAGAAATTCGCGGAATTCGTCGAAAACACGTTGAAGGCATACTATGGAAAAATCGTCGATTTTCGCGATCGTTTAAAAAATGCCGAAAATAGGCTAGAACGACTATAAATGGTCCTGCTAAAGTTTTTACTGAGTTGCGGTTCAATCGGAGAAATTCGCGGAATTCGTCGAAAACACGTTGAAGGCATACTATGGAAAAATCGTCGATTTTCGCGATCGTTTAAAAAATGCCGAAAATAGGCTAGAACGACTATAAATGGTCCTGCTAAAGTTTTTACTGAGTTGCGGTTCAATCGGAGAAAGTCGCGGAATTCGTCGAAAACACGTTGAAGGCTATACTATGGAAAAATCGTCGATTTTCGCGATCGTTTAAAAAATGCCGAAAATAGGCTAGAACGACTATAAATGGTCCTGCTAAAGTTTTTACTGAGTTGCGGTTCAATCGGAGAAAGTCGCGGAATTCGTCGAAAACACGTTGAAGGCTATACTATGGAAAAATCGTCGATTTTCGCGATCGTTTAAAAAATTCCGAAAATAGGCTAGAACGACTATAAATGGTCCTGCTAAAGTTTTTACTGAGTTGCGGTTCAATCGGAGAAATTCGCGGAATTCGTCGAAAACACGTTGAAGGCATACTATGGAAAAATCGTCGATTTTCGCGATCGTTTAAAAAATGCCGAAAATAGGCTAGAACGACTATAAATGGTCCTGCTAAAGTTTTTACTGAGTTGCGGTTCAATCGGAGAAATTCGCGGAATTCGTCGAAAACACGTTGAAGGCATACTATGGAAAAATCGTCGATTTTCGCGATCGTTTAAAAAATGCCGAAAATAGGCTAGAACGACTATAAATGGTCCTGCTAAAGTTTTTACTGAGTTGCGGTTCAATCGGAGAAAGTCGCGGAATTCGTCGAAAACACGTTGAAGGCTATACTATGGAAAAATCGTCGATTTTCGCGATCGTTTAAAAAATGCCGGAAATAGGCTAGAACGACTATAAATGGTCCTGCTAACGTTTTTACTGCGTTGCGGTTCAATCGGAGAAATTCGCGGAATTCGTCGAAAACACGTTGAAGGCTATACTATGGAAAAATCGTCGATTTTCGCGATCGTTTAAAAAATGCCGAAAATAGGCTAGAACGACTATAAATGGTCCTGCTAACGTTTTTACTGCGTTGCGGTTCAATCGGAAAAATTCGCGGAATTCGTCGAAAACACGTTGAAGGCATACTATGGAAAAATCGTCAATTTTCGCGATCGTTTAAAAAATGCCGAAAATAGGCTAGAACGACTATAAATGGTCCTGCTAAAGTTTTTACTGAGTTGCGGTTCAATCGGAGAAAGTCGCGGAATTCGTCGAAAACACGTTGAAGGCTATACTATGGAAAAATCGTCGATTTTCGCGATCGTTTAAAAAATGCCGAAAATAGGCTAGAACGACTATAAATGGTCCTGCTAAAGTTTTTACTGAGTTGCGGTTCAATCGGAGAAAGTCGCGGAATTCGTCGAAAACACGTTGAAGGCTATACTATGGAAAAATCGTCGATTTTCGCGATCGTTTAAAAAATGCCGAAAATAGGCTAGAACGACTATAAATGGTCCTGCTAAAGTTTTTACTGAGTTGCGGTTCAATCGGAGAAATTCGCGGAATTCGTCGAAAACACGTTGAAGGCATACTATGGAAAAATCGTCGATTTTCGCGATCGTTTAAAAAATGCCGAAAATAGGCTAGAACGACTATAAATGGTCCTGCTAAAGTTTTTACTGAGTTGCGGTTCAATCGGAGAAATTCGCGGAATTCGTCGAAAACACGTTGAAGGCATACTATGGAAAAATCGTCGATTTTCGCGATCGTTTAAAAAATGCCGAAAATAGGCTAGAACGACTATAAATGGTCCTGCTAAAGTTTTTACTGAGTTGCGGTTCAATCGGAGAAAGTCGCGGAATTCGTCGAAAACACGTTGAAGGCTATACTATGGAAAAATCGTCGATTTTCGCGATCGTTTAAAAAATGCCGAAAATAGGCTAGAACGACTATAAATGGTCCTGCTAAAGTTTTTACTGAGTTGCGGTTCAATCGGAGAAAGTCGCGGAATTCGTCGAAAACACGTTGAAGGCTATACTATGGAAAAATCGTCGATTTTCGCGATCGTTTAAAAAATGCCGAAAATAGGCTAGAACGACTATAAATGGTCCTGCTAAAGTTTTTACTGAGTTGCGGTTCAATCGGAGAAATTCGCGGAATTCGTCGAAAACACGTTGAAGGCATACTATGGAAAAATCGTCGATTTTCGCGATCGTTTAAAAAATGCCGAAAATAGGCTAGAACGACTATAAATGGTCCTGCTAAAGTTTTTACTGAGTTGCGGTTCAATCGGAGAAATTCGCGGAATTCGTCGAAAACACGTTGAAGGCATACTATGGAAAAATCGTCGATTTTCGCGATCGTTTAAAAAATGCCGAAAATAGGCTAGAACGACTATAAATGGTCCTGCTAAAGTTTTTACTGAGTTGCGGTTCAATCGGAGAAAGTCGCGGAATTCGTCGAAAACACGTTGAAGGCTATACTATGGAAAAATCGTCGATTTTCGCGATCGTTTAAAAAATGCCGGAAATAGGCTAGAACGACTATAAATGGTCCTGCTAACGTTTTTACTGCGTTGCGGTTCAATCGGAGAAATTCGCGGAATTCGTCGAAAACACGTTGAAGGCTATACTATGGAAAAATCGTCGATTTTCGCGATCGTTTAAAAAATGCCGAAAATAGGCTAGAACGACTATAAATGGTCCTGCTAACGTTTTTACTGCGTTGCGGTTCAATCGGAAAAATTCGCGGAATTCGTCGAAAACACGTTGAAGGCATACTATGGAAAAATCGTCAATTTTCGCGATCGTTTAAAAAATGCCGAAAATAGGCTAGAACGACTATAAATGGTCCTGCTAACGTTTTTACTGCGTTGCGGTTCAATCGGAGAAAGTCGCGGAATTCGTCGAAAACACGTTGAGGGCTATACTATGGAAAAATCGTCGATTTTCGCGATCGATTAAAAAATGCCGGAAATAGGCTAGAACGACTATAAATGGTCCTGCTAACGTTTTTACTGAGTTGCGGTTCAATCGGAGAAATTCGCGGAATTCGTCGAAAACACGTTGAAGGCTATACTATGGAAAAATCGTCGATTTTCGCGATGGATTAAAAAATGCCGAACATAGGCTAGAACGACTATAAATGGTCCTAGCTAACGTTTTTACTGCGTTGCGGTTCAATCGGAGAAAGTCGCGGAATTCGTCGAAAACACGTTGAAGGCTATACTATGGAAAATCGTCGATTTTCGCGATCGTTTAAAAAATGCCGGAAATAGGCTAGAACGACTATAAATGGTCCTGCTAACGTTTTTACTGCGTTGCGGTTCATTCGGAGAAAGTCGCGGAATTCGTCGAAAACACGTTGAAGGCTATACTATGGAAAAATCGTCGATTTTCGCGATCGTTTAAAAAATGCCGGAAATAGGCTAGAAAGACTATAAATGGTCCTGCTAACGTTTTTACTGAGTTGCGGTTCAATCGGAGAAAGTCGCGGAATTCGTCGAAAACACGTTGAAGGCTATACTATGGAAAAATCGTCGATTTTCGCGATCGTTTAAAAAATGCCGGAAATAGGCTAGAACGACTATAAATGGTCCTGCTAACGTTTTTACTGCGTTGCGGTTCAATCGGAGAAAGTCGCGGAATTCGTCGAAAACACGTTGAAGGCTATACTATGGAAAAATCGTCGATTTTCGCGATCGTTTAAAAAATGCCGGAAATAGGCTAGAACGACTATAAATGGTCCTGCTAACGTTTTTACTGCGTTGCGTTTCAATCGGAGAAATTCGCGGAATTCGTCGAAAACACGTTGAAGGCTATACTATGGAAAAATCGTCGATTTTCGCGATCGTTTAAAAAATGCCGGAAATAGGCTAGAACGACTATAAATGGTCCTGCTAACGTTTTTACTGCGTTGCGGTTCAATCGGAGAAAGTCGCGGAATTCGTCGAAAACACGTTGAAGGCTATACTATGGAAAAATCGTCGATTTTCGCGATCGTTTAAAAAATGCCGAAAATAGGCTAGAACGACTATAAATGGTCCTGCTAACGTTTTTACTGCGTTGCGGTTCAATCGGAGAAAGTCGCGGAATTCGTCGAAAACACGTTGAAGGCTATACTATGGAAAAATCGTCGATTTTCGCGATCGTTTAAAAAATGCCGGAAATAGGCTAGAACGACTAGAAATGGTCCTGCTAACGTTTTTACTGCGTTGCGGTTCAATCGGAGAAATTCGCGGAATTCATCGAAAACACGTTGAAGGCTATACTATGGAAAAATCGTCGATTTTCGCGATCGTTTAAAAAATGCCGGAAATAGGCTAGAACGACTATAAATGGTCCTGCTAACGTTTTTACTGCGTTGCGGTTCAATCGGAGAAATTCGCGGAATTCGTCGAAAACACGTTGAAGGCTATACTATGGAAAAATCGTCGATTTTCGCGATCGTTTAAAAAATGCCGGAAATAGGCTAGAACGACTATAAATGGTCCTGCTAACGTTTTTACTGCGTTGCGGTTCAATCGGAGAAATTCGCGGAATTCGTCGAAAACACGTTGAAGGCTATACTATGGAAAAATCGTCGATTTTCGCGATCGTTTAAAAAATGCCGGAAATAGGCTAGAACGAATATAAATGGTCCTGCTAACGTTTTTACTGCGTTGCGGTTCAATCGGAGAAATTCGCGGAATTCGTCGAAAACACGTTGAAGGCTATACTATGGAAAAATCGTCGATTTTCGCGATCGTTTAAAAAATGCCAAAAATAGGCTAGAACGACTATAAATGGTCCTGCTAACGTTTTTACTGCGTTGCGGTTCAATCGGAGAAATTCGCGGAATTCGTCGAAAACACGTTGAAGGCTATACTATGGAAAAATCGTCGATTTTCGCGATCGTTTAAAAAATGCCGGAAATAGGCTAGAACGACTATAAATGGTCCTGCTAACGTTTTTACTGCGTTGCGGTTCAATCGGAGAAATTCGCGGAATTCGTCGAAAACACGTTGAAGGCTATACTATGGAAAAATCGTCGATTTTCGCGATCGTTTAAAAAATGCCAAAAATAGGCTAGAACGACTATAAATGGTCCTGCTAACGTTTTTACTGCGTTGCGGTTCAATCGGAGAAATTCGCGGAATTCGTCGAAAACACGTTGAAGGCTATACTATGGAAAAATCGTCGATTTTCGCGATCGTTTAAAAAATGCCGAAAATAGGCTAGAACGACTATAAATGGTCCTGCTAACGTTTTTACTGCGTTGCGGTTCAATCGGAGAAATTCGCGGAATTCGTCGAAAACACGTTGAAGGCTATACTATGGACAAATCGTCGATTTTCGCGATCGTTTAAAAAATGCCGGAAATAGGCTAGAACGACTATAAATGGTCCTGCTAACGTTTTTACTGCGTTGCGGTTCAATCGGAGAAATTCGCGGAATTCGTCGAAAACACGTTGAAGGCTATACTATGGAAAAATCGTCGATTTTCACGATCGTTTAAAAAATGCCAAAAATAGGCTAGAACGACTATAAATGGTCCTGCTAACGTTTTTACTGCGTTGCGGTTCAATCGGAGAAATTCGCGGAATTCGTCGAAAACACGTTGAAGGCTATACTATGGAAAAATCGTCGATTTTCGCGATCGTTTAAAAAATGCCGAAAATAGGCTAGAACGACTATAAATGGTCCTGCTAACGTTTTTACTGCGTTGCGGTTCAATCGGAGAAATTCGCGGAATTCGTCGAAAACACGTTGAAGGCTATACTATGGAAAAATCGTCGATTTTCGCGATCGTTTAAAAAATGCCAAAAATAGGCTAGAACGACTATAAATGGTCCTGCTAACGTTTTTACTGCGTTGCGGTTCAATCGGAGAAATTCGCGGAATTCGTCGAAAACACGTTGAAGGCTATACTATGGAAAAATCGTCGATTTTCGCGATCGTTTAAAAAATGCCGAAAATAGGCTAGAACGACTATAAATGGTCCTGCTAACGTTTTTACTGCGTTGCGGTTCAATCGGAGAAATTCGCGGAATTCGTCGAAAACACGTTGAAGGCTATACTATGGAAAAATCGTCGATTTTCGCGATCGTTTAAAAAATGCCGAAAATAGGCTAGAACGACTATAAATGGTCCTGCTAACGTTTTTACTGCGTTGCGGTTCAATCGGAGAAATTCGCGGAATTCGTCGAAAACACGTTGAAGGCTATACTATGGAAAAATCGTCGATTTTCGCGATCGTTTAAAAAATGCCGGAAATAGGCTAGAACGACTATAAATGGTCCTGCTAACGTTTTTACTGCGTTGCGGTTCAATCGGAGAAATTCGCGGAATTCGTCGAAAACACGTTGAAGGCTATACTATGGAAAAATCGTCGATTTTCGCGATCGTTTAAAAAATGCCGGAAATAGGCTAGAACGACTATAAATGGTCCTGCTAACGTTTTTACTGCGTTGCGGTTCAATCGGAGAAATTCGCGGAATTCGTCGAAAACACGTTGAAGGCTATACTATGGAAAAATCGTCGATTTTCGCGATCGTTTAAAAAATGCCGGAAATAGGCTAGAACGACTATAAATGGTCCTGCTAACGTTTTTACTGCGTTGCGGTTCAATCGGAGAAATTCGCGGAATTCGTCAAAAACACGTTGAAGGCTATACTATGGAAAAATCGTCGATTTTCGCGATCGTTTAAAAAATGCCGGAAATAGGCTAGAACGACTATAAATGGTCCTGCTAACAATTTTACTGCGTTGCGGTTCAATCGGAGAAATTCGCGGAATTCGTCGAAAACACGTTGAAGGCTATACTATGGAAAAATCGTCGATTTTCGCGATCGTTTAAAAAATGCCGAAAATAGGCTAGAACGACTATAAATGGTCCTGCTAACGTTTTTACTGCGTTGCGGTTCAATCGGAAAAATTCGCGGAATTCGTCGAAAACACGTTGAAGGCATACTATGGAAAAATCGTCGATTTTCGCGATCGTTTAAAAAATGCCGAAAATAGGCTAGAACGACTATAAATGGTCCTGCTAACGTTTTTACTGCGTTGCGGTTCAATCGGAGAAATTCGCGGAATTCGTCGAAAACACGTTGAAGGCTATACTATGGAAAAATCGTCGATTTTCGCGATCGTTTAAAAAATGCCGGAAATAGTCTAGAACGACTATAAATGGTCCTGCTAACGTTTTTACTGCGTTGCGGTTCAATCGGAGAAATTCGCGGAATTCGTCGAAAACACGTTGAAGGCTATACTATGGAAAAATCGTCGATTTTCGCGATCGTTTAAAAAATGCCGAAAATAGGCTAGAACGACTATAAATGGTCCTGCTAACGTTTTTACTGCGTTGCGGTTCAATCGGAGAAATTCGCGGAATTCGTCGAAAACACGTTGAAGGCTATACTATTGAAAAATCGTCGATTTTCGCGATCGTTTAAAAAATGCCGGAAATAGGCTAGAACGACTATAAATGGTCCTGCTAAAGTTTTTACTGAGTTGCGGTTCAATCGGAGAAAGTCGCGGAATTCGTCGAAAACACGTTGAAGGCTATACTATGGAAAAATCGTCGATTTTCGCGATCGTTTAAAAAATGCCGGAAATAGGCTAGAACGACTATAAATGGTCCTGCTAACGTTTTTACTGCGTTGCGGTTCAATCGGAGAAATTCGCGGAATTCGTCGAAAACACGTTGAAGGCTATACTATGGAAAAATCGTCGATTTTCGCGATCGTTTAAAAAATGCCAAAAATAGGCTAGAACGACTATAAATGGTCATGCTAACGTTTTTACTGCGTTGCGGTTCAATCGGAGAAATTCGCGGAATTCGTCGAAAACACGTTGAAGGCTATACTATGGAAAAATCGTCGATTTTCGCGATCGTTTAAAAAATGCCGAAAATAGGCTAGAACGACTATAAATTGTCCTGCTAACGTTTTTACTGCGTTGCGGTTCAATCGGAGAAATTCGCGGAATTCGTCGAAAACACGTTGAAGGCTATACTATGGACAAATCGTCGATTTTCGCGATCGTTTAAAAAATGCCGGAAATAGGCTAGAACGACTATAAATGGTCCTGCTAACGTTTTTACTGCGTTGCGGTTCAATCGGAGAAATTCCTGGAATTCGTCGAAAACACGTTGAAGGCTATACTATGGAAAAATCGTCGATTTTCACGATCGTTTAAAAAATGCCAAAAATAGGCTAGAACGACTATAAATGGTCCTGCTAACGTTTTTACTGCGTTGCGGTTCAATCGGAGAAATTCGCGGAATTCGTCGAAAACACGTTGAAGGCTATACTATGGAAAAATCGTCGATTTTCGCGATCGTTTAAAAAATGCCAAAAATAGGCTAGAATGTCTATAAATGGTCCTGCTAACGTTTTTACTGCGTTGCGGTTCAATCGGAGAAATTCGCGGAATTCGTCGAAAACACGTTGAAGGCTATATTATGGAAAAATCGTCGATTTTCGCGATCGTTTAAAAAATGCCGAAAATAGGCTAGAACGACTATAAATGGTCCTGCTAACGTTTTTACTGCGTTGCGGTTCAATCGGAGAAATTCGCGGAATTCGTCGAAAACACGTTGAAGGCTATACTATGGAAAAATCGTCGATTTTCGCGATCGTTTAAAAAATGCCGGAAATAGGCTAGAACGACTATAAATGGTCCTGCTAACGTTTTTACTGCGTTGCGGTTCAATCGGAGAAATTCGCGGAATTCGCCGAAAACACGTTGAAGGCTATACTATGGAAAAATCGTCGATTTTCGCTATCGTTTAAAAAATGCCGGAAATAGGCTAGAACGACTATAAATGGTCCTGCTAACGTTTTTACTGCGTTGCGGTTCAATCGGAGAAATTCGCGGAATTCGTCGAAAACACGTTGAAGGCTATACTATGGAAAAATCGTCGATTTTCGCGATCGTTTAAAAAATGCCGAAAATAGGCTAGAACGACTATAAATGGTCCTGCTAACGTTTTTACTGCGTTGCGGTTCAATCGGAGAAATTCGCGGAATTCGTCGAAAACACGTTGAAGGCTATACTATGGAAAAATCGTCGATTTTCGCGATCGTTTAAAAAATGCCGGAAATAGGCTAGAACGACTATAAAGGTCCTGCTAACGTTTTTACTGCGTTGCGGTTCAATCGGAAAAATTCGCGGAATTCGTCGAAAACACGTTGAAGGCTATACTATGGAAAAATCGTCGATTTTCGCGATCGTTTAAAAAATGCCGGAAATAGGCTAGAAAGACTATAAATGGTCCTGCTAACGTTTTTACTGAGTTGCGGTTCAATCGGAGAAAGTCGCGGAATTCGTCGAAAACACGTTGAAGGCTATACTATGGAAAAATCGTCGATTTTCGCGATCGTTTAAAAAATGCCGGAAATAGGCTAGAACGACTATAAATGGTCCTGCTAACGTTTTTACTGCGTTGCGGTTCAATCGGAGAAAGTCGCGGAATTCGTCGAAAACACGTTGAAGGCTATACTATGGAAAAATCGTGGATTTTCGCGATCGTTTAAAAAATGCCGGAAATAGGCTAGAACGACTATAAATGGTCCTGCTAACGTTTTTACTGCGTTGCGGTTCAATCGGAGAAATTCGCGGAATTCGTCGAAAACACGTTGAAGGCTATACTATGGCAAAATCGTCGATTTTCGCGATCGTTTAAAAAATGCCGGAAATAGGCTAGAACGACTATAAATGGTCCTGCTAACGTTTTTACTGCGTTGCGGTTCAATCGGAGAAATTCGCGGAATTCGTCGAAAACACGTTGAAGGCTATACTATGGAAAAATCGTCGATTTTCGCGATCGTTTAAAAAATGCCGGAAATAGGCTAGAACGACTATAAATGGTCCTGCTTACGTTTTTACTGCGTTGCGGTTCAATCGGAGAAATTCGCGGAATTCGTCGAAAACACGTTGAAGGCTATACTATGGCAAAATCGTCGATTTTCGCGATCGTTTAAAAAATGCCGGAAATAGGCTAGAACGACTATAAATGGTCCTGCTAACGTTTTTACTGCGTTGCGGTTCAATCGGAGAAATTCGCGGAATTCGTCGAAAACACGTTGAAGGCTATACTATGGACAAATCGTCGATTTTCGCGATCGTTTAAAAAATGCCGGAAATAGGCTAGAACGACTATAAATGGTCCTGCTAACGTTTTTACTGCGTTGCGGTTCAATCGGAGAAATTCGCGGAATTCGTCGAAAACACGTTGAAGGCTATACTATGGAAAAATCGTCGATTTTCACGATCGTTTAAAAAATGCCAAAAATAGGCTAGAACGACTATAAATGGTCCTGCTAACGTTTTTACTGCGTTGCGGTTCAATCGGAGAAATTCGCGGAATTCGTCGAAAACACGTTGAAGGCTATACTATGGAAAAATCGTCGATTTTCGCGATCGTTTAAAAAATGCCGAAAATAGGCTAGAACGACTATAAATGGTCCTGCTAACGTTTTTACTGCGTTGCGGTTCAATCGGAGAAATTCGCGGAATTCGTCGAAAACACGTTGAAGGCTATACTATGGAAAAATCGTCGATTTTCGCGATCGTTTAAAAAATGCCAAAAATAGGCTAGAACGACTATAAATGGTCCTGCTAACGTTTTTACTGCGTTGCGGTTCAATCGGAGAAATTCGCGGAATTCGTCGAAAACACGTTGAAGGCTATACTATGGAAAAATCGTCGATTTTCGCGATCGTTTAAAAAATGCCGAAAATAGGCTAGAACGACTATAAATGGTCCTGCTAACGTTTTTACTGCGTTGCGGTTCAATCGGAGAAATTCGCGGAATTCGTCGAAAACACGTTGAAGGCTATACTATGGAAAAATCGTCGATTTTCGCGATCGTTTAAAAAATGCCGGAAATAGGCTAGAACGACTATAAATGGTCCTGCTAACGTTTTTACTGCGTTGCGGTTCAATCGGAGAAATTCGCGGAATTCGTCGAAAACACGTTGAAGGCTATACTATGGAAAAATCGTCGATTTTCGCGATCGTTTAAAAAATGCCGGAAATAGGCTAGAACGACTATAAATGGTCCTGCTAACGTTTTTACTGCGTTGCGGTTCAATCGGAGAAATTCGCGGAATTCGTCGAACACACGTTGAAGGCTATACTATGGAAAAATCGTCGATTTTCGCGATCGTTTAAAAAATGCCGGAAATAGGCTAGAACGACTATAAATGGTCCTGCTAACGTTTTTACTGCGTTGCGGTTCAATCGGAGAAATTCGCGGAATTCGTCAAAAACACGTTGAAGGCTATACTATGGAAAAATCGTCGATTTTCGCGATCGTTTAAAAAATGCCGGAAATAGGCTAGAACGACTATAAATGGTCCTGCTAACGTTTTTACTGCGTTGCGGTTCAATCGGAGAAATTCGCGGAATTCGTCGAAAACACGTTGAAGGCTATACTATGGAAAAATCGTCGATTTTCGCGATCGTTTAAAAAATGCCGAAAATAGGCTAGAACGACTATAAATGGTCCTGCTAACGTTTTTACTGCGTTGCGGTTCAATCGGAGAAATTCGCGGAATTCGTCGAAAACACGTTGAAGGCTATACTATGGAAAAATCGTCGATTTTCGCGATCGTTTAAAAAATGCCGGAAATAGGCTAGAACGACTATAAATGGTCCTGCTAAAGTTTTTACTGAGTTGCGGTTCAATCGGAGAAAGTCGCGGAATTCGTCGAAAACACGTTGAAGGCTATACTATGGAAAAATCGTCGATTTTCGCGATCGTTTAAAAAATGCCGGAAATAGGCTAGAACGACTATAAATGGTCCTGCTAACGTTTTTACTGCGTTGCGGTTCAATCGGAGAAATTCGCGGAATTCGTCGAAAACACGTTGAAGGCTATACTATGGAAAAATCGTCGATTTTCGCGATCGTTTAAAAAATGCCGAAAATAGGCTAGAACGACTATAAATGGTCCTGCTAACGTTTTTACTGCGTTGCGGTTCAATCGGAAAAATTCGCGGAATTCGTCGAAAACACGTTGAAGGCATACTATGGAAAAATCGTCAATTTTCGCGATCGTTTAAAAAATGCCGAAAATAGGCTAGAACGACTATAAATGGTCCTGCTAACGTTTTTACTGCGTTGCGGTTCAATCGGAGAAAGTCGCGGAATTCGTCGAAAACACGTTGAGGGCTATACTATGGAAAAATCGTCGATTTTCGCGATCGATTAAAAAATGCCGGAAATAGGCTAGAACGACTATAAATGGTCCTGCTAACGTTTTTACTGAGTTGCGGTTCAATCGGAGAAATTCGCGGAATTCGTCGAAAACACGTTGAAGGCTATACTATGGAAAAATCGTCGATTTTCGCGATGGATTAAAAAATGCCGAACATAGGCTAGAACGACTATAAATGGTCCTAGCTAACGTTTTTACTGCGTTGCGGTTCAATCGGAGAAAGTCGCGGAATTCGTCGAAAACACGTTGAAGGCTATACTATGGAAAATCGTCGATTTTCGCGATCGTTTAAAAAATGCCGGAAATAGGCTAGAACGACTATAAATGGTCCTGCTAACGTTTTTACTGCGTTGCGGTTCATTCGGAGAAAGTCGCGGAATTCGTCGAAAACACGTTGAAGGCTATACTATGGAAAAATCGTCGATTTTCGCGATCGTTTAAAAAATGCCGGAAATAGGCTAGAAAGACTATAAATGGTCCTGCTAACGTTTTTACTGAGTTGCGGTTCAATCGGAGAAAGTCGCGGAATTCGTCGAAAACACGTTGAAGGCTATACTATGGAAAAATCGTCGATTTTCGCGATCGTTTAAAAAATGCCGGAAATAGGCTAGAACGACTATAAATGGTCCTGCTAACGTTTTTACTGCGTTGCGGTTCAATCGGAGAAAGTCGCGGAATTCGTCGAAAACACGTTGAAGGCTATACTATGGAAAAATCGTCGATTTTCGCGATCGTTTAAAAAATGCCGGAAATAGGCTAGAACGACTATAAATGGTCCTGCTAACGTTTTTACTGCGTTGCGTTTCAATCGGAGAAATTCGCGGAATTCGTCGAAAACACGTTGAAGGCTATACTATGGAAAAATCGTCGATTTTCGCGATCGTTTAAAAAATGCCGGAAATAGGCTAGAACGACTATAAATGGTCCTGCTAACGTTTTTACTGCGTTGCGGTTCAATCGGAGAAAGTCGCGGAATTCGTCGAAAACACGTTGAAGGCTATACTATGGAAAAATCGTCGATTTTCGCGATCGTTTAAAAAATGCCGAAAATAGGCTAGAACGACTATAAATGGTCCTGCTAACGTTTTTACTGCGTTGCGGTTCAATCGGAGAAAGTCGCGGAATTCGTCGAAAACACGTTGAAGGCTATACTATGGAAAAATCGTCGATTTTCGCGATCGTTTAAAAAATGCCGGAAATAGGCTAGAACGACTAGAAATGGTCCTGCTAACGTTTTTACTGCGTTGCGGTTCAATCGGAGAAATTCGCGGAATTCATCGAAAACACGTTGAAGGCTATACTATGGAAAAATCGTCGATTTTCGCGATCGTTTAAAAAATGCCGGAAATAGGCTAGAACGACTATAAATGGTCCTGCTAACGTTTTTACTGCGTTGCGGTTCAATCGGAGAAATTCGCGGAATTCGTCGAAAACACGTTGAAGGCTATACTATGGAAAAATCGTCGATTTTCGCGATCGTTTAAAAAATGCCGGAAATAGGCTAGAACGACTATAAATGGTCCTGCTAACGTTTTTACTGCGTTGCGGTTCAATCGGAGAAATTCGCGGAATTCGTCGAAAACACGTTGAAGGCTATACTATGGAAAAATCGTCGATTTTCGCGATCGTTTAAAAAATGCCGGAAATAGGCTAGAACGACTATAAATGGTCCTGCTAACGTTTTTACTGCGTTGCGGTTCAATCGGAGAAATTCGCGGAATTCGTCGAAAACACGTTGAAGGCTATACTATGGAAAAATCGTCGATTTTCGCGATCGTTTAAAAAATGCCAAAAATAGGCTAGAACGACTATAAATGGTCCTGCTAACGTTTTTACTGCGTTGCGGTTCAATCGGAGAAATTCGCGGAATTCGTCGAAAACACGTTGAAGGCTATACTATGGAAAAATCGTCGATTTTCGCGATCGTTTAAAAAATGCCGGAAATAGGCTAGAACGACTATAAATGGTCCTGCTAACGTTTTTACTGCGTTGCGGTTCAATCGGAGAAATTCGCGGAATTCGTCGAAAACACGTTGAAGGCTATACTATGGAAAAATCGTCGATTTTCGCGATCGTTTAAAAAATGCCAAAAATAGGCTAGAACGACTATAAATGGTCCTGCTAACGTTTTTACTGCGTTGCGGTTCAATCGGAGAAATTCGCGGAATTCGTCGAAAACACGTTGAAGGCTATACTATGGAAAAATCGTCGATTTTCGCGATCGTTTAAAAAATGCCGAAAATAGGCTAGAACGACTATAAATGGTCCTGCTAACGTTTTTACTGCGTTGCGGTTCAATCGGAGAAATTCGCGGAATTCGTCGAAAACACGTTGAAGGCTATACTATGGACAAATCGTCGATTTTCGCGATCGTTTAAAAAATGCCGGAAATAGGCTAGAACGACTATAAATGGTCCTGCTAACGTTTTTACTGCGTTGCGGTTCAATCGGAGAAATTCGCGGAATTCGTCGAAAACACGTTGAAGGCTATACTATGGAAAAATCGTCGATTTTCACGATCGTTTAAAAAATGCCAAAAATAGGCTAGAACGACTATAAATGGTCCTGCTAACGTTTTTACTGCGTTGCGGTTCAATCGGAGAAATTCGCGGAATTCGTCGAAAACACGTTGAAGGCTATACTATGGAAAAATCGTCGATTTTCGCGATCGTTTAAAAAATGCCGAAAATAGGCTAGAACGACTATAAATGGTCCTGCTAACGTTTTTACTGCGTTGCGGTTCAATCGGAGAAATTCGCGGAATTCGTCGAAAACACGTTGAAGGCTATACTATGGAAAAATCGTCGATTTTCGCGATCGTTTAAAAAATGCCAAAAATAGGCTAGAACGACTATAAATGGTCCTGCTAACGTTTTTACTGCGTTGCGGTTCAATCGGAGAAATTCGCGGAATTCGTCGAAAACACGTTGAAGGCTATACTATGGAAAAATCGTCGATTTTCGCGATCGTTTAAAAAATGCCGAAAATAGGCTAGAACGACTATAAATGGTCCTGCTAACGTTTTTACTGCGTTGCGGTTCAATCGGAGAAATTCGCGGAATTCGTCGAAAACACGTTGAAGGCTATACTATGGAAAAATCGTCGATTTTCGCGATCGTTTAAAAAATGCCGGAAATAGGCTAGAACGACTATAAATGGTCCTGCTAACGTTTTTACTGCGTTGCGGTTCAATCGGAGAAATTCGCGGAATTCGTCGAAAACACGTTGAAGGCTATACTATGGAAAAATCGTCGATTTTCGCGATCGTTTAAAAAATGCCGGAAATAGGCTAGAACGACTATAAATGGTCCTGCTAACGTTTTTACTGCGTTGCGGTTCAATCGGAGAAATTCGCGGAATTCGTCGAAAACACGTTGAAGGCTATACTATGGAAAAATCGTCGATTTTCGCGATCGTTTAAAAAATGCCGGAAATAGGCTAGAACGACTATAAATGGTCCTGCTAACGTTTTTACTGCGTTGCGGTTCAATCGGAGAAATTCGCGGAATTCGTCAAAAACACGTTGAAGGCTATACTATGGAAAAATCGTCGATTTTCGCGATCGTTTAAAAAATGCCGGAAATAGGCTAGAACGACTATAAATGGTCCTGCTAACAATTTTACTGCGTTGCGGTTCAATCGGAGAAATTCGCGGAATTCGTCG
Source organism: Leptodirus hochenwartii (assembly GCA_947310635.1). Classification (NCBI taxonomy): domain Eukaryota; kingdom Metazoa; phylum Arthropoda; class Insecta; order Coleoptera; family Leiodidae; genus Leptodirus; species Leptodirus hochenwartii. The sequence continues at coordinate 49,340,246 of OX371177.1, forward strand.
AAAACACGTTGAAGGCTATACTATGGAAAAATCGTCGATTTTCGCGATCGTTTAAAAAATGCCGAAAATAGGCTAGAACGACTATAAATGGTCCTGCTAACGTTTTTACTGCGTTGCGGTTCAATCGGAAAAATTCGCGGAATTCGTCGAAAACACGTTGAAGGCATACTATGGAAACATCGTCGATTTTCGCGATCGTTTAAAAAATGCCGAAAATAGGCTAGAACGACTATAAATGGTCCTGCTAACGTTTTTACTGCGTTGCGGTTCAATCGGAGAAATTCGCGGAATTCGTCGAAAACACGTTGAAGGCTATACTATGGAAAAATCGTCGATTTTCGCGATCGTTTAAAAAATGCCGGAAATAGTCTAGAACGACTATAAATGGTCCTGCTAACGTTTTTACTGCGTTGCGGTTCAATCGGAGAAATTCGCGGAATTCGTCGAAAACACGTTGAAGGCTATACTATGGAAAAATCGTCGATTTTCGCGATCGTTTAAAAAATGCCGAAAATAGGCTAGAACGACTATAAATGGTCCTGCTAACGTTTTTACTGCGTTGCGGTTCAATCGGAGAAATTCGCGGAATTCGTCGAAAACACGTTGAAGGCTATACTATTGAAAAATCGTCGATTTTCGCGATCGTTTAAAAAATGCCGGAAATAGGCTAGAACGACTATAAATGGTCCTGCTAAAGTTTTTACTGAGTTGCGGTTCAATCGGAGAAAGTCGCGGAATTCGTCGAAAACACGTTGAAGGCTATACTATGGAAAAATCGTCGATTTTCGCGATCGTTTAAAAAATGCCGGAAATAGGCTAGAACGACTATAAATGGTCCTGCTAACGTTTTTACTGCGTTGCGGTTCAATCGGAGAAATTCGCGGAATTCGTCGAAAACACGTTGAAGGCTATACTATGGAAAAATCGTCGATTTTCGCGATCGTTTAAAAAATGCCAAAAATAGGCTAGAACGACTATAAATGGTCATGCTAACGTTTTTACTGCGTTGCGGTTCAATCGGAGAAATTCGCGGAATTCGTCGAAAACACGTTGAAGGCTATACTATGGAAAAATCGTCGATTTTCGCGATCGTTTAAAAAATGCCGAAAATAGGCTAGAACGACTATAAATTGTCCTGCTAACGTTTTTACTGCGTTGCGGTTCAATCGGAGAAATTCGCGGAATTCGTCGAAAACACGTTGAAGGCTATACTATGGACAAATCGTCGATTTTCGCGATCGTTTAAAAAATGCCGGAAATAGGCTAGAACGACTATAAATGGTCCTGCTAACGTTTTTACTGCGTTGCGGTTCAATCGGAGAAATTCCTGGAATTCGTCGAAAACACGTTGAAGGCTATACTATGGAAAAATCGTCGATTTTCACGATCGTTTAAAAAATGCCAAAAATAGGCTAGAACGACTATAAATGGTCCTGCTAACGTTTTCACTGCGTTGCGGTTCAATCGGAGAAATTCGCGGAATTCGTCGAAAACACGTTGAAGGCTATACTATGGAAAAATCGTCGATTTTCGCGATCGTTTAAAAAATGCCGAAAATAGGCTAGAACGACTATAAATGGTCCTGCTAACGTTTTTACTGCGTTGCGGTTCAATCGGAGAAATTCGCGGAATTCGTCGAAAACACGTTGAAGGCTATACTATGGCAAAATCGTCGATTTTCGCGATCGTTTAAAAAATGCCAAAAATAGGCTAGAATGTCTATAAATGGTCCTGCTAACGTTTTTACTGCGTTGCGGTTCAATCGGAGAAATTCGCGGAATTCGTCGAAAACACGTTGAAGGCTATATTATGGAAAAATCGTCGATTTTCGCGATCGTTTAAAAAATGCCGAAAATAGGCTAGAACGACTATAAATGGTCCTGCTAACGTTTTTACTGCGTTGCGGTTCAATCGGAGAAATTCGCGGAATTCGTCGAAAACACGTTGAAGGCTATACTATGGAAAAATCGTCGATTTTCGCGATCGTTTAAAAAATGCCGGAAATAGGCTAGAACGACTATAAATGGTCCTGCTTACGTTTTTACTGCGTTGCGGTTCAATCGGAGAAATTCGCGGAATTCGTCGAAAACACGTTGAAGGCTATACTATGGCAAAATCGTCGATTTTCGCGATCGTTTAAAAAATGCCGGAAATAGGCTAGAACGACTATAAATGGTCCTGCTAACGTTTTTACTGCGTTGCGGTTCAATCGGAAAAATTCGTGGAATTCGTCGAAAACACGTTGAAGGCTATACTATGGAAAAATCGTCGATTTTCGCGATCGTTTAAAAAATGCCGAAAATAGGCTAGAACGACTATAAATGGTCCTGCTAACATTTTTACTGCGTTGCGGTTCAATCGGAGAAATTCGCGGAATTCGTCGAAAACACGTTGAAGGCTAACTATGGAAAAATCGTCGATTTTCGCGATCGTTTAAAAAATGCCGGAAATAGGCTAGAACGACTATAAATGGTCCTGCTAACGTTTTTACTGCGTTGCGGTTCAATCGGAGAAATTCGCGGAATTCGTCGAAAACACGTTGAAGGCTATACTATGGAAAAATCGTCGATTTTCGCGATCGTTTAAAAAATGCCGGAAATAGGCTAGAACGACTATAAATGGTCCTGCTAACGTTTTTACTGCGTTGCGGTTCAATCGGAGAAATTCGCGGAATTCGTCGAAAACAAGTTGAAGGCTATACTATGGAAAAATCGTCGATTTTCGCGATCGTTTAAAAAATGCCGGAAATAGGCTAGAACGACTATAAATGGTCCTGCTAACGTTTTTACTGTGTTGCGGTTCAATCGGAGAAATTCGCGGAATTCGTCGAAAACACGTTGAAGGCTATACTATGGAAAAATCGTCGATTTTCGCGATCGTTTAAAAAATGCCGGAAATAGGCTAGAACGACTATAAATGGTCCTGCTAACGTTTTTACTGAGTTGCGGTTCAATCGGAGAAAGTCGCGGAATTCGTCGAAAACACGTTGAAGGCTATACTATGGAAAAATCGTCGATTTTCGCGATCGTTTAAAAAATGCCGGAAATAGGCTAGAACGACTATAAATGGTCCTGCTAACGTTTTTACTGAGTTGCGGTTCAATCGGAGAAAGTCGCGGAATTCGTCGAAAACACGTTGAAGGCTATACTATGGAAAAATCGTCGATTTTCGCGATCGTTTAAAAAATGCCGGAAATAGGCTAGAACGACTATAAATGGTCCTGCTAACGTTTTTACTGCGTTGCGGTTCAATCGGAGAAATTCGCGGAATTCGTCGAAAACACGTTGAAGGCTATACTATGGAAAAATCGTCGATTTTCGCGATCGTTTAAAAAATGCCGAAAATAGGCTAGAACGACTATAAATGGTCCTGCTAACGTTTTTACTGCGTTGCGGTTCAATCGGAGAAATTCGCGGAATTCGTCGAAAACACGTTGAAGGCTATACTATGGAAAAATCGTCGATTTTCGCGATCGTTTAAAAAATGCCGGAAATAGGCTAGAACGACTATAAAGGTCCTGCTAACGTTTTTACTGCGTTGCGGTTCAATCGGAGAAATTCGCGGAATTCGTCGAAAACACGTTGAAGGCTATACTATGGAAAAATCGTCGATTTTCGCGATCGTTTAAAAAATGCCGGAAATAGGCTAGAACGACTATAAATGGTCCTGCTAACGTTTTTACTGCGTTGCGGTTCAATCGGAGAAATTCGCGGAATTCGTCGAAAACACGTTGAAGGCTATACTATGGAAAAATCGTCGATTTTCGCGATCGTTTAAAAAATGCCGGAAATAGGCTAGAACGACTATAAATGGTCCTGCTTACGTTTTTACTGCGTTGCGGTTCAATCGGAGAAATTCGCGGAATTCGTCGAAAACACGTTGAAGGCTATACTATGGCAAAATCGTCGATTTTCGCGATCGTTTAAAAAATGCCGGAAATAGGCTAGAACGACTATAAATGGTCCTGCTAACGTTTTTACTGCGTTGCGGTTCAATCGGAAAAATTCGTGGAATTCGTCGAAAACACGTTGAAGGCTATACTATGGAAAAATCGTCGATTTTCGCGATCGTTTAAAAAATGCCGAAAATAGGCTAGAACGACTATAAATGGTCCTGCTAACATTTTTACTGCGTTGCGGTTCAATCGGAGAAATTCGCGGAATTCGTCGAAAACACGTTGAAGGCTAACTATGGAAAAATCGTCGATTTTCGCGATCGTTTAAAAAATGCCGGAAATAGGCTAGAACGACTATAAATGGTCCTGCTAACGTTTTTACTGCGTTGCGGTTCAATCGGAGAAATTCGCGGAATTCGTCGAAAACACGTTGAAGGCTATACTATGGAAAAATCGTCGATTTTCGCGATCGTTTAAAAAATGCCGGAAATAGGCTAGAACGACTATAAATGGTCCTGCTAACGTTTTTACTGCGTTGCGGTTCAATCGGAGAAATTCGCGGAATTCGTCGAAAACACGTTGAAGGCTATACTATGGAAAAATCGTCGATTTTCGCGATCGTTTAAAAAATGCCGGACATAGGCTAGAACGACTATAAATGGTCCTGCTAACGTTTTTACTGCGTTGCGGTTCAATCGGAGAAATTCGCGGAATTCGTCGAAAACACGTTGAAGGCTATACTATGGAAAAATCGTCGATTTTCGCGATCGTTTAAAAAATGCCGGAAATAGGCTAGAACGACTATAAATGGTCCTGCTAACGTTTTTACTGCGTTGCGGTTCAATCGGAGAAATTCGCGGAATTCGTCGAAAACACGTTGAAGGCTATACTATGGAAAAATCGTCGATTTTCGCGATCGTTTAAAAAATGCCGGAAATAGGCTAGAACGACTATAAATGGTCCTGCTAACGTTTTTACTGAGTTGCGGTTCAATCGGAGAAAGTCGCGGAATTCGTCGAAAACACGTTGAAGGCTATACTATGGAAAAATCGTCGATTTTCGCGATCGTTTAAAAAATGCCGGAAATAGGCTAGAACGACTATAAATGGTCCTGCTAACGTTTTTACTGAGTTGCGGTTCAATCGGAGAAAGTCGCGGAATTCGTCGAAAACACGTTGAAGGCTATACTATGGAAAAATCGTCGATTTTCGCGATCGTTTAAAAAATGCCGGAAATAGGCTAGAACGACTATAAATGGTCCTGCTAACGTTTTTACTGCGTTGCGGTTCAATCGGAGAAATTCGCGGAATTTGTCGAAAACACGTTGAAGGCTATACTATGGAAAAATCGTCGATTTTCGCGATCGTTTAAAAAATGCCGGAAATAGGCTAGAACGACTATAAATGGTCCTGCTAACGTTTTTACTGCGTTGCGGTTCAATCGGAGAAATTCGCGGAATTCGTCGAAAACACGTTGAAGGCTATACTATGGAAAAATCGTCGATTTTCGCGATCGTTTAAAAAATGCCGGAAATAGGCTAGAACGACTATAAATGGTCCTGCTAACGTTTTTACTGCGTTGCGGTTCAATCGGAGAAATTCGCGGAATTCGTCGAAAACACGTTGAAGGCTATACTATGGAAAAATCGTCGATTTTCGCGATCGTTTAAAAAATGCCGGAAATATGCTAGAACGACTATAAATGGTCCTAGCTAACGATTTTACTGCGTTGCGGTTCAATCGGAGAAAGTCGCGGAATTCGTCGAATACACGTTGAAGGCTATACTATGGAAAAATCGTCGATTTTCGCGATCGTTTAAAAAATGCCGGAAATAGGCTAGAACGACTATAAATGGTCCTGCTAACGTTTTTACTGCGTTGCGGTTCAATCGGAAAAATTCGCGGAATTCGTCGAAAACACGTTGAAGGCATACTATGGAAAAATCGTCGATTTTCGCGATCGTTTAAAAAATGCCGAAAATAGGCTAGAACGACTATAAATGGTCCTGCTAACATTTTTACTGCGTTGCGGTTCAATCGGAGAAATTCGCGGAATTCGTCGAAAACACGTTGAAGGCTAACTATGGAAAAATCGTCGATTTTCGCGATCGTTTAAAAAATGCCGGAAATAGGCTAGAACGACTATAAATGGTCCTGCTAACGTTTTTACTGCGTTGCGGTTCAATCGGAGAAATTCGCGGAATTCGTCGAAAACACGTTGAAGGCTATACTATGGAAAAATCGTCGATTTTCGCGATCGTTTAAAAAATGCCGGAAATAGGCTAGAACGACTATAAATGGTCCTGCTAACGTTTTTACTGCGTTGCGGTTCAATCGGAGAAATTCGCGGAATTCGTCGAAAACAAGTTGAAGGCTATACTATGGAAAAATCGTCGATTTTCGCGATCGTTTAAAAAATGCCGGAAATAGGCTAGAACGACTATAAATGGTCCTGCTAACGTTTTTACTGTGTTGCGGTTCAATCGGAGAAATTCGCGGAATTCGTCGAAAACACGTTGAAGGCTATACTATGGAAAAATCGTCGATTTTCGCGATCGTTTAAAAAATGCCGGAAATAGGCTAGAACGACTATAAATGGTCCTGCTAACGTTTTTACTGAGTTGCGGTTCAATCGGAGAAAGTCGCGGAATTCGTCGAAAACACGTTGAAGGCTATACTATGGAAAAATCGTCGATTTTCGCGATCGTTTAAAAAATGCCGGAAATAGGCTAGAACGACTATAAATGGTCCTGCTAACGTTTTTACTGAGTTGCGGTTCAATCGGAGAAAGTCGCGGAATTCGTCGAAAACACGTTGAAGGCTATACTATGGAAAAATCGTCGATTTTCGCGATCGTTTAAAAAATGCCGGAAATAGGCTAGAACGACTATAAATGGTCCTGCTAACGTTTTTACTGCGTTGCGGTTCAATCGGAGAAATTCGCGGAATTCGTCGAAAACAAGTTGAAGGCTATACTATGGAAAAATCGTCGATTTTCGCGATCGTTTAAAAAATGCCGGAAATAGGCTAGAACGACTATAAATGGTCCTGCTTACGTTTTTACTGCGTTGCGGTTCAATCGGAGAAATTCGCGGAATTCGTCGAAAACACGTTGAAGGCTATACTATGGCAAAATCGTCGATTTTCGCGATCGTTTAAAAAATGCCGGAAATAGGCTAGAACGACTATAAATGGTCCTGCTAACGTTTTTACTGCGTTGCGGTTCAATCGGAAAAATTCGTGGAATTCGTCGAAAACACGTTGAAGGCTATACTATGGAAAAATCGTCGATTTTCGCGATCGTTTAAAAAATGCCGAAAATAGGCTAGAACGACTATAAATGGTCCTGCTAACATTTTTACTGCGTTGCGGTTCAATCGGAGAAATTCGCGGAATTCGTCGAAAACACGTTGAAGGCTAACTATGGAAAAATCGTCGATTTTCGCGATCGTTTAAAAAATGCCGGAAATAGGCTAGAACGACTATAAATGGTCCTGCTAACGTTTTTACTGCGTTGCGGTTCAATCGGAGAAATTCGCGGAATTCGTCGAAAACACGTTGAAGGCTATACTATGGAAAAATCGTCGATTTTCGCGATCGTTTAAAAAATGCCGGAAATAGGCTAGAACGACTATAAATGGTCCTGCTAACGTTTTTACTGCGTTGCGGTTCAATCGGAGAAATTCGCGGAATTCGTCGAAAACACGTTGAAGGCTATACTATGGAAAAATCGTCGATTTTCGCGATCGTTTAAAAAATGCCGGACATAGGCTAGAACGACTATAAATGGTCCTGCTAACGTTTTTACTGCGTTGCGGTTCAATCGGAGAAATTCGCGGAATTCGTCGAAAACACGTTGAAGGCTATACTATGGAAAAATCGTCGATTTTCGCGATCGTTTAAAAAATGCCGGAAATAGGCTAGAACGACTATAAATGGTCCTGCTAACGTTTTTACTGCGTTGCGGTTCAATCGGAGAAATTCGCGGAATTCGTCGAAAACACGTTGAAGGCTATACTATGGAAAAATCGTCGATTTTCGCGATCGTTTAAAAAATGCCGGAAATAGGCTAGAACGACTATAAATGGTCCTGCTAACGTTTTTACTGAGTTGCGGTTCAATCGGAGAAAGTCGCGGAATTCGTCGAAAACACGTTGAAGGCTATACTATGGAAAAATCGTCGATTTTCGCGATCGTTTAAAAAATGCCGGAAATAGGCTAGAACGACTATAAATGGTCCTGCTAACGTTTTTACTGAGTTGCGGTTCAATCGGAGAAAGTCGCGGAATTCGTCGAAAACACGTTGAAGGCTATACTATGGAAAAATCGTCGATTTTCGCGATCGTTTAAAAAATGCCGGAAATAGGCTAGAACGACTATAAATGGTCCTGCTAACGTTTTTACTGCGTTGCGGTTCAATCGGAGAAATTCGCGGAATTTGTCGAAAACACGTTGAAGGCTATACTATGGAAAAATCGTCGATTTTCGCGATCGTTTAAAAAATGCCGGAAATAGGCTAGAACGACTATAAATGGTCCTGCTAACGTTTTTACTGCGTTGCGGTTCAATCGGAGAAATTCGCGGAATTCGTCGAAAACACGTTGAAGGCTATACTATGGAAAAATCGTCGATTTTCGCGATCGTTTAAAAAATGCCGGAAATAGGCTAGAACGACTATAAATGGTCCTGCTAACGTTTTTACTGCGTTGCGGTTCAATCGGAGAAATTCGCGGAATTCGTCGAAAACACGTTGAAGGCTATACTATGGAAAAATCGTCGATTTTCGCGATCGTTTAAAAAATGCCGGAAATATGCTAGAACGACTATAAATGGTCCTAGCTAACGATTTTACTGCGTTGCGGTTCAATCGGAGAAAGTCGCGGAATTCGTCGAATACACGTTGAAGGCTATACTATGGAAAAATCGTCGATTTTCGCGATCGTTTAAAAAATGCCGGAAATAGGCTAGAACGACTATAAATGGTCCTGCTAACGTTTTTACTGCGTTGCGGTTCAATCGGAAAAATTCGCGGAATTCGTCGAAAACACGTTGAAGGCATACTATGGAAAAATCGTCGATTTTCGCGATCGTTTAAAAAATGCCGAAAATAGGCTAGAACGACTATAAATGGTCCTGCTAACGTTTTTACTGCGTTGCGGTTCAATCGGAGAAATTCGCGGAATTCGTCGAAAACACGTTGAAGGCTATACTATGGAAAAATCGTCGATTTTCGCGATCGTTTAAAAAATGCCGGAAATAGGCTAGAACGACTATAAATGGTCCTGCTAAAGTTTTTACTGAGTTGCGGTTCAATCGGAGAAAGTCGCGGAATTCGTCGAAAACACGTTGAAGGCTATACTATGGAAAAATCGTCGATTTTCGCGATCGTTTAAAAAATGCCGGAAATAGGCTAGAACGACTATAAATGGTCCTGCTAACGTTTTTACTGCGTTGCGGTTCAATCGGAGAAATTCGCGGAATTCGTCGAAAACACGTTGAAGGCTATACTATGGAAAAATCGTCGATTTTCGCGATCGTTTAAAAAATGCCAAAAATAGGCTAGAACGACTATAAATGGTCCTGCTAACGTTTTTACTGCGTTGCGGTTCAATCGGAGAAATTCGCGGAATTCGTCGAAAACACGTTGAAGGCTATACTATGGAAAAATCGTCGATTTTCGCGATCGTTTAAAAAATGCCGAAAATAGGCTAGAACGACTATAAATGGTCCTGCTAACGTTTTTACTGCGTTGCGGTTCAATCGGAGAAATTCGCGGAATTCGTCGAAAACACGTTGAAGGCTATACTATGGACAAATCGTCGATTTTCGCGATCGTTTAAAAAATGCCGGAAATAGGCTAGAACGACTATAAATGGTCCTGCTAACGTTTTTACTGCGTTGCGGTTCAATCGGAGAAATTCCTGGAATTCGTCGAAAACACGTTGAAGGCTATACTATGGAAAAATCGTCGATTTTCACGATCGTTTAAAAAATGCCAAAAATAGGCTAGAACGACTATAAATGGTCCTGCTAACGTTTTTACTGCGTTGCGGTTCAATCGGAGAAATTCGCGGAATTCGTCGAAAACACGTTGAAGGCTATACTATGGAAAAATCGTCGATTTTCGCGATCGTTTAAAAAATGCCGAAAATAGGCTAGAACGACTATAAATGGTCCTGCTAACGTTTTTACTGCGTTGCGGTTCAATCGGAGAAATTCGCGGAATTCGTCGAAAACACGTTGAAGGCTATACTATGGAAAAATCGTCGATTTTCGCGATCGTTTAAAAAATGCCAAAAATAGGCTAGAATGACTATAAATGGTCCTGCTAACGTTTTTACTGCGTTGCGGTTCAATCGGAGAAATTCGCGGAATTCGTCGAAAACACGTTGAAGGCTATATTATGGAAAAATCGTCGATTTTCGCGATCGTTTAAAAAATGCCGAAAATAGGCTAGAACGACTATAAATGGTCCTGCTAACGTTTTTACTGCGTTGCGGTTCAATCGGAGAAATTCGCGGAATTCGTCGAAAACACGTTGAAGGCTATACTATGGAAAAATCGTCGATTTTCGCGATCGTTTAAAAAATGCCGGAAATAGGCTAGAACGACTATAAATGGTCCTGCTAACGTTTTTACTGCGTTGCGGTTCAATCGGAGAAATTCGCGGAATTCGCCGAAAACACGTTGAAGGCTATACTATGGAAAAATCGTCGATTTTCGCGATCGTTTAAAAAATGCCGGAAATAGGCTAGAACGACTATAAATGGTCCTGCTAACGTTTTTACTGCGTTGCGGTTCAATCGGAGAAATTCGCGGAATTCGTCGAAAACACGTTGAAGGCTATACTATGGAAAAATCGTCGATTTTCGCGATCGTTTAAAAAATGCCGAAAATAGGCTAGAACGACTATAAATGGTCCTGCTAACGTTTTTACTGCGTTGCGGTTCAATCGGAGAAATTCGCGGAATTCGTCGAAAACACGTTGAAGGCTATACTATGGAAAAATCGTCGATTTTCGCGATCGTTTAAAAAATGCCGGAAATAGGCTAGAACGACTATAAAGGTCCTGCTAACGTTTTTACTGCGTTGCGGTTCAATCGGAAAAATTCGCGGAATTCGTCGAAAACACGTTGAAGGCTATACTATGGAAAAATCGTCGATTTTCGCGATCGTTTAAAAAATGCCGGAAATAGGCTAGAAAGACTATAAATGGTCCTGCTAACGTTTTTACTGCGTTGCGGTTCAATCGGAGAAAGTCGCGGAATTCGTCGAAAACACGTTGAAGGCTATACTATGGAAAAATCGTGGATTTTCGCGATCGTTTAAAAAATGCCGGAAATAGGCTAGAACGACTATAAATGGTCCTGCTAACGTTTTTACTGCGTTGCGGTTCAATCGGAGAAATTCGCGGAATTCGTCGAAAACACGTTGAAGGCTATACTATGGCAAAATCGTCGATTTTCGCGATCGTTTAAAAAATGCCGGAAATAGGCTAGAACGACTATAAATGGTCCTGCTAACGTTTTTACTGCGTTGCGGTTCAATCGGAGAAATTCGCGGAATTCGTCGAAAACACGTTGAAGGCTATACTATGGAAAAATCGTCGATTTTCGCGATCGTTTAAAAAATGCCGGAAATAGGCTAGAACGACTATAAATGGTCCTGCTAACGTTTTTACTGCGTTGCGGTTCAATCGGAGAAATTCGCGGAATTCGTCGAAAACACGTTGAAGGCTATACTATGGAAAAATCGTCGATTTTCGCGATCGTTTAAAAAATGCCGGAAATAGGCTAGAACGACTATAAATGGTCCTGCTTACGTTTTTACTGCGTTGCGGTTCAATCGGAGAAATTCGCGGAATTCGTCGAAAACACGTTGAAGGCTATACTATGGCAAAATCGTCGATTTTCGCGATCGTTTAAAAAATGCCGGAAATAGGCTAGAACGACTATAAATGGTCCTGCTAACGTTTTTACTGCGTTGCGGTTCAATCGGAAAAATTCGTGGAATTCGTCGAAAACACGTTGAAGGCTATACTATGGAAAAATCGTCGATTTTCGCGATCGTTTAAAAAATGCCGAAAATAGGCTAGAACGACTATAAATGGTCCTGCTAACATTTTTACTGCGTTGCGGTTCAATCGGAGAAATTCGCGGAATTCGTCGAAAACACGTTGAAGGCTAACTATGGAAAAATCGTCGATTTTCGCGATCGTTTAAAAAATGCCGGAAATAGGCTAGAACGACTATAAATGGTCCTGCTAACGTTTTTACTGCGTTGCGGTTCAATCGGAGAAATTCGCGGAATTCGTCGAAAACACGTTGAAGGCTATACTATGGAAAAATCGTCGATTTTCGCGATCGTTTAAAAAATGCCGGAAATAGGCTAGAACGACTATAAATGGTCCTGCTAACGTTTTTACTGCGTTGCGGTTCAATCGGAGAAATTCGCGGAATTCGTCGAAAACACGTTGAAGGCTATACTATGGAAAAATCGTCGATTTTCGCGATCGTTTAAAAAATGCCGGAAATAGGCTAGAACGACTATAAATGGTCCTGCTAACGTTTTTACTGCGTTGCGGTTCAATCGGAGAAAGTCGCGGAATTCGTCGAAAACACGTTGAAGGCTATACTATGGAAAAATCGTCGATTTTCGCGATCGTTTAAAAAATGCCGGAAATAGGCTAGAACGACTATAAATGGTCCTGCTAACGTTTTTACTGCGTTGCGGTTCAATCGGAGAAATTCGCGGAATTTGTCGAAAACACGTTGAAGGCTATACTATGGAAAAATCGTCGATTTTCGCGATCGTTTAAAAAATGCCGGAAATAGGCTAGAACGACTATAAATGGTCCTGCTAACGTTTTTACTGCGTTGCGGTTCAATCGGAGAAATTCGCGGAATTCGTCGAAAACACGTTGAAGGCTATACTATGGAAAAATCGTCGATTTTCGCGATCGTTTAAAAAATGCCGGAAATATGCTAGAACGACTATAAATGGTCCTAGCTAACGTTTTTACTGCATTGCGGTTCAATCGGAGAAAGTCGCGGAATTCGTCGAATACACGTTGAAGGCTATACTATGGAAAAATCGTCGATTTTCGCGATCGTTTAAAAAATGGCGGAAATAGGCTAGAACGACTATAAATGGTCCTGCTAACGTTTTTACTGCGTTGCGGTTCAATCGGAGAAAGTCGCGGAATTCGTCGAAAACACGTTGAAGGCTATACTATGGAAAAATCGTCGATTTTCGCGATCGTTTAAAAAATGCCGGAAATAGGCTAGAACGACTATAAATGGTCCTGCTAACGTTTTTACTGCGTTGCGGTTCAATCGGAGAAATTCGCGGAATTCGTCGAAAACACGTTGAAGGCTATACTATGGAAAAATCGTCGATTTTCGCGATGGATTAAAAAATGCCGAAAATAGGCTAGAACGACTATAAATGGTCCTAGCTAACGTTTTTACTGCGTTGCGGTTCAATCGGAGAAAGTCGCGGAATTCGTCGAAATCACGTTGAAGGCTATACTATGGAAAAAGCGTCGATTTTCGCGATGGATTAAAAAATGCCGAAAATAGGCTAGAACGACTATAAATGGTCCTAGCTAACGTTTTTACTGCGTTGCGGTTCAATCGGAGAAAGTCGCGGAATTCGTCGAAAACACGTTGAAGGCTATACTATGGAAAAATCGTCGATTTTCGCGATCGTTTAAAAAATGCCGGAAATAGGCTAGAACGACTATAAATGGTCCTAGCTAACGTTTTTACTGCGTTGCGGTTCAATCGGAGAAAGTCGCTTAATTCGTCGAAAACACGTTGAAGGCTATACTATGGAAAAATCGTCGATTTTCGCGATCGATTAAAAAATGCCGGAAATAGGGTAGAACGACTATAAATGGTCCTGCTAACGTTTTTACTGAGTTGCGATTCAATCGGAGAAAGTCGCGGAATTCGTCGAAAACACGTTGAAGGCTATACTATGGAAAAATCGTCGATTTTCGCGATCGTTTAAAAAATTCCGGAAATAGGCTACAACGACTATAAATGGTCCTGCTAACGTTTTTACTGCGTTGCGGTTCAATCGGAGAAATTCGCGGAATTCGTCGAAAACACGTTGAAGGCTATACTATGGAAAAATCGTCGATTTTCGCGATCGTTTAAAAAATGCCGGAAATAGGCTAGAACGACTATAAATGGTCCTAGCTAATGTTTTTACTGCGTTGCGGTTCAATCGGAGAAAGTCGCGGAATTCGTCGAAAACACGTTGAAGGCTATACTATGGAAAAATCGTCGATTTTCGCGATCGATTAAAAAATGCCGGAAATAGGCTAGAAAGTCTATAAATGGTCCTGCTAACGTTTTTACTGAGTTGCGGTTCAATCGGAGAAAGTCGCGGAATTCGTCGAAAACACGTTGAAGGCTATACTATGGAAAAATCGTCGATTTTCGCGATCGTTTAAAAAATGCCGGAAATAGGCTAGAACGACTATAAATGGTCCTGCTAACGTTTTTACTGCGTTGCGGTTCAATCGGAGAAATTCGCGGAATTCGTCGAAAACACGTTGAAGGCTATACTATGGAAAAATCGTCGATTTTCGCGATCGTTTAAAAAATGCCGGAAATAGGCTAGAACGACTATAAATGGTCCTGCTAACGTTTTTACTGCGTTGCGGTTCATTCGGAGAAATTCGCGGAATTCGTCGAAAACACGTTGAAGGCTATACTATGGAAAAATCGTCGATTTTCGCGATCGTTTAAAAAATGCCGGAAATAGGCTAGAACGACTATAAATGGTCCTGCTAACGTTTTTACTGCGTTGCGGTTCAATCGGAGAAATTCGCGGAATTCGTCGAAAACACGTTGAAGGCTATACTATGGAAAAATCGTCGATTTTCGCGATCGTTTAAAAAATGCCGGAAATAGGCTAGAACGACTATAAATGGTCCTGCTAACGTTTTTACTGCGTTGCGGTTCAATCGGATAAATTCGCGGAATTCGTCGAAAACACGTTGAAGGCTATACTATGGAAAAATCGTCGATTTTCGCGATCGTTTAAAAAATGCCGAAAATAGGCTAGAACGACTATAAATGGTCCTGCTAACGTTTTTACTGCGTTGCGGTTCAATCGGAGAAATTCGCGGAATTCGTCGAAAACACGTTGAAGGCTATACTATGGAAAAATCGTCGATTTTCGCGATCGTTTAAAAAATGCCGGAAATAGGCTAGAACGACTATAAATGGTCCTGCTAACGTTTTTACTGCGTTGCGGTTCAATCGGAGAAATTCGCGGAATTCGTCGAAAACACGTTGAAGGATATACTATGGAAAAATCGTCGATTTTCGCGATCGTTTAAAAAATGCCGAAAATAGGCTAGAACGACTATAAATGGTCCTGCTAACGTTTTTACTGCGTTGCGGTTCAATCGGAGAAATTCGCGGAATTCGTCGAAAACACATTTAAGGCTATACTATGGAAAAATCGTCGATTTTCGCGATCGATTAAAAAATGCCGAAAATAGGCTAGAACGACTATAAATGGTCCTGCTAACGTTTTTACTGCGTTGCGGTTCAATCGGAGAAATTCGCGGAATTCGTCGAAAACACGTTGAAGGCTATACTATGGAAAAATCGTCGATTTTCGCGATCGTTTAAAAAATGCCGGAAATAGGCTAGAACGACTATAAATGGTCCTGCTAACGTTTTTACTGCGTTGCGGTTCAATCGGAGAAATTCGCGGAATTCGTCGAAAACACGTTGAAGGCTATACTATGGAAAAATCGTCGATTTTCGCGATCGTTTAAAAAATGCCAAAAATAGGCTAGAACGTCTATAAATGGTCCTGCTAACGTTTTTACTGCGTTGCGGTTCAATCGGAGAAATTCGCGGAATTCGTCGAAAACACGTTGAAGGCTATACTATGGAAAAATCGTCGATTTTCGCGATCGTTTAAAAAATGCCGAAAATAGGCTAGAACGACTATAAATGGTCCTGCTAACGTTTTTACTGCGTTGCGGTTCAATCGGAGAAATTCGCGGAATTCGTCGAAAACACGTTGAAGGCTATACTATGGAAAAATCGTCGATTTTCGCGATCGTTTAAAAAATGCCGGAAATAGGCTAGAACGACTATAAATGGTCCTGCTAACGTTTTTACTGCGTTGCGGTTCAATCGGAGAAATTCGCGGAATTCGTCGAAAACACGTTGAAGGCTATACTATGGAAAAATCGTCGATTTTCGCGATCGTTTAAAAAATGCCGAAAATAGGCTAGAACGACTATAAATGGTCCTGCTAACGTTTTTACTGCGTTGCGGTTCAATCGGAGAAATTCGTGGAATTCGTCGAAAACACGTTGAAGGCTATACTATGGAAAAATCGTCGATTTTCGCGATCGTTTAAAAAATGCCGGAAATAAGCTAGAACGACTATAAATGGTCCTGCTAAAGTTTTTACTGAGTTGCGGTTCAATCGGAGAAAGTCGCGGAATTCGTCGAAAACACGTTGAAGGCTATACTATGGAAAAATCGTCGATTTTCGCGATCGTTTAAAAAATGCCGGAAATAGGCTAGAACGACTATAAATGGTCCTGCTAACGTTTTTACTGAGTTGCGGTTCAATCGGAGAAAGTCGCGGAATTCGTCGAAAACACGTTGAAGGCTATACTATGGAAAAATCGTCGATTTTCGCGATCGTTTAAAAAATGCCGGAAATAGGCTAAAACGACTATAAATGGTCCTACTAACGTTTTTACTGCGTTGCGGTTCAATCGGAAAAATTCGCGGAATTCGTCGAAAACGCGTTGAAGGCTATACTATGGAAAAATCGTCGATTTTCGCGATCGTTTAAAAAATGCCGAAAATAGGCTAGAACGACTATAAATGGTCCTGCTAACGTTTTTACTGCGTTGCGTTTCAATCGGAGAAATTCGCGGAATTCGTCGAAAACACGTTGAAGGCTATACTATGGAAAAATCGTCGATTTTCGCGATCGTTTAAAAAATGCCGAAAATAGGCTAGAACGACTATAAATGGTCCTGCTAACGTTTTTACTGCGTTGCGGTTCAATCGGAGAAATTCGCGGAATTCGTCGAAAACACGTTTAAGGCTATACTATGGAAAAATCGTCGATTTTCGCGATCGATTAAAAAATGCCGAAAATAGGCTAGAACGACTATAAATGGTCCTGCTAACGTTTTTACTGCGTTGCGGTTCAATCGGAGAAATTCGCGGAATTCGTCGAAAACACGTTGAAGGCTATACTATGGAAAAATCGTCGATTTTCGCGATCGTTTAAAAAATGCCGGAAATAGGCTAGAACGACTATAAATGGTCCTGCTAACGTTTTTACTGCGTTGCGGTTCAATCGGAGAAATTCGAGGAATTCGTCGAAAACACGTTGAAGGCTATACTATGGAAAAATCGTCGATTTTCGCGATCGTTTAAAAAATGCCGAAAATAGGCTAGAACGACTATAAATGGTCCTGCTAACGTTTTTACTGCGTTGCGGTTCAATCGGAGAAATTCGCGGAATTCGTCGAAAACACGTTGAAGGCTATACTATGGAAAAATCGTCGATTTTCGCGATCGTTTAAAAAATGCCAAAAATAGGCTAGAACGACTATAAATGGTCCTGCTAACGTTTTTACTGCGTTGCGGTTCAATCGGAGAAATTCGCGGAATTCGTCGAAAACACGTTGAAGGCTATACTATGGAAAAATCGTCGATTTTCGCGATCGTTTAAAAAATGCCGGAAATAGGCTAGAACGACTATAAATGGTCCTGCTAACGTTTTTACTGCGTTGCGGTTCAATCGGAGAAATTCGCGGAATTCGTCGAAAACACGTTGAAGGCTATACTATGGAAAAATCGTCGATTTTCGCGATCGTTTAAAAAATGCCAAAAATAGGCTAGAACGACTATAAATGGTCCTGCTAACGTTTTTACTGCGTTGCGGTTCAATCGGAGAAATTCGCGGAATTCGTCGAAAACACGTTGAAGGCTATACTATGGAAAAATCGTCGATTTTCGCGATCGTTTAAAAAATGCCGAAAATAGGCTAGAACGACTATAAATGGTCCTGCTAACGTTTTTACTGCGTTGCGGTTCAATCGCAGAAATTCGCGGAATTCGTCGAAAACACGTTGAAGGCTATACTATGGACAAATCGTCGATTTTCGCGATCGTTTAAAAAATGCCGGAAATAGGCTAGAACGACTATAAATGGTCCTGCTAACGTTTTTACTGCGTTGCGGTTCAATCGGAGAAATTCGCGGAATTCGTCGAAAACACGTTGAAGGCTATACTATGGAAAAATCGTCGATTTTCACGATCGTTTAAAAAATGCCAAAAATAGGCTAGAACGACTATAAATGGTCCTGCTAACGTTTTTACTGCGTTGCGGTTCAATCGGAGAAATTCGCGGAATTCGTCGAAAACACGTTGAAGGCTATACTATGGAAAAATCGTCGATTTTCGCGATCGTTTAAAAAATGCCGAAAATAGGCTAGAACGACTATATATGGTCCTGCTAACGTTTTTACTGCGTTGCGGTTCAATCGGAGAAATTCGCGGAATTCGTCGAAAACACGTTGAAGGCTATACTATGGAAAAATCGTCGATTTTCGCGATCGTTTAAAAAATGCCAAAAATAGGCTAGAATGACTATAAATGGTCCTGCTAACGTTTTTACTGCGTTGCGGTTCAATCGGAGAAATTCGCGGAATTCGTCGAAAACACGTTGAAGGCTATACTATGGAAAAATCGTCGATTTTCGCGATCGTTTAAAAAATGCCGAAAATAGGCTAGAACGACTATAAATGGTCCTGCTAACGTTTTTACTGCGTTGCGGTTCAATCGGAGAAATTCGCGGAATTCGTCGAAAACACGTTGAAGGCTATACTATGGAAAAATCGTCGATTTTCGCGATCGTTTAAAAAATGCCGGAAATAGGCTAGAACGACTATAAATGGTCCTGCTAACGTTTTTACTGCGTTGCGGTTCAATCGGAGAAATTCGCGGAATTCGTCGAAAACACGTTGAAGGCTATACTATGGAAAAATCGTCGATTTTCGCGATTGTTTAAAAAATGCCGGAAATAGGCTAGAACGACTATAAATGGTCCTGCTTACGTTTTTACTGCGTTGCGGTTCAATCGGAGAAATTCGCGGAATTCGTCGAAAACACGTTGAAGGCTATACTATGGCAAAATCGTCGATTTTCGCGATCGTTTAAAAAATGCCGGAAATAGGCTAGAACGACTATAAATGGTCCTGCTAACGTTTTTACTGCGTTGCGGTTCAATCGGAAAAATTCGTGGAATTCGTCGAAAACACGTTGAAGGCTATACTATGGAAAAATCGTCGATTTTCGCGATCGTTTAAAAAATGCCGAAAATAGGCTAGAACGACTATAAATGGTCCTGCTAACATTTTTACTGCGTTGCGGTTCAATCGGAGAAATTCGCGGAATTCGTCGAAAACACGTTGAAGGCTAACTATGGAAAAATCGTCGATTTTCGCGATCGTTTAAAAAATGCCGGAAATAGGCTAGAACGACTATAAATGGTCCTGCTAACGTTTTTACTGCGTTGCGGTTCAATCGGAGAAATTCGCGGAATTCGTCGAAAACACGTTGAAGGCTATACTATGGAAAAATCGTCGATTTTCGCGATCGTTTAAAAAATGCCAAAAATAGGCTAGAACGACTATAAATGGTCCTGCTAACGTTTTTACTGCGTTGCGGTTCAATCGGAGAAATTCGCGGAATTCGTCGAAAACACGTTGAAGGCTATACTATGGAAAAATCGTCGATTTTCGCGATCGTTTAAAAAATGCCGAAAATAGGCTAGAACGACTATAAATGGTCCTGCTAACGTTTTTACTGCGTTGCGGTTCAATCGGAGAAATTCGCGGAATTCGTCGAAAACACGTTGAAGGCTATACTATGGAAAAATCGTCGATTTTCGCGATCGTTTAAAAAATGCCGGAAATAGGCTAGAACGACTATAAATGGTCCTGCTAACGTTTTTACTGCGTTGCGGTTCAATCGGAGAAATTCGCGGAATTCGTCGAAAACACGTTGAAGGCTATACTATGGAAAAATCGTCGATTTTCGCGATCGTTTAAAAAATGCCGGAAATAGGCTAGAACGACTATAAATGGTCCTGCTAACGTTTTTACTGCGTTGCGGTTCAATCGGAGAAATTCGCGGAATTCGTCGAAAACACGTTGAAGGCTATACTATGGAAAAATCGTCGATTTTCGCGATCGTTTAAAAAATGCCGAAAATAGGCTAGAACGACTATAAATGGTCCTGCTAACGTTTTTACTGCGTTGCGGTTCAATCGGAGAAATTCGCGGAATTCGTCGAAAACACGTTGAAGGCTATACTATGGAAAAATCGTCGATTTTCGCGATCGTTTAAAAAATGCCGGAAATAAGCTAGAACGACTATAAATGGTCCTGCTAAAGTTTTTACTGAGTTGCGGTTCAATCGGAGAAAGTCGCGGAATTCGTCGAAAACACGTTGAAGGCTATACTATGGAAAAATCGTCGATTTTCGCGATCGTTTAAAAAATGCCGGAAATAGGCTAGAACGACTATAAATGGTCCTGCTAACGTTTTTACTGAGTTGCGGTTCAATCGGAGAAAGTCGCGGAATTCGTCGAAAACACGTTGAAGGCTATACTATGGAAAAATCGTCGATTTTCGCGATCGTTTAAAAAATGCCGGAAATAGGCTAAAACGACTATAAATGGTCCTACTAACGTTTTTACTGCGTTGCGGTTCAATCGGAAAAATTCGCGGAATTCGTCGAAAACGCGTTGAAGGCTATACTATGGAAAAATCGTCGATTTTCGCGATCGTTTAAAAAATGCCGGAAATAGGCTAGAACGACTATAAATGGTCCTGCTAACGTTTTTACTGCGTTGCGGTTCAATCGGAGAAATTCGCGGAATTCGTCGAAAACACGTTGAAGGCTATACTATGGAAAAATCGTCGATTTTCGCGATCGTTTAAAAAATGCCGAAAATAGGCTAGAACGACTATAAATGGTCCTGCTAACGTTTTTACTGCGTTGCGGTTCAATCGGAGAAATTCGCGGAATTCGTCGAAAACACGTTTAAGGCTATACTATGGAAAAATCGTCGATTTTCGCGATCGATTAAAAAATGCCGAAAATAGGCTAGAACGACTATAAATGGTCCTGCTAACGTTTTTACTGCGTTGCGGTTCAATCGGAGAAATTCGCGGAATTCGTCGAAAACACGTTGAAGGCTATACTATGGAAAAATCGTCGATTTTCGCGATCGTTTAAAAAATGCCGGAAATAGGCTAGAACGACTATAAATGGTCCTGCTAACGTTTTTACTGCGTTGCGGTTCAATCGGAGAAATTCGAGGAATTCGTCGAAAACACGTTGAAGGCTATACTATGGAAAAATCGTCGATTTTCGCGATCGTTTAAAAAATGCCGAAAATAGGCTAGAACGACTATAAATGGTCCTGCTAACGTTTTTACTGCGTTGCGGTTCAATCGCAGAAATTCGCGGAATTCGTCGAAAACACGTTGAAGGCTATACTATGGAAAAATCGTCGATTTTCACGATCGTTTAAAAAATGCCGGAAATAGGCTAGAACGACTATAAATGGTCCTGCTAACGTTTTTACTGCGTTGCGGTTCAATCGGAGAAATTCGCGGAATTCGTCGAAAACACGTTGAAGGCTATACTATGGAAAAATCGTCGATTTTCGCGATCGTTTAAAAAATGCCGGAAATAGGCTAGAACGACTATAAATGGTCCTGCTAACGTTTTTACTGCGTTGCGGTTCAATCGGAGAAATTCGCGGAATTCGTCGAAAACACGTTGAAGGCTATACTATGGAAAAATCGTCGATTTTCACGATCGTTTAAAAAATGCCGGAAATAGGCTAGAACGACTATAAATGGTCCTGCTAACGTTTTTACTGCGTTGCGGTTCAATCGGAGAAATTCGCGGAATTCGTCGAAAACACGTTGAAGGCTATACTATGGAAAAATCGTCGATTTTCGCGATCGTTTAAAAAATGCCGGAAATAGGCTAGAACGACTATAAATGGTCCTGCTAACGTTTTTACTGCGTTGCGGTTCAATCGGAGAAATTCGCGGAATTCGTCGAAAACACGTTGAAGGCTATACTATGGACAAATCGTCGATTTTCGCGATCGTTTAAAAAATGCCGGAAATAGGCTAGAACGACTATAAATGGTCCTGCTAACGTTTTTACTGCGTTGCGGTTCAATCGGAGAAATTCGCGGAATTCGTCGAAAACACGTTGAAGGCTATACTATGGAAAAATCGTCGATTTTCACGATCGTTTAAAAAATGCCAAAAATAGGCTAGAACGACTATAAATGGTCCTGCTAACGTTTTTACTGCGTTGCGGTTCAATCGGAGAAATTCGCGGAATTCGTCGAAAACACGTTGAAGGCTATACTATGGAAAAATCGTCGATTTTCGCGATCGTTTAAAAAATGCCGAAAATAGGCTAGAACGACTATATATGGTCCTGCTAACGTTTTTACTGCGTTGCGGTTCAATCGGAGAAATTCGCGGAATTCGTCGAAAACACGTTGAAGGCTATACTATGGAAAAATCGTCGATTTTCGCGATCGTTTAAAAAATGCCAAAAATAGGCTAGAATGACTATAAATGGTCCTGCTAACGTTTTTACTGCGTTGCGGTTCAATCGGAGAAATTCGCGGAATTCGTCGAAAACACGTTGAAGGCTATACTATGGAAAAATCGTCGATTTTCGCGATCGTTTAAAAAATGCCGAAAATAGGCTAGAACGACTATAAATGGTCCTGCTAACGTTTTTACTGCGTTGCGGTTCAATCGGAGAAATTCGCGGAATTCGTCGAAAACACGTTGAAGGCTATACTATGGAAAAATCGTCGATTTTCGCGATCGTTTAAAAAATGCCGGAAATAGGCTAGAACGACTATAAATGGTCCTGCTAACGTTTTTACTGCGTTGCGGTTCAATCGGAGAAATTCGCGGAATTCGTCGAAAACACGTTGAAGGCTATACTATGGAAAAATCGTCGATTTTCGCGATTGTTTAAAAAATGCCGGAAATAGGCTAGAACGACTATAAATGGTCCTGCTAACGTTTTTACTGCGTTGCGGTTCAATCGGAGAAATTCGCGGAATTCGTCGAAAACACGTTGAAGGCTATACTATGGAAAAATCGTCGATTTTCGCGATCGTTTAAAAAATGCCGGAAATAGGCTAGAACGACTATAAATGGTCCTGCTAACGTTTTTACTGCGTTGCGGTTCAATCGGAGAAATTCGCGGAATTCGTCGAAAACACGTTGAAGGCTATACTATGGAAAAATCGTCGATTTTCGCGATCGTTTAAAAAATGCCGGAAATAGGCTAGAACGACTATAAATGGTCCTGCTAACGTTTTTACTGCGTTGCGGTTCAATCGGAGAAATTCGCGGAATTCGTCGAAAACACGTTGAAGGCTATACTATGGAAAAATCGTCGATTTTCGCGATCGTTTAAAAAATGCCGAAAATAGGCTAGAACGACTATAAATGGTCCTGCTAACGTTTTTACTGCGTTGCGGTTCAATCGGAGAAATTCGCGGAATTCGTCGAAAACACGTTGAAGGCTATACTATGGAAAAATCGTCGATTTTCGCGATCGTTTAAAAAATGCCGGAAATAAGCTAGAACGACTATAAATGGTCCTGCTAAAGTTTTTACTGAGTTGCGGTTCAATCGGAGAAAGTCGCGGAATTCGTCGAAAACACGTTGAAGGCTATACTATGGAAAAATCGTCGATTTTCGCGATCGTTTAAAAAATGCCGGAAATAGGCTAGAACGACTATAAATGGTCCTGCTAACGTTTTTACTGAGTTGCGGTTCAATCGGAGAAAGTCGCGGAATTCGTCGAAAACACGTTGAAGGCTATACTATGGAAAAATCGTCGATTTTCGCGATCGTTTAAAAAATGCCGGAAATAGGCTAAAACGACTATAAATGGTCCTACTAACGTTTTTACTGCGTTGCGGTTCAATCGGAAAAATTCGCGGAATTCGTCGAAAACGCGTTGAAGGCTATACTATGGAAAAATCGTCGATTTTCGCGATCGTTTAAAAAATGCCGGAAATAGGCTAGAACGACTATAAATGGTCCTGCTAACGTTTTTACTGCGTTGCGGTTCAATCGGAGAAATTCGCGGAATTCGTCGAAAACACGTTGAAGGCTATACTATGGAAAAATCGTCGATTTTCGCGATCGTTTAAAAAATGCCGAAAATAGGCTAGAACGACTATAAATGGTCCTGCTAACGTTTTTACTGCGTTGCGGTTCAATCGGAGAAATTCGCGGAATTCGTCGAAAACACGTTTAAGGCTATACTATGGAAAAATCGTCGATTTTCGCGATCGATTAAAAAATGCCGAAAATAGGCTAGAACGACTATAAATGGTCCTGCTAACGTTTTTACTGCGTTGCGGTTCAATCGGAGAAATTCGCGGAATTCGTCGAAAACACGTTGAAGGCTATACTATGGAAAAATCGTCGATTTTCGCGATCGTTTAAAAAATGCCGGAAATAGGCTAGAACGACTATAAATGGTCCTGCTAACGTTTTTACTGCGTTGCGGTTCAATCGGAGAAATTCGAGGAATTCGTCGAAAACACGTTGAAGGCTATACTATGGAAAAATCGTCGATTTTCGCGATCGTTTAAAAAATGCCGAAAATAGGCTAGAACGACTATAAATGGTCCTGCTAACGTTTTTACTGCGTTGCGGTTCAATCGCAGAAATTCGCGGAATTCGTCGAAAACACGTTGAAGGCTATACTATGGACAAATCGTCGATTTTCGCGATCGTTTAAAAAATGCCGGAAATAGGCTAGAACGACTATAAATGGTCCTGCTAACGTTTTTACTGCGTTGCGGTTCAATCGGAGAAATTCGCGGAATTCGTCGAAAACACGTTGAAGGCTATACTATGGAAAAATCGTCGATTTTCACGATCGTTTAAAAAATGCCAAAAATAGGCTAGAACGACTATAAATGGTCCTGCTAACGTTTTTACTGCGTTGCGGTTCAATCGGAGAAATTCGCGGAATTCGTCGAAAACACGTTGAAGGCTATACTATGGAAAAATCGTCGATTTTCGCGATCGTTTAAAAAATGCCGAAAATAGGCTAGAACGACTATATATGGTCCTGCTAACGTTTTTACTGCGTTGCGGTTCAATCGGAGAAATTCGCGGAATTCGTCGAAAACACGTTGAAGGCTATACTATGGAAAAATCGTCGATTTTCGCGATCGTTTAAAAAATGCCAAAAATAGGCTAGAATGACTATAAATGGTCCTGCTAACGTTTTTACTGCGTTGCGGTTCAATCGGAGAAATTCGCGGAATTCGTCGAAAACACGTTGAAGGCTATACTATGGAAAAATCGTCGATTTTCGCGATCGTTTAAAAAATGCCGAAAATAGGCTAGAACGACTATAAATGGTCCTGCTAACGTTTTTACTGCGTTGCGGTTCAATCGGAGAAATTCGCGGAATTCGTCGAAAACACGTTGAAGGCTATACTATGGAAAAATCGTCGATTTTCGCGATCGTTTAAAAAATGCCGGAAATAGGCTAGAACGACTATAAATGGTCCTGCTAACGTTTTTACTGCGTTGCGGTTCAATCGGAGAAATTCGCGGAATTCGTCGAAAACACGTTGAAGGCTATACTATGGAAAAATCGTCGATTTTCGCGATTGTTTAAAAAATGCCGGAAATAGGCTAGAACGACTATAAATGGTCCTGCTTACGTTTTTACTGCGTTGCGGTTCAATCGGAGAAATTCGCGGAATTCGTCGAAAACACGTTGAAGGCTATACTATGGCAAAATCGTCGATTTTCGCGATCGTTTAAAAAATGCCGGAAATAGGCTAGAACGACTATAAATGGTCCTGCTAACGTTTTTACTGCGTTGCGGTTCAATCGGAAAAATTCGTGGAATTCGTCGAAAACACGTTGAAGGCTATACTATGGAAAAATCGTCGATTTTCGCGATCGTTTAAAAAATGCCGAAAATAGGCTAGAACGACTATAAATGGTCCTGCTAACGTTTTTACTGCGTTGCGGTTCAATCGGAGAAATTCGCGGAATTCGTCGAAAACACGTTGAAGGCTATACTATGGAAAAATCGTCGATTTTCGCGATCGTTTAAAAAATGCCGAAAATAGGCTAGAACGACTATAAATGGTCCTGCTAACGTTTTTACTGCGTTGCGGTTCAATCGGAGAAATTCGCGGAATTCGTCGAAAACACGTTGAAGGCTAACTATGGAAAAATCGTCGATTTTCGCGATCGTTTAAAAAATGCCGGAAATAGGCTAGAACGACTATAAATGGTCCTGCTAACGTTTTTACTGCGTTGCGGTTCAATCGGAGAAATTCGCGGAATTCGTCGAAAACACGTTGAAGGCTATACTATGGAAAAATCGTCGATTTTCGCGATCGTTTAAAAAATGCCAAAAATAGGCTAGAACGACTATAAATGGTCCTGCTAACGTTTTTACTGCGTTGCGGTTCAATCGGAGAAATTCGCGGAATTCGTCGAAAACACGTTGAAGGCTATACTATGGAAAAATCGTCGATTTTCGCGATCGTTTAAAAAATGCCGAAAATAGGCTAGAACGACTATAAATGGTCCTGCTAACGTTTTTACTGCGTTGCGGTTCAATCGGAGAAATTCGCGGAATTCGTCGAAAACACGTTGAAGGCTATACTATGGAAAAATCGTCGATTTTCGCGATCGTTTAAAAAATGCCGGAAATAGGCTAGAACGACTATAAATGGTCCTGCTAACGTTTTTACTGCGTTGCGGTTCAATCGGAGAAATTCGCGGAATTCGTCGAAAACACGTTGAAGGCTATACTATGGAAAAATCGTCGATTTTCGCGATCGTTTAAAAAATGCCGGAAATAGGCTAGAACGACTATAAATGGTCCTGCTAACGTTTTTACTGCGTTGCGGTTCAATCGGAGAAATTCGCGGAATTCGTCGAAAACACGTTGAAGGCTATACTATGGAAAAATCGTCGATTTTCGCGATCGTTTAAAAAATGCCGAAAATAGGCTAGAACGACTATAAATGGTCCTGCTAACGTTTTTACTGCGTTGCGGTTCAATCGGAGAAATTCGCGGAATTCGTCGAAAACACGTTGAAGGCTATACTATGGAAAAATCGTCGATTTTCGCGATCGTTTAAAAAATGCCGGAAATAAGCTAGAACGACTATAAATGGTCCTGCTAAAGTTTTTACTGAGTTGCGGTTCAATCGGAGAAAGTCGCGGAATTCGTCGAAAACACGTTGAAGGCTATACTATGGAAAAATCGTCGATTTTCGCGATCGTTTAAAAAATGCCGGAAATAGGCTAGAACGACTATAAATGGTCCTGCTAACGTTTTTACTGAGTTGCGGTTCAATCGGAGAAAGTCGCGGAATTCGTCGAAAACACGTTGAAGGCTATACTATGGAAAAATCGTCGATTTTCGCGATCGTTTAAAAAATGCCGGAAATAGGCTAGAACGACTATAAATGGTCCTGCTAACGTTTTTACTGAGTTGCGGTTCAATCGGAGAAAGTCGCGGAATTCGTCGAAAACACGTTGAAGGCTATACTATGGAAAAATCGTCGATTTTCGCGATCGTTTAAAAAATGCCGGAAATAGGCTAAAACGACTATAAATGGTCCTACTAACGTTTTTACTGCGTTGCGGTTCAATCGGAAAAATTCGCGGAATTCGTCGAAAACGCGTTGAAGGCTATACTATGGAAAAATCGTCGATTTTCGCGATCGTTTAAAAAATGCCGGAAATAGGCTAGAACGACTATAAATGGTCCTGCTAACGTTTTTACTGCGTTGCGGTTCAATCGGAGAAATTCGCGGAATTCGTCGAAAACACGTTGAAGGCTATACTATGGAAAAATCGTCGATTTTCGCGATCGTTTAAAAAATGCCGAAAATAGGCTAGAACGACTATAAATGGTCCTGCTAACGTTTTTACTGCGTTGCGGTTCAATCGGAGAAATTCGCGGAATTCGTCGAAAACACGTTTAAGGCTATACTATGGAAAAATCGTCGATTTTCGCGATCGATTAAAAAATGCCGAAAATAGGCTAGAACGACTATAAATGGTCCTGCTAACGTTTTTACTGCGTTGCGGTTCAATCGGAGAAATTCGCGGAATTCGTCGAAAACACGTTGAAGGCTATACTATGGAAAAATCGTCGATTTTCGCGATCGTTTAAAAAATGCCGGAAATAGGCTAGAACGACTATAAATGGTCCTGCTAACGTTTTTACTGCGTTGCGGTTCAATCGGAGAAATTCGAGGAATTCGTCGAAAACACGTTGAAGGCTATACTATGGAAAAATCGTCGATTTTCGCGATCGTTTAAAAAATGCCGAAAATAGGCTAGAACGACTATAAATGGTCCTGCTAACGTTTTTACTGCGTTGCGGTTCAATCGGAGAAATTCGCGGAATTCGTCGAAAACACGTTGAAGGCTATACTATGGAAAAATCGTCGATTTTCGCGATCGTTTAAAAAATGCCGGAAATAGGCTAGAACGACTATAAATGGTCCTGCTAAAGTTTTTACTGAGTTGCGGTTCAATCGGAGAAAGTCGCGGAATTCGTCGAAAACACGTTGAAGGCTATACTATGGAAAAATCGTCGATTTTCGCGATCGTTTAAAAAATGCCGGAAATAGGCTAGAACGACTATAAATGGTCCTGCTAACGTTTTTACTGCGTTGCGGTTCAATCGGAGAAATTCGCGGAATTCGTCGAAAACACGTTGAAGGCTATACTATGGAAAAATCGTCAATTTTCGCGATCGTTTAAAAAATGCCAAAAATAGGCTAGAACGACTATAAATGGTCCTGCTAACGTTTTTACTGCGTTGCGGTTCAATCGGAGAAATTCGCGGAATTCGTCGAAAACACGTTGAAGGCTATACTATGGAAAAATCGTCGATTTTCGCGATCGTTTAAAAAATGCCGAAAATAGGCTAGAACGACTATAAATGGTTCTAGCTAACGTTTTTACTGCGTTGCGGTTCAATCGGAGAAAGTCGCTTAATTCGTCGAAAACACGTTGAAGGCTATACTATGGAAAAATCGTCGATTTTCGCGATCGTTTAAAAAATGCCGGAAATAGGCTAGAACGACTATAAATGGTCCTAGCTAACGTTTTTACTGCGTTGCGGTTCAATCGGAGAAAGTCGCTTAATTCGTCGAAAACACGTTGAAGGCTATACTATGGAAAAATCGTCGATTTTCGCGATCGTTTAAAAAATGCCGGAAATAGGCTAGAACGACTATAAATGGTCCTAGCTAACGTTTTTACTGCGTTGCGGTTCAATCGGAGAAAGTCGCTTAATTCGTCGAAAACACGTTGAAGGCTATACTATGGAAAAATCGTCGATTTTCGCGATCGTTTAAAAAATGCCGGAAATAGGCTAGAACGACTATAAATGGTCCTAGCTAACGTTTTTACTGCGTTGCGGTTCAATCGGAGAAAGTCGCGGAATTCGTCGAAAACACGTTGA
Source organism: Leptodirus hochenwartii (assembly GCA_947310635.1). Taxonomy (NCBI): domain Eukaryota; kingdom Metazoa; phylum Arthropoda; class Insecta; order Coleoptera; family Leiodidae; genus Leptodirus; species Leptodirus hochenwartii. Next base: position 49,369,759 of record OX371177.1, read on the forward strand.
AGGCTATACTATGGAAAAATCGTCGATTTTCGCGATCGATTAAAAAATGCCGGAAATAGGCTAGAACGACTATAAATGGTCCTGCTAACGTTTTTACTGAGTTGCGGTTCAATCGGAGAAATTCGCGGAATTCGTCGAAAACACGTTGAAGGCTATACTATGGAAAAATCGTCGATTTTCGCGATGGATTAAAAAATGCCGAAGATAGGCTAGAACGACTATAAATGGTCCTAGCTAACGTTTTTACTGCGTTGCGGTTCAATCGGAGAAAGTCGCGGAATTCGTCGAAAACACGTTGAAGGCTATACTATGGAAAAATCGTCGATTTTCGCGATCGTTTAAAAAATGCCGGAAATAGGCTAGAACGACTATAAATGGTCCTGCTAACGTTTTTACTGCGTTGCGGTTCAATCGGAGAAAGTCGCGGAATTCGTCGAAAACACGTTGAAGGCTATACTATGGAAAAATCGTCGATTTTTGCGATCGTTTAAAAAATGCCGGAAATAGGCTAGAAAGACTATAAATGGTCCTGCTAACGTTTTTAATGAGTTGCGGTTCAATCGGAGAAAGTCGCGGAATTCGTCGAAAACACGTTGAAGGCTATACTATGGAAAAATCGTCGATTTTCGCGATCGTTTAAAAAATGCCGGAAATAGGCTAGAACGACTATAAATGGTCCTGCTAACGTTTTTACTGCGTTGCGGTTCAATCGGAGAAAGTCGCGGAATTCGTCGAAAACACGTTGAAGGCTATACTATGGAAAAATCGTCGATTTTCGCGATCGTTTAAAAAATGCCGGAAATAGGCTAGAACGACTATAAATGGTCCTGCTAACGTTTTTACTGCGTTGCGGTTCAATCGGAGAAATTCGCGGAATTCGTCGAAAACACGTTGAAGGCTATACTATGGAAAAATCGTCGATTTTCGCGATCGTTTAAAAAATGCCAAAAATAGGCTAGAACGACTATAAATGGTCCTGCTAACGTTTTTACTGCGTTGCGGTTCAATCGGAGAAATTCGCGGAATTCGTCGAAAACACGTTGAAGGCTATACTATGGAAAAATCGTCGATTTTCGCGATCGTTTAAAAAATGCCGAAAATAGGCTAGAACGACTATAAATGGTCCTGCTAACGTTTTTACTGCGTTGCGGTTCAATCGGAGAAATTCGCGGAATTCGTCGAAAACACGTTGAAGGCTATACTATGGACAAATCGTCGATTTTCGCGATCGTTTAAAAAATGCCGGAAATAGGCTAGAACGACTATAAATGGTCCTGCTAACGTTTTTACTGCGTTGCGGTTCAATCGGAGAAATTCGCGGAATTCGTCGAAAACACGTTGAAGGCTATACTATGGAAAAATCGTCGATTTTCACGATCGTTTAAAAAATGCCAAAAATAGGCTAGAACGACTATAAATGGTCCTGCTAACGTTTTTACTGCGTTGCGGTTCAATCGGAGAAATTCGCGGAATTCGTCGAAAACACGTTGAAGGCTATACTATGGAAAAATCGTCGATTTTCGCGATCGTTTAAAAAATGCCGAAAATAGGCTAGAACGACTATAAATGGTCCTGCTAACGTTTTTACTGCGTTGCGGTTCAATCGGAGAAATTCGCGGAATTCGTCGAAAACACGTTGAAGGCTATACTATGGAAAAATCGTCGATTTTCGCGATCGTTTAAAAAATGCCAAAAATAGGCTAGAATGACTATAAATGGTCCTGCTAACGTTTTTACTGCGTTGCGGTTCAATCGGAGAAATTCGCGGAATTCGTCGAAAACACGTTGAAGGCTATACTATGGAAAAATCGTCGATTTTCGCGATCGTTTAAAAAATGCCGAAAATAGGCTAGAACGACTATAAATGGTCCTGCTAACGTTTTTACTGCGTTGCGGTTCAATCGGAGAAATTCGCGGAATTCGTCGAAAACACGTTGAAGGCTATACTATGGAAAAATCGTCGATTTTCGCGATCGTTTAAAAAATGCCGGAAATAGGCTAGAACGACTATAAATGGTCCTGCTAACGTTTTTACTGCGTTGCGGTTCAATCGGAGAAATTCGCGGAATTCGTCGAAAACACGTTGAAGGCTATACTATGGAAAAATCGTCGATTTTCGCGATCGTTTAAAAAATGCCGGAAATAGGCTAGAACGACTATAAATGGTCCTGCTAACGTTTTTACTGCGTTGCGGTTCAATCGGAGAAATTCGCGGAATTCGTCGAAAACACGTTGAAGGCTATACTATGGAAAAATCGTCGATTTTCGCGATTGTTTAAAAAATGCCGGAAATAGGCTAGAACGACTATAAATGGTCCTGCTTACGTTTTTACTGCGTTGCGGTTCAATCGGAGAAATTCGCGGAATTCGTCGAAAACACGTTGAAGGCTATACTATGGCAAAATCGTCGATTTTCGCGATCGTTTAAAAAATGCCGGAAATAGGCTAGAACGACTATAAATGGTCCTGCTAACGTTTTTACTGCGTTGCGGTTCAATCGGAAAAATTCGTGGAATTCGTCGAAAACACGTTGAAGGCTATACTATGGAAAAATCGTCGATTTTCGCGATCGTTTAAAAAATGCCGAAAATAGGCTAGAACGACTATAAATGGTCCTGCTAACATTTTTACTGCGTTGCGGTTCAATCGGAGAAATTCGCGGAATTCGTCGAAAACACGTTGAAGGCTAACTATGGAAAAATCGTCGATTTTCGCGATCGTTTAAAAAATGCCGAAAATACGCTAGAACGACTATAAATGGTCCTGCTAACGTTTTTACTGCGTTGCGGTTCAATCGGAGAAATTCGCGGAATTCGTCGAAAACACGTTGAAGGCTATACTATGGAAAAATCGTCGATTTTCGCGATCGTTTAAAAAATGCCGGAAATAGGCTAGAACGACTATAAATGGTCCTGCTAACGTTTTTACTGCGTTGCGGTTCAATCGGAGAAATTCGCGGAATTCGTCGAAAACACGTTGAAGGCTATACTATGGAAAAATCGTCGATTTTCGCGATCGTTTAAAAAATGCCGGAAATAGGCTAGAACGACTATAAATGGTCCTGCTAACGTTTTTACTGCGTTGCGGTTCAATCGGAGAAATTCGCGGAATTCGTCGAAAACACGTTGAAGGCTATACTATGGAAAAATCGTCGATTTTCGCGATCGTTTAAAAAATGCCGGAAATAGGCTAGAACGACTATAAATGGTCCTGCTAACGTTTTTACTGAGTTGCGGTTCAATCGGAGAAAGTCGCGGAATTCGTCGAAAACACGTTGAAGGCTATACTATGGAAAAATCGTCGATTTTCGCGATCGTTTAAAAAATGCCGGAAATAGGCTAGAACGACTATAAATGGTCCTGCTAACGTTTTTACTGAGTTGCGGTTCAATCGGAGAAAGTCGCGGAATTCGTCGAAAACACGTTGAAGGCTATACTATGGAAAAATCGTCGATTTTCGCGATCGTTTAAAAAATGCCGGAAATAGGCTAGAACGACTATAAATGGTCCTGCTAACGTTTTTACTGCGTTGCGGTTCAATCGGAGAAATTCGCGGAATTTGTCGAAAACACGTTGAAGGCTATACTATGGAAAAATCGTCGATTTTCGCGATGGATTAAAAAATGCCGAAAATAGGCTAGAACGACTATAAATGGTCCTAGCTAACGTTTTTACTGCGTTGCGGTTCAATCGGAGAAAGTCGCGGAATTCGTCGAAAACACGTTGAAGGCTATACTATGGAAAAATCGTCGATTTTCGCGATCGTTTAAAAAATGCCGGAAATAGGCTAGAACGACTATAAATGGTCCTAGCTAACGTTTTTACTGCGTTGCGGTTCAATCGGAGAAAGTCGCTTAATTCGTCGAAAACACGTTGAAGGCTATACTATGGAAAAATCGTCGATTTTCGCGATCGATTAAAAAATGCCGGAAATAGGGTAGAACGACTATAAATGGTCCTGCTAACGTTTTTACTGAGTTGCGATTCAATCGGAGAAAGTCGCGGAATTCGTCGAAAACACGTTGAAGGCTATACTATGGAAAAATCGTCGATTTTCGCGATCGTTTAAAAAATTCCGGAAATAGGCTAGAACGACTATAAATGGTCCTGCTAACGTTTTTACTGCGTTGCGGTTCAATCGGAGAAATTCGCGGAATTCGTCGAAAACACGTTGAAGGCTATACTATGGAAAAATCGTCGATTTTCGCGATCGTTTAAAAAATGCCGGAAATAGGCTAGAACGACTATAAATGGTCCTAGCTAACGTTTTTACTGCGTTGCGGTTCAATCGGAGAAAGTCGCTTAATTCGTCGAAAACACGTTGAAGGCTATACTATGGAAAAATCGTCGATTTTCGCGATCGATTAAAAAATGCCGGAAATAGGGTAGAACGACTATAAATGGTCCTGCTAACGTTTTTACTGAGTTGCGATTCAATCGGAGAAAGTCGCGGAATTCGTCGAAAACACGTTGAAGGCTATACTATGGAAAAATCGTCGATTTTCGCGATCGTTTAAAAAATTCCGGAAATAGGCTAGAACGACTATAAATGGTCCTGCTAACGTTTTTACTGCGTTGCGGTTCAATCGGAGAAATTCGCGGAATTCGTCGAAAACACGTTGAAGGCTATACTATGGAAAAATCGTCGATTTTCGCGATCGTTTAAAAAATGCCGGAAATAGGCTAGAACGACTATAAATGGTCCTAGCTAACGTTTTTACTGCGTTGCGGTTCAATCGGAGAAAGTCGCGGAATTCGTCGAAAACACGTTGAAGGCTATACTATGGAAAAATCGTCGATTTTCGCGATCGATTAAAAAATGCCGGAAATAGGCTAGAACGACTATAAATGGTCCTGCTAACGTTTTTACTGAGTTGCGGTTCAATCGGAGAAATTCGCGGAATTCGTCGAAAACACGTTGAAGGCTATACTATGGAAAAATCGTCGATTTTCGCGATGGATTAAAAAATGCCGAAGATAGGCTAGAACGACTATAAATGGTCCTAGCTAACGTTTTTACTGCGTTGCGGTTCAATCGGAGAAAGTCGCGGAATTCGTCGAAAACACGTTGAAGGCTATACTATGGAAAAATCGTCGATTTTCGCGATCGTTTAAAAAATGCCGGAAATAGGCTAGAACGACTATAAATGGTCCTGCTAACGTTTTTACTGCGTTGCGGTTCAATCGGAGAAAGTCGCGGAATTCGTCGAAAACACGTTGAAGGCTATACTATGGAAAAATCGTCGATTTTTGCGATCGTTTAAAAAATGCCGGAAATAGGCTAGAAAGACTATAAATGGTCCTGCTAACGTTTTTAATGAGTTGCGGTTCAATCGGAGAAAGTCGCGGAATTCGTCGAAAACACGTTGAAGGCTATACTATGGAAAAATCGTCGATTTTCGCGATCGTTTAAAAAATGCCGGAAATAGGCTAGAACGACTATAAATGGTCCTGCTAACGTTTTTACTGCGTTGCGGTTCAATCGGAGAAAGTCGCGGAATTCGTCGAAAACACGTTGAAGGCTATACTATGGAAAAATCGTCGATTTTCGCGATCGTTTAAAAAATGCCGGAAATAGGCTAGAACGACTATAAATGGTCCTGCTAACGTTTTTACTGCGTTGCGGTTCAATCGGAGAAATTCGCGGAATTCGTCGAAAACACGTTGAAGGCTATACTATGGAAAAATCGTCGATTTTCGCGATCGTTTAAAAAATGCCGGAAATAGGCTAGAACGACTATAAATGGTCCTGCTAACGTTTTTACTGCGTTGCGGTTCAATCGGAGAAAGTCGCGGAATTCGTCGAAAACACGTTGAAGGCTATACTATGGAAAAATCGTCGATTTTCGCGATCGTTTAAAAAATGCCGAAAATAGGCTAGAACGACTATAAATGGTCCTGCTAACGTTTTTACTGCGTTGCGGTTCAATCGGAGAAAGTCGCGGAATTCGTCGAAAACACGTTGAAGGCTATACTATGGAAAAATCGTCGATTTTCGCGATCGTTTAAAAAATGCCGGAAATAGGCTAGAACGACTATAAATGGTCCTGCTAACGTTTTTACTGCGTTGCGGTTCAATCGGAGAAAGTCGCGGAATTCGTCGAAAACACGTTGAAGGCTATACTATGGAAAAATCGTCGATTTTCGCGATCGTTTAAAAAATGCCGAAAATAGGCTAGAACGACTATAAATGGTCCTGCTAACGTTTTTACTGCGTTGCGGTTCAATCGGAGAAAGTCGCGGAATTCGTCGAAAACACGTTGAAGGCTATACTATGGAAAAATCGTCGATTTTTGCGATCGTTTAAAAAATGCCGGAAATAGGCTAGAAAGACTATAAATGGTCCTGCTAACGTTTTTAATGAGTTGCGGTTCAATCGGAGAAAGTCGCGGAATTCGTCGAAAACACGTTGAAGGCTATACTATGGAAAAATCGTCGATTTTCGCGATCGTTTAAAAAATGCCGGAAATAGGCTAGAACGACTATAAATGGTCCTGCTAACGTTTTTACTGCGTTGCGGTTCAATCGGAGAAAGTCGCGGAATTCGTCGAAAACACGTTGAAGGCTATACTATGGAAAAATCGTCGATTTTCGCGATCGTTTAAAAAATGCCGGAAATAGGCTAGAACGACTATAAATGGTCCTGCTAACGTTTTTACTGCGTTGCGGTTCAATCGGAGAAATTCGCGGAATTCGTCGAAAACACGTTGAAGGCTATACTATGGAAAAATCGTCGATTTTCGCGATCGTTTAAAAAATGCCGGAAATAGGCTAGAACGACTATAAATGGTCCTGCTAACGTTTTTACTGCGTTGCGGTTCAATCGGAGAAATTCGCGGAATTCGTCGAAAACACGTTGAAGGCTATACTATGGAAAAATCGTCGATTTTCGCGATCGTTTAAAAAATGCCGGAAATAGGCTAGAACGACTATAAATGGTCCTGCTAACGTTTTTACTGCGTTGCGGTTCAATCGGATAAATTCGCGGAATTCGTCGAAAACACGTTGAAGGCTATACTATGGAAAAATCGTCGATTTTCGCGATCGTTTAAAAAATGCCGGAAATAGGCTATAACGACTATAAATGGTCCTGCTAACGTTTTTACTGCGTTGCGGTTCAATCGGAGAAATTCGCGGAATTCGTCGAAAACACGTTGAAGGCTATACTATGGAAAAATCGTCGATTTTCGCGATCGTTTAAAAAATGCCGAAAATAGGCTAGAACGACTATAAATGGTCCTGCTAACGTTTTTACTGCGTTGCGGTTCAATCGGAGAAATTCGCGGAATTCGTCGAAAACACGTTGAAGGCTATACTATGGAAAAATCGTCGATTTTCGCGATCGTTTAAAAAATGCCGGAAATAGGCTAGAACGACTATAAATGGTCCTGCTAACGTTTTTACTGCGTTGCGGTTCAATCGGAGAAATTCGCGGAATTCGTCGAAAACACGTTGAAGGATATACTATGGAAAAATCGTCGATTTTCGCGATCGTTTAAAAAATGCCGAAAATAGGCTAGAACGACTATAAATGGTCCTGCTAACGTTTTTACTGCGTTGCGGTTCAATCGGAGAAATTCGCGGAATTCGTCGAAAACACATTTAAGGCTATACTATGGAAAAATCGTCGATTTTCGCGATCGATTAAAAAATGCCGAAAATAGGCTAGAACGACTATAAATGGTCCTGCTAACGTTTTTACTGCGTTGCGGTTCAATCGGAGAAATTCGCGGAATTCGTCGAAAACACGTTGAAGGCTATACTATGGAAAAATCGTCGATTTTCGCGATCGTTTAAAAAATGCCGGAAATAGGCTAGAACGACTATAAATGGTCCTGCTAACGTTTTTACTGCGTTGCGGTTCAATCGGAGAAATTCGCGGAATTCGTCGAAAACACGTTGAAGGCTATACTATGGAAAAATCGTCGATTTTCGCGATCGTTTAAAAAATGCCAAAAATAGGCTAGAACGACTATAAATGGTCCTGCTAACGTTTTTACTGCGTTGCGGTTCAATCGGAGAAATTCGCGGAATTCGTCGAAAACACGTTGAAGGCTATACTATGGAAAAATCGTCGATTTTCGCGATCGTTTAAAAAATGCCGAAAATAGGCTAGAACGACTATAAATGGTCCTGCTAACGTTTTTACTGCGTTGCGGTTCAATCGGAGAAATTCGCGGAATTCGTCGAAAACACGTTGAAGGCTATACTATGGACAAATCGTCGATTTTCGCGATCGTTTAAAAAATGCCGGAAATAGGCTAGAACGGCTATAAATGGTCCTGCTAACGTTTTTACTGCGTTGCGGTTCAATCGGAGAAATTCGCGGAATTCGTCGAAAACACGTTGAAGGCTATACTATGGAAAAATCGTCGATTTTCACGATCGTTTAAAAAATGCCAAAAATAGGCTAGAACGACTATAAATGGTCCTGCTAACGTTTTTACTGCGTTGCGGTTCAATCGGAGAAATTCGCGGAATTCGTCGAAAACACGTTGAAGGCTATACTATGGAAAAATCGTCGATTTTCGCGATCGTTTAAAAAATGCCAAAAATAGGCTAGAACGACTATAAATGGTCCTGCTAACGTTTCTACTGCGTTGCGGTTCAATCGGAGAAATTCGCGGAATTCGTCGAAAACACGTTGAAGGCTATACTATGGAAAAATCGTCGATTTTCGCGATCGTTTAAAAAATGCCGAAAATAGGCTAGAACGACTATAAATGGTCCTGCTAACGTTTTTACTGCGTTGCGGTTCAATCGGAGAAATTCGCGGAATTCGTCGAAAACACGTTGAAGGCTATACTATGGAAAAATCGTCGATTTTCGCGATCGTCTAAAAAATGCCGGAAATAGGCTAGAACGACTATAAATGGTCCTGCTAACGTTTTTACTGCGTTGCGGTTCAATCGGAGAAATTCGCGGAATTCGTCAAAAACACGTTGAAGGCTATACTATGGAAAAATCGTCGATTTTCGCGATCGTTTAAAAAATGCCGGAAATAGGCTAGAACGACTATAAATGGTCCTGCTAAAGTTTTTACTGAGTTGCGGTTCAATCGGAGAAATTCGCGGAATTCGTCGAAAACACGTTGAAGGCTATACTATGGAAAAATCGTCGATTTTCGCGATCGTTTAAAAAATGCCGGAAATAGGCTAGAACGACTATAAATGGTCCTGCTAACGTTTTTACTGAGTTGCGGTTCAATCGGAGAAAGTCGCGGAATTCGTCGAAAACACGTTGAAGGCTATACTATGGAAAAATCGTCGATTTTCGCGATCGTTTAAAAAATGCCGGAAATAGGCTAGAACGACTATAAATGGTCCTACTAACGTTTTTACTGCGTTGCGGTTCAATCGGAAAAATTCGCGGAATTCGTCGAAAACGCGTTGAAGGCTATACTATGGAAAAATCGTCGATTTTCGCGATCGTTTAAAAAATGCCGAAAATAGGCTAGAACGACTATAAATGGTCCTGCTAACGTTTTTACTGCGTTGCGGTTCAATCGGAGAAATTCGCGGAATTCGTCGAAAACACGTTTAAGGCTATACTATGGAAAAATCGTCGATTTTCGCGATCGATTAAAAAATGCCGAAAATAGGCTAGAACGACTATAAATGGTCCTGCTAACGTTTTTACTGCGTTGCGGTTCAATCGGAGAAATTCGCGGAATTCGTCGAAAACACGTTGAAGGCTATACTATGGAAAAATCGTCGATTTTCGCGATCGTTTAAAAAATGCCGGAAATAGGCTAGAACGACTATAAATGGTCCTGCTAACGTTTTTACTGCGTTGCGGTTCAATCGGAGGAATTCGCGGAATTCGTCGAAAACACGTTGAAGGCATACTATGGAAAAATCGTCGATTTTCGCGATCGTTTAAAAAATGCCAAAAATAGGCTAGAACGACTATAAATGGTCCTGCTAACGTTTTTACTGCGTTGCGGTTCAATCGGAGAAATTCGCGGAATTCGTCGAAAACACGTTGAAGGCTATACTATGGAAAAATCGTCGATTTTCGCGATCGTTTAAAAAATGCCGAAAATAGGCTAGAACGACTATAAATGGTCCTGCTAACGTTTTTACTGCGTTGCGGTTCAATCGGAGAAATTCGCGGAATTCGTCGAAAACACGTTGAAGGCTATACTATGGAAAAATCGTCGATTTTCGCGATCGTTTAAAAAATGCCGAAAATAGGCTAGAACGACTATAAATGGTCCTGCTAACGTTTTTACTGCGTTGCGGTTCAATCGGAGAAATTCGCGGAATTCGTCGAAAACACGTTGAAGGCTATACTATGGAAAAATCGTCGATTTTCGCGATCGTTTAAAAAATGCCGGAAATAGGCTAGAACGACTATAAATGGTCCTGCTAACGTTTTTACTGCGTTGCGGTTCAATCGGAGAAATTCGCGGAATTCGTCGAAAACACGTTGAAGGCTATACTATGGAAAAATCGTCGATTTTCGCGATCGTTTAAAAAATGCCGGAAATAGGCTAGAACGACTATAAATGGTCCTGCTAACGTTTTTACTGCGTTGCGGTTCAATCGGAGAAATTCGCGGAATTCGTCGAAAACACGTTGAAGGCTATACTATGGAAAAATCGTCGATTTTCGCGATCGTTTAAAAAATGCCATAAATAGGCCAGAACGACTATAAATGGTCCTGCTAACAATTTTACTGCGTCGCGGTTCAATCGGAGAAATTCGCGGAATTCGTCGAAAACACGTTGAAGGCTATACTATGGAAAAATCGTCGATTTTCGCGATCGTTTAAAAAATGCCGAAAATAGGCTAGAACGACTATAAATGGTACTGCTAACGTTTTTACTGCGTTGCGGTTCAATCAGAAAAATTCGCGGAATTCGTCGAAAACACGTTGAAGGCATACTATGGAAAAATCGTCGATTTTCGCGATCGTTTAAAAAATGCCGAAAATAGGCTAGAACGACTATAAATGGTCCTGCTAACGTTTTTACTGCGTTGCGGTTCAATCGGAGAAATTCGCGGAATTCGTCGAAAACACGTTGAAGGCTATACTATGGAAAAATCGTCGATTTTCGCGATCGTTTAAAAAATGCCGGAAATAGGCTAGAACGACTATAAATGGTCCTGCTAACGTTTTTACTGCGTTGCGGTTCAATCGGAGAAATTCGCGGAATTCGTCGAAAACACGTTGAAGGCTATACTATGGAAAAATCGTCGATTTTCGCGATCGTTTAAAAAATGCCGGAAATAGGCTAGAACGACTATAAATGGTCCTGCTAACGTTTTTACTGAGTTGCGGTTCAATCGGAGAAAGTCGCGGAATTCGTCGAAAACACGTTGAAGGCTATACTATGGAAAAATCGTCGATTTTCGCGATCGTTTAAAAAATGCCGGAAATAGGCTAGAACGACTATAAATGGTCCTGCTAACGTTTTTACTGCGTTGCGGTTCAATCGGAGAAATTCGCGGAATTCGTCGAAAACACGTTGAAGGCTATACTATGGAAAAATCGTCGATTTTCGCGATCGTTTAAAAAATGCCGGAAATATGCTAGAACGACTATAAATGGTCCTGCTAACGTTTTTACTGCGTTGCGGTTCAATCGGAGAAATTCGCGGAATTCGTCGAAAACACGTTGAAGGCTATACTATGGAAAAATCGTCGATTTTCGCGATCGTTTAAAAAATGCCGGAAATAGGCTAGAACGACTATAAATGGTCCTGCTAACGTTTTTACTGCGTTGCGGTTCAATCGGAGAAAGTCGCGGAATTCGTCGAAAACACGTTGAAGGCTATACTATGGAAAAATCGTCGATTTTCGCGATCGTTTAAAAAATGCCGAAAATAGGCTAGAACGACTATAAATGGTCCTGCTAACGTTTTTACTTCGTTGCGGTTCAATCGGAGAAAGTCGCGGAATTCGTCGAAAACACGTTGAAGGCTATACTATGGAAAAATCGTCGATTTTCGCGATCGTTTAAAAAATGCCGGAAATAGGATAGAACGACTATAAATGGTCCTGCTAACGTTTTTACTGCGTTGCGGTTCAATCGGAGAAAGTCGCGGAATTCGTCGAAAACACGTTGAAGGCTATACTATGGAAAAATCGTCGATTTTCGCGATCGTTTAAAAAATGCCGGAAATAGGCTAGAACGACTATAAATGGTCCTGCTAACGTTTTTACTGCGTTGCGGTTCAATCGGAGAAAGTCGCGGAATTCGTCGAAAACACGTTGAAGGCTATACTATGGAAAAATCGTCGATTTTCGCGATCGTTTAAAAAATGCCGAAAATAGGCTAGAACGACTATAAATGGTCCTGCTAACGTTTTTACTGCGTTGCGGTTCAATCGGAGAAAGTCGCGGAATTCGTCGAAAACACGTTGAAGGCTATACTATGGAAAAATCGTCGATTTTCGCGATCGTTTAAAAAATGCCGGAAATAGGCTAGAACGACTATAAATGGTCCTGCTAACGTTTTTACTGCGTTGCGGTTCAATCGGAGAAATTCGCGGAATTCGTCGAAAACACGTTGAAGGCTATACTATGGAAAAATCGTCGATTTTCGCGATCGTTTAAAAAATGCCGGAAATAGGCTAGAACGACTATAAATGGTCCTGCTAACGTTTTTACTGCGTTGCGGTTCAATCGGAGAAATTCGCGGAATTCGTCGAAAACACGTTGAAGGCTATACTATGGAAAAATCGTCGATTTTCGCGATCGTTTAAAAAATGCCGGAAATAGGCTAGAACGACTATAAATGGTCCTGCTAACGTTTTTACTGCGTTGCGGTTCAATCGGAGAAATTCGCGGAATTCGTCGAAAACACGTTGAAGGCTATACTATGGAAAAATCGTCGATTTTCGCGATCGTTTAAAAAATGCCGGAAATAGGCTAGAACGACTATAAATGGTCCTGCTAACGTTTTTACTGAGTTGCGGTTCAATCGGAGAAAGTCGCGGAATTCGTCGAAAACACGTTGAAGGCTATACTATGGAAAAATCGTCGATTTTCGCGATCGTTTAAAAAATGCCGGAAATAGGCTAGAACGACTATAAATGGTCCTGCTAAAGTTTTTACTGAGTTGCGGTTCAATCGGAGAAAGTCGCGGAATTCGTCGAAAACACGTTGAAGGCTATACTATGGAAAAATCGTCGATTTTCGCGATCGTTTAAAAAATGCCGGAAATAGGCTAGAACGACTATAAATGGTCCTGCTAACGTTTTTACTGCGTTGCGGTTCAATCGGAGAAATTCGCGGAATTCGTCGAAAACACGTTGAAGGCTATACTATGGAAAAATCGTCGATTTTCGCGATCGTTTAAAAAATGCCGGAAATAAGCTAGAACGACTATAAATGGTCCTGCTAACGTTTTTACTGAGTTGCGGTTCAATCGGAGAAAGTCGCGGAATTCGTCGAAAACACGTTGGAGGCTATACTATGGAAAAATCGTCGATTTTCGCGATCGTTTAAAAAATGCCGGAAATAGGCTAGAACGACTATAAATGGTCCTGCTAACGTTTTTACTGCGTTGCGGTTCAATCGGAGAAATTCGCGGAATTCGTCGAAAACACGTTGAAGGCTATACTATGGAAAAATCGTCGATTTTCGCGATCGTTTAAAAAATGCCGGAAATATGCTAGAACGACTATAAATGGTCCTGCTAACGTTTTTACTGCGGTGCGGTTCAATCGGAGAAATTCGCGGAATTCGTCGAAAACACGTTGAAGGCTATACTATGGAAAAATCGTCGATTTTCGCGATCGTTTAAAAAATGCCGGAAATAGGCTAGAACGACTATAAATGGTCCTGCTAACGTTTTTACTGAGTTGCGGTTCAATCGGAGAAAGTCGCGGAATTCGGCGAAAACACGTTGAAGGCTATACTATGGAAAAATCGTCGATTTTCGCGATCGTTTAAAAAATGCCGGAAATAGGCTAGAACGGCTATAAATGGTCCTGCTAATGTTTTTACTGCGTTACGGTTCAATCGGAGAAATTCGCGGAATTCGTCGAAAACACGTTGAAGGCTATACTATGGAAAAATCGTCGATTTTCGCGATCGTTTAAAAAATGCCGGAAATAGGCTAGAACGACTATAAATGGTCCTGCTAACGTTTTTACTGCGTTGCGGTTCAATCGGAGAAATTCGCGGAATTCGTCGAAAACACGTTGAAGGCTATACTATGGAAAAATCGTCGATTTTCGCGATCGTTTAAAAAATGCCGGAAATAGGCTAGAACGACTATAAATGGTCCTGCTAACGTTTTTACTGCGTTGCGGTTCAATCGGAGAAAGTCGCGGAATTCGTCGAAAACACGTTGAAGGCTATACTATGGAAAAATCGTCGATTTTCGCGATCGTTTAAAAAATCCGGAAATAGGCTAGAACGACTATAAATGGTCGTGCTAACGTTTTTACTGCGTTGCGGTTCAATCGGAGAAATTCGCGGAATTCGTCGAAAACACGTTGAAGGCTATACTATGGAAAAATCGTCGATTTTCGCGATCGTTTAAAAAATGCCGGAAATAGGCTAGAACGACTATAAATGGTCCTGCTAACGTTTTTACTGCGTTGCGGTTCAATCGGAGAAATTCGCGGAATTCGTGGAAAACACGTTGAAGGCTATACTATGGAAAAATCGTCGATTTTCGCGATCGTTTAAAAAATGCCGGAAATAGGCTAGAACGACTATAAATGGTCCTGCTAACGTTTTTACTGCGTTGCGGTTCAATCGGAGAAATTCGCGGAATTCGTCGAAAACACGTTGAAGGCTATACTATGGAAAAATCGTCGATTTTCGCGATCGTTTAAAAAATGCCGGAAATAGGCTAGAACGACTATAAATGGTCCTGCTAACGTTTTTACTGCGTTGCGGTTCAATCGGAGAAATTCGCGGAATTCGTCGAAAACACGTTGAAGGCTATACTATGGAAAAATCGTCGATTTTCGCGATCGTTTAAAAAATGCCGGAAATAGGCTAGAACGACTATAAATGGTCCTGCTAACGTTTTTACTGCGTTGCGGTTCAATCGGAGAAAGTCGCGGAATTCGTCGAAAACACGTTGAAGGCTACACTATGGAAAAATCGTCGATTTTCGCGATCGTTTAAAAAATGCCGAAAATAGGCTAGAACGACTATAAATGGTCCTGCTAACGTTTTTACTGCGTTGCGGTTCAATCGGAGAAATTCGCGGAATTCGTCGAAAATACGTTGAAGGCTATACTATGGAAAAATCTTCGATTTTCGCGATCGATTAAAAAATGCCGAAAATAGGCTAGAACGACTATAAATGGTCCTGCTAACGTTTTTACTGCGTTGCGGTTCAATCGGAGAAATTCGCGGAATTCGTCGAAAACACGTTGAAGGCTATACTATGGAAAAATCGTCGATTTTCGCGATCGTTTAAAAAATGCCGGAAATAGGCTAGAACGACTATAAATGGTCCTGCTAACGTTTTTACTGCGTTGCGGTTCAATCGGAGAAAGTCGCGGAATTCGTCGAAAACACGTTGAAGGCTATACTTTGGAAAAATCGTCGATTTTCGCGATCGTTTAAAAAATGCCGGAAATAGGCTAGAACGACTATAAATGGTCGTGCTAACGTTTTTACTGCGTTGCGGTTCAATCGGAGAAATTCGCGGAATTCGTCGAAAACACGTTGAAGGCTATACTATGGAAAAATCGTCGATTTTCGCGATCGTTTAAAAAATGCCGGAAATAGGCTAGAACGACTATAAATGGTCCTGCTAACGTTTTTACTGCGTTGCGGTTCAATCGGAGAAATTCGCGGAATTCGTGGAAAACACGTTGAAGGCTATACTATGGAAAAATCGTCGATTTTCGCGATCGATTAAAAAATGCCGAAAATAGGCTAGAACGACTATAAATGGTCCTGCTAACGTTTTTACTGCGTTGCGGTTCAATCGGAGAAATTCGCGGAATTCGTCGAAAACACGTTGAAGGCTATACTATGGAAAAATCGTCGATTTTCGCGATCGTTTAAAAAATGCCGGAAATAGGCTAGAACGACTATAAATGGTCCTGCTAACGTTTTTACTGCGTTGCGGTTCAATCGGAGAAATTCGCGGAATTCGTCGAAAACACGTTGAAGGCTATACTATGGAAAAATCGTCGATTTTCGCGATCGATTAAAAAATGCCGAAAATAGGCTAGAACGACTATAAATGGTCCTGCTAACGTTTTTACTGCGTTGCGGTTCAATCGGAGAAATTCGCGGAATTCGTCTAAAACACGTTGAAGGCTATACTATGGAAAAATCGTCGATTTTCGCGATCGTTTAAAAAATGCCGGAAATAGGCTAGAACGACTATAAATGGTCCTGCTAACGTTTTTACTGCGTTGCGGTTCAATCGGAGAAATTCGCGGAATTCGTCGAAAACACGTTGAAGGCTATACTATGGAAAAATCGTCGATTTTCGCGATCGTTTAAAAAATGCCGGAAATAGGCTAGAACGACTATAAATGGTCCTGCTAACGTTTTTACTGCGTTGCGGTTCAATCGGAGAAATTCGCGGAATTCGTCGAAAACACGTTGAAGGCTATACTATGGAAAAATCGTCGATTTTCGCGATCGTTTAAAAAATGCCGAAAATAGGCTAGAACGACTATAAATGGTCCTGCTAACGTTTTTACTGCGTTGCGGTTCAATCGGAGAAATTCGCGGAATTCGTCGAAAACACGTTGAAGGCTATACTATGGAAAAATCGTCGATTTTCGCGATCGTTTAAAAAATGCCGAAAATAGGCTAGAACGACTATAAATGGTCCTGCTAACGTTTTTACTGCGTTGCGGTTCAATCGGAGAAATTCGCGGAATTCGTCGAAAACACGTTGAAGGCTATACTATGGAAAAATCGTCGATTTTCGCGATCGATTAAAAAATGCCGAAAATAGGCTAGAACGACTATAAATGGTCCTGCTAACGTTTTTACTGCGTTGCGGTTCAATCGGAGAAAGTCGCGGAATTCGTCGAAAACACGTTGAAGGCTATACTATGGAAAAATCGTCGATTTTCGCGATCGTTTAAAAAATGCCGAAAATAGGCTAGAACGACTATAAATGGTCCTGCTAATGTTTTTACTGCGTTGCGGTTCAATCGGAGAAAGTCGCGGAATTCGTCGAAAACACGTTGAAGGCTATACTATGGAAAAATCGTCGATTTTCGCGATCGTTTAAAAAATGCCGAAAATAGGCTAGAACGACTATAAATGGTCCTGCTAACGTTTTTACTGCGTTGCGGTTCAATCGGAGAAAGTCGCGGAATTCGTCGAAAACACGTTGAAGGCTATACTATGGAAAAATCGTCGATTTTCGCGATCGTTTAAAAAATGCCGAAAATAGGCTAGAAGGACTATAAATGGTCCTGCTAACGTTTTTACTGCGTTGCGGTTCAATCGGAGAAATTCGCGGAATTCGTCGAAAACACGTTGAAGGCTATACTATGGAAAAATCGTCGATTTTCGCGATCGTTTAAAAAATGCCGGAAATAGGCTAGAACGACTATAAATGGTCCTGCTAACGTTTTTACTGCGTTGCGGTTCAATCGGAGAAAGTCGCGGAATTCGTCGAAAACACGTTGAAGGCTATACTATGGAAAAATCGTCGATTTTCGCGATCGTTTAAAAAATGCCGAAAATAGGCTAGAACGACTATAAATGGTCCTGCTAACGTTTTTACTGCGTTGCGGTTCAATCGGAGAAAGTCGCGGAATTCGTCGAAAACACGTTGAAGGCTATACTATGGAAAAATCGTCGATTTTCGCGATCGTTTAAAAAATGCCGGAAATAGGCTAGAACGACTATAAATGGTCCTGCTAACGTTTTTACTGCGTTGCGGTTCAATCGGAGAAATTCGCTGAATTCGTCGAAAACACGTTGAAGGCTATACTATGGAAAAATCGTCGATTTTCGCGATCGTTTAAAAAATGCCGGAAATAGGCTAGAACGACTATAAATGGTCCTGCTAACGTTTTTACTGAGTTGCGGTTCAATCGGAGAAAGTCGCGGAATTCGTCGAAAACACGTTGAAGGCTATACTATGGAAAAATCGTCGATTTTCGCGATCGTTTAAAAAATGCCGGAAATAGGCTAGAACGACTATAAATGGTCCTGCTAACGTTTTTACTGCGTTGCGGTTCAATCGGAAAAATTCGCGGAATTCGTCGAAAACACGTTGAAGGCTATACTATGGAAAAATCGTCGATTTTTGCGATCGTTTAAAAAATGCCGGAAATAGGCTAGAACGACTATAAATGGTCCTGCTAACGTTTTTACTGAGTTGCGGTTCAATCGGAGAAAGTCGCGGAATTCGTCGAAAACACGTTGAAGGCTATACTATGGAAAAATCGTCGATTTTCGCGATCGTTTAAAAAATGCCGGAAATAGGCTAGAACGACTATAAATGGTCCTGCTAACGTTTTTACTGCGTTGCGGTTCAATCGGAGAAATTCGCGGAATTCGTCGAAAACACGTTGAAGGCTATACTATGGAAAAATCGTCGATTTTCGCGATCGTTTAAAAAATGCCGGAAATAGGCTAGAACGACTATAAATGGTCCTGCTAACGTTTTTACTGCGTTGCGGTTCAATCGGATAAATTCGCGGAATTCGTCGAAAACACGTTGAAGGCTATACTATGGAAAAATCGTCGATTTTCGCGATCGTTTAAAAAATGCCGGAAATAGGCTATAACGACTATAAATGGTCCTGCTAACGTTTTTACTGCGTTGCGGTTCAATCGGAGAAATTCGCGGAATTCGTCGAAAACACGTTGAAGGCTATACTATGGAAAAATCGTCGATTTTCGCGATCGTTTAAAAAATGCCGAAAATAGGCTAGAACGACTATAAATGGTCCTGCTAATGTTTTTACTGCGTTGCGGTTCAATCGGAGAAATTCGCGGAATTCGTCGAAAACACGTTGAAGGCTATACTATGGAAAAATCGTCGATTTTCGCGATCGTTTAAAAAATGCCGGAAATAGGCTAGAACGACTATAAATGGTCCTGCTAACGTTTTTACTGCGTTGCGGTTCAATCGGAGAAATTCGCGGAATTCGTCGAAAACACGTTTAAGGCTATACTATGGAAAAATCGTCGATTTTCGCGATCGATTAAAAAATGCCGAAAATAGGCTAGAACGACTATAAATGGTCCTGCTAACGTTTTTACTGCGTTGCGGTTCAATCGGTGAAATTCGCGGAATTCGTCGAAAACACGTTGAAGGCTATACTATGGAAAAATCGTCGATTTTCGCGATCGTTTAAAAAATGCCGGAAATAGGCTAGAACGACTATAAATGGTCCTGCTAACGTTTTTACTGCGTTGCGGTTCAATCGGAGAAATTCGCGGAATTCGTCGAAAACACGTTGAAGGCTATACTATGGAAAAATCGTCGATTTTCGCGATCGTTTAAAAAATGCCGGAAATAGGCTAGAACGACTATAAATGGTCCTGCTAACGTTTTTACTGCGTTGCGGTTCAATCGGAGAAATTCGCGGAATTCGTCGAAAACACGTTTAAGGCTATACTATGGAAAAATCGTCGATTTTCGCGATCGATTAAAAAATGCCGAAAATAGGCTAGAACGACTATAAATGGTCCTGCTAACGTTTTTACTGCGTTGCGGTTCAATCGGAGAAATTCGCGGAATTCGTCGAAAACACGTTGAAGGCTATACTATGGAAAAATCGTCGATTTTCGCGATCGTTTAAAAAATGCCGGAAATAGGCTAGAACGACTATAAATGGTCCTGATAACGTTTTTACTGCGTTGCGGTTCAATCGGAGAAATTCGCGGAATTCGTCGAAAACACGTTGAAGGCTATACTATGGAAAAATCGTCGATTTTCGCGATCGTTTAAAAAATGCCGGAAATAGGCTAGAACGACTATAAATGGTCCTAGCTAACGTTTTTACTGAGTTGCGGTTCAATCGGAGAAAGTCGCGGAATTCGTCGAAAACACGTTGAAGGCTATACTATGGAAAAATCGTCGATTTTCGCGATCGTTTAAAAAATGCCGGAAATAGGCTAGAACGACTATAAATGGTCCTGCTAACGTTTTTACTGAGTTGCGGTTCAATCGGAGAAAGTCGCGGAATTCGTCGAAAACACGTTGAAGGCTATACTATGGAAAAATCGTCGATTTTCGCGATCGTTTAAAAAATGCCGGAAATAGGCTAGAACGACTATAAATGGTCCTGCTAACGTTTTTAGTGCGTTGCGGTTCAATCGGAGAAATTCGCGGAATTCGTCGAAAACACGTTGAAGGCTATACTATGGAAAAATCGTCGATTTTCGCGATCGTTTAAAAAATGCCGGAAATAGGCTAGAACGACTATAAATGGTCCTGCAAACGTTTTTACTGCGTTGCGGTTCAATCGGAGAAATTCGCGGAATTCGTCGAAAACACGTTGAAGGCTATACTATGGAAAAATCGTCGATTTTCGCGATCGTTTAAAAAATGCCGGAAATAGGCTAGAACGACTATAAATGGTCCTGCTAACGTTTTTACTGCGTTGCGGTTCAATCGGAGAAATTCGCGGAATTCGTCGAAAACACGTTGAAGGCTATACTATGGAAAAATCTTCGATTTTCGCGATCGATTAAAAAATGCCGAAAATAGGCTAGAACGACTATAAATGGTCCTGCTAACGTTTTTACTGCGTTGCGGTTCAATCGGAGAAATTCGCGGAATTCGTGGAAAACACGTTGAAGGCTATACTATTGAAAAATCGTCGATTTTCGCGATCGTTTAAAAAATGCCGGAAATAGGCTAGAACGACTATAAATGGTCCTGCTAACGTTTTTACTGCGTTGCGGTTCAATCGGAGAAATTCGCGGAATTCGTCGAAAACACGTTGAAGGCTATACTATGGAAAAATCGTCGATTTTCGCGATCGTTTAAAAAATGCCGGAAATAGGCTAGAACGACTATAAATGGTCCTGCTAACGTTTTTACTGCGTTGCGGTTCAATCGGAGAAATTCGCGGAATTCGTCGAAAACACGTTGAAGGCTATACTATGGAAAAATCGTCGATTTTCGCGATCGATTAAAAAATACCAAAAATAGGCTAGAACGACTATAAATGGTCCTGCTAACGTTTTTACTGCGTTGCGGTTCAATCGGAGAAATTCGCGGAATTCGTGGAAAACACGTTGAAGGCTATATTATGGAAAAATCGTCGATTTTCGCGATCGTTTAAAAAATGCCGAAAATAGGCTAGAACGACTATAAATGGTCCTGCTAACGTTTTTACTGCGTTGCGGTTCAATCGGAGAAATTCGCGGAATTCGTCGAAAACACGTTGAAGGCTATACTATGGAAAAATCGTCGATTTTCGCGATCGTTTAAAAAATGCCGGAAATAGGCTAGAACGACTATAAATGGTCCTGCTAACGTTTTTACTGCGTTGCGGTTCAATCGGAGAAATTCGCGGAATTCGTCGAAAACACGTTGAAGGCTATACTATGGAAAAATCGTCGATTTTCGCGATCGTTTAAAAAATGCCGAAAATAGGCTAGAACGACTATAAATGGTCCTGCTAACGTTTTTACTGCGTTGCGGTTCAATCGGAGAAATTCGCGGAATTCGTCGAAAACACGTTGAAGGCTATACTATGGAAAAATCGTCGATTTTCGCGATCGATTAAAAAATGCCAAAAATAGGCTAGAACGACTATAAATGGTCCTGCTAACGTTTTTACTGCGTTGCGGTTCAATCGGAGAAATTCGCGGAATTCGTGGAAAACACGTTGAAGGCTATACTATGGAAAAATCGTCGATTTTCGCGATCGTTTAAAAAATGCCGAAAATAGGCTAGAACGACTATAAATGGTCCTGCTAACGTTTTTACTGCGTTGCGGTTCAATCGGAGAAATTCGCGGAATTCGTCGAAAACACGTTGAAGGCTATACTATGGAAAAATCGTCGATTTTCGCGATCGTTTAAAAAATGCCGGAAATAGGCTAGAACGACTATAAATGGTCCTGCTAACGTTTTTACTGCGTTGCGGTTCAATCGGAGAAATTCGCGGAATTCGTCGAAAACACGTTGAAGGCTATACTATGGAAAAATCGTCGATTTTCGCGATCGTTTAAAAAATGCCGGAAATAGGCTAGAACGACTATAAATGGTCCTGCTAACGTTTTTACTGCGTTGCGGTTCAATCGGAGAAATTCGCGGAATTCGTCGAAAACACGTTGAAGGCTATACTATGGAAAAATCGACGATTTTCGCGATCGTTTAAAAAATGCCGAAAATAGGCTAGAACGACTATAAATGGTCCTGCTAACGTTTTTACTGCGTTGCGGTTCAATCGGAGAAATTCGCGGAATTCGTCGAAAACACGTTGAAGGCTATACTATGGAAAAATCGTCGATTTTCGCGATCGTTAAAAAAATGCCGAAAATAGGCTAGAACGACTATAAATGGTCCTGCTAACGTTTTTACTGCGTTGCGGTTCAATCGGAGAAATTCGCGGAATTCGTCGAAAACACGTTGAAGGCTATACTATGGAAAAATCGTCGATTTTCGCGATCGTGTAAAAAATGCCGAAAATAGGCTAGAACGACTATAAATGGTCCTGCTAACGTTTTTACTGCGTTGCGGTTCAATCGGAGAAATTCGCGGAATTCGTCGAAAACACGTTGAAGGCTATACTATGGAAAAATCGTCGATTTTCGCGATCGTTTAAAAAATGCCGGAAATAGGCTAGAACGACTATAAATGGTCCTGCTAACGTTTTTACTGCGTTGCGGTTCAATCGAAGAAATTCGCGGAATACGTCGAAAACACGTTAAAGGCTATACTATGGAAAAATCGTCGATTTTCGCGATCGTTTAAAAAATGCCGGAAATATGCTAGAACGACTATAAATGGTCCTGCTAACGTTTTTACTGCGTTGCGGTTCAATCGGAGAAATTCGCGGAATTCGTCGAAAACACGTTGAAGGCTATACTATGGAAAAATCGTCGATTTTCGCGATCGTTTAAAAAATGCCGGAAATAGGCTAGAACGACTATAAATGGTCCTGCTAACGTTTTTACTGCGTTGCGGTTCAATCGGAGAAATTCGCGGAATTCGTCGAAAACACGTTGAAGGCTATACTATGGAAAAATCTTCGATTTTCGCGATCGATTAAAAAATGCCGAAAATAGGCTAGAACGACTATAAATGGTCCTGCTAACGTTTTTACTGCGTTGCGGTTCAATCGGAGAAATTCGCGGAATTCGTCGAAAACACGTTGAAGGCTATACTATGGAAAAATCGTCGATTTTCGCGATCGATTAAAAAATGCCAAAAATAGGCTAGAACGACTATAAATGGTCCTGCTAACGTTTTTACTGCGTTGCGGTTCAATCGGAGAAATTCGCGGAATTCGTGGAAAACACGTTGAAGGCTATACTATGGAGAAATCGTCGATTTTCGCGATCGTTTAAAAAATGCCGAAAATAGGCTAGAACGACTATAAATGGTCCTGCTAACGTTTTTACTGCGTTGCGGTTCAATCGGAGAAATTCGCGGAATTCGTCGAAAACACGTTGAAGGCTATACTATGGAAAAATCGTCGATTTTCGCGATCGTTTAAAAAATGCCGGAAATAGGCTAGAACGACTATAAATGGTCCTGCTAACGTTTTTACTGCGTTGCGGTTCAATCGGAGAAATTCGCGGAATTCGTCGAAAACACGTTGAAGGCTATACTATGGAAAAATCGTCGATTTTCGCGATCGTTTAAAAAATGCCGGAAATAGGCTAGAACGACTATAAATGGTCCTGCTAACGTTTTTACTGCGTTGCGGTTCAATCGGAGAAATTCGCGGAATTCGTCGAAAACACGTTGAAGGCTATACTATGGAAAAATCGTCGATTTTCGCGATCGTTTAAAAAATGCCGAAAATAGGCTAGAACGACTATAAATGGTCCTGCTAACGTTTTTACTGCGTTGCGGTTCAATCGGAGAAATTCGCGGAATTCGTCGAAAACACGTTGAAGGCTATACTATGGAAAAATCGTCGATTTTCGCGATCGATTAAAAAATGCCAAAAATAGGCTAGAACGACTATAAATGGTCCTGCTAACGTTTTTACTGCGTTGCGGTTCAATCGGAGAAATTCGCGGAATTCGTGGAAAACACGTTGAAGGCTATACTATGGAAAAATCGTCGATTTTCGCGATCGTTTAAAAATGCCGGAAATAGGCTAGAACGACTATAAATGGTCCTGCTAACGTTTTTACTGCGTTGCGGTTCAATCGGAGAAATTCGCGGAATTCGTCGAAAACACGTTGAAGGCTATACTATGGAAAAATCGTCGATTTTCGCGATCGTTTAAAAAATGCCGGAAATAGGCTAGAACGACTATAAATGGTCCTGCTAACATTTTTACTGCGTTGCGGTTCAATCGGAGAAATTCGCGGAATTCGTCGAAAACACGTTGAAGGCTATACTATGGAAAAATCGTCGATTTTCGCGATCGTTTAAAAAATGCCGAAAATAGGCTAGAACGACTATAAATGGTCCTGCTAACGTTTTTACTGCGTTGCGGTTCAATCGGAGAAATTCGCGGAATTCGTCGAAAACACGTTGAAGGCTATACTATGGAAAAATCGTCGATTTTCGCGATCGTTTAAAAAATGCCGAAAATAGGCTAGAACGACTATAAATGGTCCTGCTAACGTTTTTACTGCGTTGCGGTTCAATCGGAGAAAGTCGCGGAATTCGTCGAAAACACGTTGAAGGCTATACTATGGAAAAATCGTCGATTTTCGCGATCGATTAAAAAATGCCGAAAATAGGCTAGAACGACTATAAATGGTCCTGCTAACGTTTTTACTGCGTTGCGGTTCAATCGGAGAAAGTCGCGGAATTCGTCGAAAACACGTTGAAGGCTATACTATGGAAAAATCGTCGATTTTCGCGATCGTTTAAAAAATGCCGAAAATAGGCTAGAACGACTATAAATGGTCCTGCTAACGTTTTTACTGCGTTGCGGTTCAATCGGAGAAATTCGCGGAATTCGTCGAAAACACGTTGAAGGCTATACTATGGAAAAATCGTCGATTTTCGCGATCGTTTAAAAAATGCCGGAAATAGGCTAGAACGACTATAAATGGTCCTGCTAACGTTTTTACTGCGTTGCGGTTCAATCGGAGAAAGTCGCGGAATTCGTCGAAAACACGTTGAAGGCTATACTATGGAAAAATCGTCGATTTTCGCGATCGTTTAAAAAATGCCGAAAATAGGCTAGAACGACTATAAATGGTCCTGCTAACGTTTTTACTGCGTTGCGGTTCAATCGGAGAAAGTCGCGGAATTCGTCGAAAACACGTTGAAGGCTATACTATGGAAAAATCGTCGATTTTCGCGATCGTTTAAAAAATGCCGAAAATAGGCTAGAACGACTATAAATGGTCCTGCTAACGTTTTTACTGCGTTGCGGTTCAATCGGAGAAATTCGCGGAATTCGTCGAAAACACGTTGAAGGCTATACTATGGAAAAATCGTCGATTTTCGCGATCGTTTAAAAAATGCCGAAAATAGGCTAGAACGACTATAAATGGTCCTGCTAACGTTTTTACTGCGTTGCGGTTCAATCGGAGAAAGTCGCGGAATTCGTCGAAAACACGTTGAAGGCTATACTATGGAAAAATCGTCGATTTTCGCGATCGTTTAAAAAATGCCGGAAATAGGCTAGAACGACTATAAATGGTCCTGCTAACGTTTTTACTGCGTTGCGGTTCAATCGGAGAAAGTCGCGGAATTCGTCGAAAACACGTTGAAGGCTATACTATGGAAAAATCGTCGATTTTCGCGATCGTTTAAAAAATGCCGGAAATAGGCTAGAACGACTATAAATGGTCCTGCTAACGTTTTTACTGCGTTGCGGTTCAATCGGAGAAAGTCGCGGAATTCGTCGAAAACACGTTGAAGGCTATACTATGGAAAAATCGTCGATTTTCGCGATCGTTTAAAAAATGCCGGAAATAGGCTAGAACGACTATAAATGGTCCTGCTAACGTTTTTACTGCGTTGCGGTTCAATCGGAGAAATTCGCTGAATTCGTCGAAAACACGTTGAAGGCTATACTATGGAAAAATCGTCGATTTTCGCGATCGTTTATAAAATGCCGAAAATAGGCTAGAACGACTATAAATGGTCCTGCTAACGTTTTTACTGCGTTGCGGTTCAATCGGAGAAATTCGCGGAATTCGTCGAAAACACGTTGAAGGCTATACTATGGAAAAATCGTCGATTTTCGCGATCGTTTAAAAAATGCCGGAAATAGGCTAGAACGACTATAAATGGTCCTGCTAACGTTTTTACTGCGTTGCGGTTCAATCGGAGAAATTCGCGGAATTCGTCGAAAACACGTTGAAGGCTATACTATGGAAAAATCGTCGATTTTCGCGATCGTTTAAAAAATGCCAAAAATAGGCTAGAACGACTATAAATGGTCCTGCTAACGTTTTTACTGCGTTGCGGTTCAATCGGAGAAATTCGCGGAATTCGTCGAAAACACGTTGAAGGCTATACTATGGAAAAATCGTCGATTTTCGCGATCGTTTAAAAAATGCCGAAAATAGGCTAGAACGACTATAAATGGTCCTGCTAACGTTTTTACTGCGTTGCGGTTCAATCGGAGAAATTCGCGGAATTCGTCGAAAACACGTTGAAGGCTATACTATGGAAAAATCGTCGATTTTCGCGATCGTTTAAAAAATGCCGGAAATAGGCTAGAACGACTATAAATGGTCCTGCTAACGTTTTTACTGCGTTGCGGTACAATCGGAGAAAGTCGCGGAATTCGTCGAAAACACGTTGAAGGCTATACTATGGAAAAATCGTCGATTTTCGCGATCGTTTAAAAAATGCCGAAAATAGGCTAGAACGACTATAAATGGTCCTGCTAACGTTTTTACTGCGTTGCGGTTCAATCGGAGAAAGTCGCGGAATTCGTCGAAAACACGTTGAAGGCTATACTATGGAAAAATCGTCGATTTTCGCGATCGTTTAAAAAATGCCGGAAATAGGCTAGAACGACTATAAATGGTCCTGCTAACGTTTTTACTGAGTTGCGGTTCAATCGGAGAAAGTCGCGGAATTCGTCGAAAACACGTTGAAGGCTATACTATGGAAAAATCGTCGAATTTCGCGATCGTTTAAAAAATGCCGGAAATAGGCTAGAACGACTATAAATGGTCCTGCTAACGTTTTTACTGAGTTGCGGTTCAATCGGAGAAAGTCGCGGAATTCGTCGAAAACACGTTGAAGGCTATACTATGGAAAAATCGTCGATTTTCGCGATCGTTTAAAAAATGCCGGAAATAGGCTAGAACGACTATAAATGGTCCTACTAACGTTTTTACTGCGGTGCGGTTCAATCGGAAAAATTCGCGGAATTCGTCGAAAACACGTTGAAGGCTATACTATGGAAAAATCGTCGATTTTCGCGATCGTTTAAAAAATGCCGGAAATAGGCTAGAACGACTATAAATGGTCCTGCTAACGTTTTTACTGCGTTGCGGTTCAATCGGAAAAATTCGCGGAATTCGTCGAAAACACGTTGAAGGCTATACTATGGAAAAATCGTCGATTTTTGCGATCGTTTAAAAAATGCCGGAAATAGGCTAGAACGACTATAAATGGTCCTGCTAACGTTTTTACTGAGTTGCGGTTCAATCGGAGAAAGTCGCGGAATTCGTCGAAAACACGTTGAAGGCTATACTATGGAAAAATCGTCGATTTTCGCGATCGTTTAAAAAATGCCGGAAATAGGCTAGAACGACTATAAATGGTCCTGCTAACGTTTTTACTGCGTTGCGGTTCAATCGGAGAAATTCGCGGAATTCGTCGAAAACACGTTGAAGGCTATACTATGGAAAAATCGTCGATTTTCGCGATCGTTTAAAAAATGCCGGAAATAGGCTAGAACGACTATAAATGGTCCTGCTAACGTTTTTACTGCGTTGCGGTTCAATCGGAGAAATTCGCGGAATTCGTCGAAAACACGTTGAAGGCTATACTATGGAAAAATCGTCGATTTTCGCGATCGTTTAAAAAATGCCGAAAATAGGCTAGAACGACTATAAATGGTCCTGCTAACGTTTTTACTGCGTTGCGGTTCAATCGGAGAAATTCGCGGAATTCGTCGAAAACACGTTTAAGGCTATACTATGGAAAAATCGTCGATTTTCGCGATCGATTAAAAAATGCCGAAAATAGGCTAGAACGACTATAAATGGTCCTGCTAACGTTTTTACTGCGTTGCGGTTCAATCGGAGAAATTCGCGGAATTCGTCGAAAACACGTTGAAGGCTATACTATGGAAAAATCGTCGATTTTCGCGATCGTTTAAAAAATGCCAAAAATAGGCTAGAACGACTATAAATGGTCCTGCTAACGTTTTTACTGCGTTGCGGTTCAATCGGAGAAATTCGCGGAATTCGTCGAAAACACGTTGAAGGCTATACTATGGAAAAATCGTCGATTTTCGCGATCGTTTAAAAAATGCCGAAAATAGGCTAGAACGACTATAAATGGTCCTGCTAACGTTTTTACTGCGTTGCGGTTCAATCGGAGAAATTCGCGGAATTCGTCGAAAACACGTTGAAGGCTATACTATGGACAAATCGTCGATTTTCGCGATCGTTTAAAAAATGCCGGAAATAGGCTAGAACGACTATAAATGGTCCTGCTAACGTTTTTACTGCGTTGCGGTTCAATCGGAGAAATTCGCGGAATTCGTCGAAAACACGTTGAAGGCTATACTATGGAAAAATCGTCGATTTTCACGATCGTTTAAAAAATGCCAAAAATAGGCTAGAACGACTATAAATGGTCCTGCTAACGTTTTTACTGCGTTGCGGTTCAATCGGAGAAATTCGCGGAATTCGTCGAAAACACGTTGAAGGCTATACTATGGAAAAATCGTCGATTTTCGCGATCGTTTAAAAAATGCCGAAAATAGGCTAGAACGACTATAAATGGTCCTGCTAACGTTTTTACTGCGTTGCGGTTCAATCGGAGAAATTCGCGGAATTCGTCGAAAACACGTTGAAGGCTATACTATGGAAAAATCGTCGATTTTCGCGATCGTTTAAAAAATGCCGGAAATAGGCTAGAACGACTATAAATGGTCCTGCTAACGTTTTTACTGCGTTGCGGTTCAATCGGAGAAATTCGCGGAATTCGTCGAAAACACGTTGAAGGCTATACTATGGAAAAATCGTCGATTTTCGCGATCGTTTAAAAAATGCCGGAAATAGGCTAGAACGACTATAAATGGTCCTGCTAACGTTTTTACTGCGTTGCGGTTCAATCGGAGAAATTCGCGGAATTCGTCGAAAACACGTTGAAGGCTATACTATGGAAAAATCGTCGATTTTCGCGATCGTTTAAAAAATGCCGGAAATAGGCTAGAACAACTATAAATGGTCCTGCTAACGTTTTTACTGCGTTGCGGTTCAATCGGAGAAATTCGCGGAATTCGTCAAAAACACGTTGAAGGCTATACTATGGAAAAATCGTCGATTTTCGCGATCGTTTAAAAAATGCCGGAAATAGGCTAGAACGACTATAAATGGTCCTGCTAACAATTTTACTGCGTTGCGGTTCAATCGGAAAAATTCGCGGAATTCGTCGAAAACACGTTGAAGGCATACTATGGAAAAATCGTCGATTTTCGCGATCGTTTAAAAAATGCCGAAAATAGGCTAGAACGACTATAAATGGTCCTGCTAACGTTTTTACTGCGTTGCGGTTCAATCGGAGAAATTCGCGGAATTCGTCGAAAACACGTTGAAGGCTATACTATGGAAAAATCGTCGATTTTCGCGATCGTTTAAAAAATGCCGGAAATAGGCTAGAACGACTATAAATGGTCCTGCTAACGTTTTTACTGCGTTGCGGTTCAATCGGAGAAATTCGCGGAATTCGTCGAAAACACGTTGAAGGCTATACTATGGAAAAATCGTCGATTTTCGCGATCGTTTAAAAAATGCCGAAAATAGGCTAGAACGACTATAAATGGTCCTGCTAACGTTTTTACTGCGTTGCGGTTCAATCGGAGAAATTCGCGGAATTCGTCGAAAACACGTTGAAGGCTATACTATGGAAAAATCGTCGATTTTCGCGATCGTTTAAAAAATGCCGGAAATAGGCTAGAACGACTATAAATGGTCCTGCTAACGTTTTTACTGCGTTGCGGTTCAATCGGAGCAATTCGCGGAATTCGTCGAAAACACGTTGAAGGCTATACTATGGAAAAATCGTCGATTTTCGCGATCGTTTAAAAAATGCCAAAAATAGGCTAGAACGACTATAAATGGTCCTGCTAACGTTTTTACTGCGTTGCGGTTCAATCGGAGAAATTCGCGGAATTCGTCGAAAACACGTTGAAGGCTATACTATGGAAAAATCGTCGATTTTCGCGATCGTTTAAAAAATGCCGAAAATAGGCTAGAACGACTATAAATGGTCCTGCTAACGTTTTTACTGCGTTGCGGTTCAATCGGAGAAATTCGCGGAATTCGTCGAAAACACGTTGAAGGCTATACTATGGACAAATCGTCGATTTTCGCGATCGTTTAAAAAATGCCGGAAATAGGCTAGAACGACTATAAATGGTCCTGCTAACGTTTTTACTGCGTTGCGGTTCAATCGGAGAAATTCGCGGAATTCGTCGAAAACACGTTGAAGGCTATACTATGGACAAATCGTCGATTTTCGCGATCGTTTAAAAAATGCCGGAAATAGGCTAGAACGACTATAAATGGTCCTGCTAACGTTTTTACTGCGTTGCGGTTCAATCGGAGAAATTCGCGGAATTCGTCGAAAACACGTTGAAGGCTATACTATGGAAAAATCGTCGATTTTCACGATCGTTTAAAAAATGCCAAAAATAGGCTAGAACGACTATAAATGGTCCTGCTAACGTTTTTACTGCGTTGCGGTTCAATCGGAGAAATTCGCGGAATTCGTCGAAAACACGTTGAAGGCTATACTATGGAAAAATCGTCGATTTTCGCGATCGTTTAAAAAATGCCGGAAATAGGCTAGAACGACTATAAATGGTCCTGCTAACGTTTTTACTGCGTTGCGGTTCAATCGGAGAAATTCGCGGAATTCGTCGAAAACACGTTGAAGGCTATACTATGGAAAAATCGTCGATTTTCGCGATCGTTTAAAAAATGCCGGAAATAGGCTAGAACGACTATAAATGGTCCTGTTAACGTTTTTACTGCGTTGCGGTTCAATCGGAGAAATTCGCGGAATTCGTCGAAAACACGTTGAAGGCTATACTATGGAAAAATCGTCGATTTTCGCGATCGTTTAAAAAATGCCGGAAATAGGCTAGAACAACTATAAATGGTCCTGCTAACGTTTTTACTGCGTTGCGGTTCAATCGGAGAAATTCGCGGAATTCGTCAAAAACACGTTGAAGGCTATACTATGGAAAAATCGTCGATTTTCGCGATCGTTTAAAAAATGCCGGAAATAGGCTAGAACGACTATAAATGGTCCTGCTAACAATTTTACTGCGTTGCGGTTCAATCGGAAAAATTCGCGGAATTCGTCGAAAACACGTTGAAGGCATACTATGGAAAAATCGTCGATTTTCGCGATCGTTTAAAAAATGCCGGAAATAGGCTAGAACGACTATAAATGGTCCTGCTAACGTTTTTACTAAGTTGCGGTTCAATCGGAGAAAGTCGCGGAATTCGTCGAAAACACGTTGAAGGCTATACTATGGAAAAATCGTCGATTTTCGCGATCGTTTAAAAAATGCCGGAAATAGGCTAGAACGACTATAAATGGTCCTACTAACGTTTTTACTGCGGTGCGGTTCAATCGGAAAAATTCGCGGAATTCGTCGAAAACACGTTGAAGGCTATACTATGGAAAAATCGTCGATTTTCGCGATCGTTTAAAAAATGCCGGAAATAGGCTAGAACGACTATAAATGGTCCTGCTAACGTTTTTACTGCGTTGCGGTTCAATCGGAAAAATTCGCGGAATTCGTCGAAAACACGTTGAAGGCTATACTATGGAAAAATCGTCGATTTTCGCGATCGTTTAAAAAATGCCGGAAATAGGCTAGAACGACGATAAATGGTCCTGCGAACGTTTTTACTGCGTTGCGGTTCAATCGGAGAAATTCGCGGAATTCGTCGAAAACACGTTGAAGGCTATACTATGGACAAATCGTCGATTTTCGCGATCGTTTAAAAAATGCCGGAAATAGGCTAGAACGACTATAAATGGTCCTGCTAACGTTTTTACTGCGTTGCGGTTCAATCGGAGAAATTCGCGGAATTCGTCGAAAACACGTTGAAGGCTATACTATGGAAAAATCGTCGATTTTCGCGATCGTTTAAAAAATGCCGGAAATAGGCTAGAACGACTATAAATGGTCCTGCTAACGTTTTTACTGCGTTGCGGTTCAATCGGAGAAATTCGCGGAATTCGTCGAAAACACGTTGAAGGCTATACTATGGAAAAATCGTCGATTTTCGCGATCGTTTAAAAAATGCCGAAAATAGGCTAGAACGACTATAAATGGTCCTGCTAACGTTTTTACTGCGTTGCGGTTCAATCGGAGAAATTCGCGGAATTCGTCGAAAACACGTTGAAGGCTATACTATGGAAAAATCGTCGATTTTCGCGATCGTTTAAAAAATGCCGGAAATAGGCTAGAACGACTATAAATGGTCCTGCTAACGTTTTTACTGCGTTGCGGTTCAATCGGAGAAATTCGCGGAATTCGTCGAAAACACGTTGAAGGCTATACTATGGAAAAATCGTCGATTTTCGCGATCGTTTAAAAAATGCCGGAAATAGGCTAGAACGACTATAAATGGTCCTGCTAACGTTTTTACTGCGTTGCGGTTCAATCGGAGAAATTCGCGGAATTCGTCGAAAACACGTTGAAGGCTATACTATGGAAAAATCGTCGATTTTCGCGATCGTTTAAAAAATGCCAAAAATAGGCTAGAACGACTATAAATGGTCCTGCTAACGTTTTTACTGCGTTGCGGTTCAATCGGAGAAATTCGCGGAATTCGTCGAAAACACGTTGAAGGCTATACTATGGAAAAATCGTCGATTTTCGCGATCGTTTAAAAAATGCCGAAAATAGGCTAGAACGACTATAAATGGTCCTGCTAACGTTTTTACTGCGTTGCGGTTCAATCGGAGAAATTCGCGGAATTCGTCGAAAACACGTTGAAGGCTATACTATGGACAAATCGTCGATTTTCGCGATCGTTTAAAAAATGCCGGAAATAGGCTAGAACGACTATAAATGGTCCTGCTAACGTTTTTACTGCGTTGCGGTTCAATCGGAGAAATTCGCGGAATTCGTCGAAAACACGTTGAAGGCTATACTATGGAAAAATCGTCGATTTTCACGATCGTTTAAAAAATGCCAAAAATAGGCTAGAACGACTATAAATGGTCCTGCTAACGTTTTTACTGCGTTGCGGTTCAATCGGAGAAATTCGCGGAATTCGTCGAAAACACGTTGAAGGCTATACTATGGAAAAATCGTCGATTTTCGCGATCGTTTAAAAAATGCCGAAAATAGGCTAGAACGACTATAAATGGTCCTGCTAACGTTTTTACTGCGTTGCGGTTCAATCGGAGAAATTCGCGGAATTCGTCGAAAACACGTTGAAGGCTATACTATGGAAAAATCGTCGATTTTCGCGATCGTTTAAAAAATGCCGGAAATAGGCTAGAACGACTATAAATGGTCCTGCTAACGTTTTTACTGCGTTGCGGTTCAATCGGAGAAATTCGCGGAATTCGTCGAAAACACGTTGAAGGCTATACTATGGAAAAATCGTCGATTTTCGCGATCGTTTAAAAAATGCCGGAAATAGGCTAGAACGACTATAAATGGTCCTGCTAACGTTTTTACTGCGTTGCGGTTCAATCGGAGAAATTCGCGGAATTCGTCGAAAACACGTTGAAGGCTATACTATGGAAAAATCGTCGATTTTCGCGATCGTTTAAAAAATGCCGGAAATAGGCTAGAACAACTATAAATGGTCCTGCTAACGTTTTTACTGCGTTGCGGTTCAATCGGAGAAATTCGCGGAATTCGTCAAAAACACGTTGAAGGCTATACTATGGAAAAATCGTCGATTTTCGCGATCGTTTAAAAAATGCCGGAAATAGGCTAGAACGACTATAAATGGTCCTGCTAACAATTTTACTGCGTTGCGGTTCAATCGGAAAAATTCGCGGAATTCGTCGAAAACACGTTGAAGGCATACTATGGAAAAATCGTCGGTTTTCGCGATCGTTTAAAAAATGCCGAAAATAGGCTAGAACGACTATAAATGGTCCTGCTAACGTTTTTACTGCGTTGCGGTTCAATCGGAGAAATTCGCGGAATTCGTCGAAAACACGTTGAAGGCTATACTATGGAAAAATCGTCGATTTTCGCGATCGTTTAAAAAATGCCGGAAATAGGCTAGAACGACTATAAATGGTCCTGCTAACGTTTTTACTGCGTTGCGGTTCAATCGGAGAAATTCGCGGAATTCGTCGAAAACACGTTGAAGGCTATACTATGGAAAAATCGTCGATTTTCGCGATCGTTTAAAAAATGCCGAAAATAGGCTAGAACGACTATAAATGGTCCTGCTAACGTTTTTACTGCGTTGCGGTTCAATCGGAGAAATTCGCGGAATTCGTCGAAAACACGTTGAAGGCTATACTATGGAAAAATCGTCGATTTTCGCGATCGTTTAAAAAATGCCGGAAATAGGCTAGAACGACTATAAATGGTCCTGCTAACGTTTTTACTGCGTTGCGGTTCAATCGGAGCAATTCGCGGAATTCGTCGAAAACACGTTGAAGGCTATACTATGGAAAAATCGTCGATTTTCGCGATCGTTTAAAAAATGCCAAAAATAGGCTAGAACGACTATAAATGGTCCTGCTAACGTTTTTACTGCGTTGCGGTTCAATCGGAGAAATTCGCGGAATTCGTCGAAAACACGTTGAAGGCTATACTATGGAAAAATCGTCGATTTTCGCGATCGTTTAAAAAATGCCGAAAATAGGCTAGAACGACTATAAATGGTCCTGCTAACGTTTTTACTGCGTTGCGGTTCAATCGGAGAAATTCGCGGAATTCGTCGAAAACACGTTGAAGGCTATACTATGGACAAATCGTCGATTTTCGCGATCGTTTAAAAAATGCCGGAAATAGGCTAGAACGACTATAAATGGTCCTGCTAACGTTTTTACTGCGTTGCGGTTCAATCGGAGAAATTCGCGGAATTCGTCGAAAACACGTTGAAGGCTATACTATGGACAAATCGTCGATTTTCGCGATCGTTTAAAAAATGCCGGAAATAGGCTAGAACGACTATAAATGGTCCTGCTAACGTTTTTACTGCGTTGCGGTTCAATCGGAGAAATTCGCGGAATTCGTCGAAAACACGTTGAAGGCTATACTATGGAAAAATCGTCGATTTTCACGATCGTTTAAAAAATGCCAAAAATAGGCTAGAACGACTATAAATGGTCCTGCTAACGTTTTTACTGCGTTGCGGTTCAATCGGAGAAATTCGCGGAATTCGTCGAAAACACGTTGAAGGCTATACTATGGAAAAATCGTCGATTTTCGCGATCGTTTAAAAAATGCCGGAAATAGGCTAGAACGACTATAAATGGTCCTGCTAACGTTTTTACTGCGTTGCGGTTCAATCGGAGAAATTCGCGGAATTCGTCGAAAACACGTTGAAGGCTATACTATGGAAAAATCGTCGATTTTCGCGATCGTTTAAAAAATGCCGGAAATAGGCTAGAACGACTATAAATGGTCCTGTTAACGTTTTTACTGCGTTGCGGTTCAATCGGAGAAATTCGCGGAATTCGTCGAAAACACGTTGAAGGCTATACTATGGAAAAATCGTCGATTTTCGCGATCGTTTAAAAAATGCCGGAAATAGGCTAGAACAACTATAAATGGTCCTGCTAACGTTTTTACTGCGTTGCGGTTCAATCGGAGAAATTCGCGGAATTCGTCAAAAACACGTTGAAGGCTATACTATGGAAAAATCGTCGATTTTCGCGATCGTTTAAAAAATGCCGGAAATAGGCTAGAACGACTATAAATGGTCCTGCTAACAATTTTACTGCGTTGCGGTTCAATCGGAAAAATTCGCGGAATTCGTCGAAAACACGTTGAAGGCATACTATGGAAAAATCGTCGATTTTCGCGATCGTTTAAAAAATGCCGAAAATAGGCTAGAACGACTATAAATGGTCCTGCTAACGTTTTTACTGCGTTGCGGTTCAATCGGAGAAATTCGCGGAATTCGTCGAAAACACGTTGAAGGCTATACTATGGAAAAATCGTCGATTTTCGCGATCGTTTAAAAAATGCCGAAAATAGGCTAGAACGACTATAAATGGTCCTGCTAACGTTTTTACTGCGTTGCGGTTCAATCGGAGAAATTCGCGGAATTCGTCGAAAACACGTTGAAGGCTATACTATGGAAAAATCGTCGATTTTCGCGATCGTTTAAAAAATGCCGGAAATAGGCTAGAACGACTATAAATGGTCCTGCTAACGTTTTTACTGCGTTGCGGTTCAATCGGAGAAATTCGCGGAATTCGTCGAAAACACGTTGAAGGCTATACTATGGAAAAATCGTCGATTTTCGCGATCGTTTAAAAAATGCCAAAAATAGGCTAGAACGACTATAAATGGTCCTGCTAACGTTTTTACTGCGTTGCGGTTCAATCGGAGAAATTCGCGGAATTCGTCGAAAACACGTTGAAGGCTATACTATGGAAAAATCGTCGATTTTCGCGATCGTTTAAAAAATGCCGAAAATAGGCTAGAACGACTATAAATGGTCCTGCTAACGTTTTTACTGCGTTGCGGTTCAATCGGAGAAATTCGCGGAATTCGTCGAAAACACGTTGAAGGCTATACTATGGACAAATCGTCGATTTTCGCGATCGTTTAAAAAATGCCGGAAATAGGCTAGAACGACTATAAATGGTCCTGCTAACGTTTTTACTGCGTTGCGGTTCAATCGGAGAAATTCGCGGAATTCGTCGAAAACACGTTGAAGGCTATACTATGGAAAAATCGTCGATTTTCACGATCGTTTAAAAAATGCCAAAAATAGGCTAGAACGACTATAAATGGTCCTGCTAACGTTTTTACTGCGTTGCGGTTCAATCGGAGAAATTCGCGGAATTCGTCGAAAACACGTTGAAGGCTATACTATGGAAAAATCGTCGATTTTCGCGATCGTTTAAAAAATGCCGAAAATAGGCTAGAACGACTATAAATGGTCCTGCTAACGTTTTTACTGCGTTGCGGTTCAATCGGAGAAATTCGCGGAATTCGTCGAAAACACGTTGAAGGCTATACTATGGAAAAATCGTCGATTTTCGCGATCGTTTAAAAAATGCCGGAAATAGGCTAGAACGACTATAAATGGTCCTGCTAACGTTTTTACTGCGTTGCGGTTCAATCGGAGAAATTCGCGGAATTCGTCGAAAACACGTTGAAGGCTATACTATGGAAAAATCGTCGATTTTCGCGATCGTTTAAAAAATGCCGGAAATAGGCTAGAACGACTATAAATGGTCCTGCTAACGTTTTTACTGCGTTGCGGTTCAATCGGAGAAATTCGCGGAATTCGTCGAAAACACGTTGAAGGCTATACTATGGAAAAATCGTCGATTTTCGCGATCGTTTAAAAAATGCCGGAAATAGGCTAGAACAACTATAAATGGTCCTGCTAACGTTTTTACTGCGTTGCGGTTCAATCGGAGAAATTCGCGGAATTCGTCAAAAACACGTTGAAGGCTATACTATGGAAAAATCGTCGATTTTCGCGATCGTTTAAAAAATGCCGGAAATAGGCTAGAACGACTATAAATGGTCCTGCTAACAATTTTACTGCGTTGCGGTTCAATCGGAAAAATTCGCGGAATTCGTCGAAAACACGTTGAAGGCATACTATGGAAAAATCGTCGATTTTCGCGATCGTTTAAAAAATGCCGAAAATAGGCTAGAACGACTATAAATGGTCCTGCTAACGTTTTTACTGCGTTGCGGTTCAATCGGAGAAATTCGCGGAATTCGTCGAAAACACGTTGAAGGCTATACTATGGAAAAATCGTCGATTTTCGCGATCGTTTAAAAAATGCCGGAAATAGGCTAGAACGACTATAAATGGTCCTGCTAACGTTTTTACTGCGTTGCGGTTCAATCGGAGAAATTCGCGGAATTCGTCGAAAACACGTTGAAGGCTATACTATGGAAAAATCGTCGATTTTCGCGATCGTTTAAAAAATGCCGAAAATAGGCTAGAACGACTATAAATGGTCCTGCTAACGTTTTTACTGCGTTGCGGTTCAATCGGAGAAATTCGCGGAATTCGTCGAAAACACGTTGAAGGCTATACTATGGAAAAATCGTCGATTTTCGCGATCGTTTAAAAAATGCCGGAAATAGGCTAGAACGACTATAAATGGTCCTGCTAACGTTTTTACTGCGTTGCGGTTCAATCGGAGAAATTCGCGGAATTCGTCGAAAACACGTTGAAGGCTATACTATGGAAAAATCGTCGATTTTCGCGATCGTTTAAAAAATGCCGGAAATAGGCTAGAACGACTATAAATGGTCCTGCTAACGTTTTTACTGCGTTGCGGTTCAATCGGAGAAATTCGCGGAATTCGTCGAAAACACGTTGAAGGCTATACTATGGAAAAATCGTCGATTTTCGCGATCGTTTAAAAAATGCCGGAAATAGGCTAGAACGACTATAAATGGTCCTGCTAACGTTTTTACTGCGTTGCGGTTCAATCGGAGAAATTCGCGGAATTCGTCGAAAAAACGTTGAAGGCTATACTATGGAAAAATCGTCGATTTTCGCGATCGTTTAAAAAATGCCGGAAATAGGCTAGAACGACTATAAATGGTCCTGCTAACGTTTTTACTGCGTTGCGGTTCAATCGGAGAAATTCGCGGAATTCGTCGAAAACACGTTGAAGGCTATACTATGGAAAAATCGTCGATTTTCGCGATCGTTTAAAAAATGCCGGAAATAGGCTAGAACGACTATAAATGGTCCTGCTAACGTTTTTACTGCGTTGCGGTTCAATCGGAGAAATTCGCGGAATTCGTCGAAAACACGTTGAAGGCTATACTATGGAAAAATCGTCGATTTTCGCGATCGTTTAAAAAATGCCGAAAATAGGCTAGAACGACTATAAATGGTACTGCTAACGTTTTTACTGCGTTGCGGTTCAATCGGAGAAAGTCGCGGAATTCGTCGAAAACACGTTGAAGGCTATACTATGGAAAAATCGTCGATTTTCGCGATCGTTTAAAAAATGCCGGAAATAGGCTAGAACGACTATAAATGGTCCTGCTAACGTTTTTACTGCGTTGCGGTTCAATCGGAGAAAGTCGCGGAATTCGTCGAAAACACGTTGAAGGCTATACTATGGAAAAATCGTCGATTTTCGCGATCGTTTAAAAAATGCCGGAAATAGGCTAGAACGACTATAAATGGTCCTGCTAACGTTTTTACTGCGTTGCGGTTCAATCGGAGAAAGTCACGGAATTCGTCGAAAACACGTTGAAGGCTATACTATGGAAAAATCGTCGATTTTCGCGATCGTTTAAAAAATGCCGGAAATAGGCTAGAACGACTATAAATGGTCCTGCTAACGTTTTTACTGCGTTGCGGTTCAATCGGAGAAATTCGCGGAATTCGTCGAAAACACGTTGAAGGCTATACTATGGAAAAATCGTCGATTTTCGCGATCGTTTAAAAAATGCCGAAAATAGGCTAGAACGACTATAAATGGTCCTGCTAACGTTTTTACTGCGTTGCGGTTCAATCGGAGAAATTCGCGGAATTCGTCGAAAACACGTTGAAGGCTATACTATGGAAAAATCGTCGATTTTCGCGATCGTTTAAAAAATGCCGGAAATAGGCTAGAACGACTATAAATGGTCCTGCTAAAGTTTTTACTGAGTTGCGGTTCAATCGGAGAAAGTCGCGGAATTCGTCGAAAACACGTTGAAGGCTATACTATGGAAAAATCGTCGATTTTCGCGATCGTTTAAAAAATGCCGGAAATAGGCTAGAACGACTATAAATGGTCCTGCTAACGTTTTTACTGAGTTGCGGTTCAATCGGAGAAAGTCGCGGAATTCGTCGAAAACACGTTGAAGGCTATACTATGGAAAAATCGTCGATTTTCGCGATCGTTTAAAAAATGCCGGAAATAGGCTAGAACGACTATAAATGGTCCTACTAACGTTTTTACTGCGTTGCGGTTCAATCGGAAAAATTCGCGGAATTCGTCGAAAACACGTTGAAGGCTATACTATGGAAAAATCGTCGATTTTCGCGATCGTTTAAAAAATGCCGAAAATAGGCTAGAACGACTATAAATGGTCTTGCTAACGTTTTTACTGCGTTGCGGTTCAATCGGAGAAATTCGCGGAATTCGTCGAAAACACGTTGAAGGCTATACTATGGAAAAATCGTCGATTTTCGCGATCGTTTAAAAAATGCCGGAAATAGGCTAGAACGACTATAAATGGTCCTGCTAACGTTTTTACTGCGTTGCGGTTCAATCGGAGAAATTCGCGGAATTCGTCGAAAACACGTTGAAGGCTATACTATGGAAAAATCGTCGATTTTCGCGATCGTTTAAAAAATGCCGGAAATAGGCTAGAACGACTATAAATGGTCCTGCTAACGTTTTTACTGAGTTGCGGTTCAATCGGAGAAAGTCGCGGAATTCGTCGAAAACACGTTGAAGGCTATACTATGGAAAAATCGTCGATTTTCGCGATCGTTTAAAAAATGCCGGAAATAGGCTAGAACGACTATAAATGATCCTGCTAACGTTTTTACTGCGTTGCGGTTCAATCGGAGAAATTCGCGGAATTCGTCGAAAACACGTTGAAGGCTATACTATGGAAAAATCGTCGATTTTCGCGATCGTTTAAAAAATGCCGGAAATATGTTAGAACGACTATAAATGGTCCTGCTAACGTTTTTACTGCGGTGCGGTTCAATCGGAGAAATTCGCGGAATTCGTCGAAAACACGTTGAAGGCTATACTATGGAAAAATCGTCGATTTTCGCGATCGTTTAAAAAATGCCGGAAATAGGCTAGAACGACTATAAATGGTCCTGCTAACGTTTTTACTGAGTTGCGGTTCAATCGGAGAAAGTCGCGGAATTCGGCGAAAACACGTTGAAGGCTATACTATGGAAAAATCGTCGATTTTCGCGATCGTTTAAAAAATGCCGGAAATAGGCTAGAACGACTATAAATGGTCCTGCTAACGTTTTTACTGCGTTGCGGTTCAATCGGAGAAATTCGCGGAATTTGTCGAAAACACGTTGAAGGCTATACTATGGAAAAATCGTCGATTTTCGCGATCGTTTAAAAAATGCCGGAAATAGGCTAGAACGACTATAAATGGTCCTGCTAACGTTTTTACTGCGTTGCGGTTCAATCGGAGAAAGTCCCGGAATTCGTCGAAAACACGTTGAAGGCTATACTATGGAAAAATCGTCGATTTTCGCGATCGTTTAAAAAATGCCGGAAATAGGCTAGAACGACTATAAATGGTCGTGCTAACGTTTTTACTGCGTTGCGGTTCAATCGGAGAAATTCGCGGAATTCGTCGAAAACACGTTGAAGGCTATACTATGGAAAAATCGTCGATTTTCGCGATCGTTTAAAAAATGCCGGAAATAGGCTAGAACGACTATAAATGGTCCTGCTAACGTTTTTACTGCGTTGCGGTTCAATCGGAGAAATTCGCGGAATTCGTGGAAAACACGTTGAAGGCTATACTATGGAAAAATCGTCGATTTTCGCGATCGTTTAAAAAATGCCGGAAATAGGCTAGAACGACTATAAATGGTCCTGCTAACGTTTTTACTGCGTTGCGGTTCAATCGGAGAAAGTCCCGGAATTCGTCGAAAACACGTTGAAGGCTATACTATGGAAAAATCGTCGATTTTCGCGATCGTTTAAAAAATGCCGGAAATAGGCTAGAACGACTATAAATGGTCGTGCTAACGTTTTTACTGCGTTGCGGTTCAATCGGAGAAATTCGCGGAATTCGTCGAAAACACGTTGAAGGCTATACTATGGAAAAATCGTCGATTTTCGCGATCGTTTAAAAAATGCCGGAAATAGGCTAGAACGACTATAAATGGTCCTGCTAACGTTTTTACTGCGTTGCGGTTCAATCGGAGAAATTCGCGGAATTCGTGGAAAACACGTTGAAGGCTATACTATGGAAAAATCGTCGATTTTCGCGATCGTTTAAAAAATGCCGGAAATAGGCTAGAACGACTATAAATGGTCCTGCTAACGTTTTTACTGCGTTGCGGTTCAATCGGAGAAAGTCGCGGAATTCGTCGAAAACACGTTGAAGGCTATACTATGGAAAAATCGTCGATTTTCGCGATCGTTTAAAAAATGCCGGAAATAGGCTAGAACGACTATAAATGGTCCTGCTAACGTTTTTACTGAGTTGCGGTTCAATCGGAGAAAGTCGCGGAATTCGTCGAAAACACGTTGAAGGCTATACTATGGAAAAATCGTCGATTTTCGCGATCGTTTAAAAAATGCCGGAAATAGGCTAGAACGACTATAAATGGTCCTACTAACGTTTTTACTGCGTTGCGGTTCAATCGGAAAAATTCGCGGAATTCGTCGAAAACACGTTGAAGGCTATACTATGGAAAAATCGTCGATTTTCGCGATCGTTTAAAAAATGCCGAAAATAGGCTAGAACGACTATAAATGGTCTTGCTAACGTTTTTACTGCGTTGCGGTTCAATCGGAGAAATTCGCGGAATTCGTCGAAAACACGTTGAAGGCTATACTATGGAAAAATCGTCGATTTTCGCGATCGTTTAAAAAATGCCGGAAATAGGCTAGAACGACTATAAATGGTCCTGCTAACGTTTTTACTGCGTTGCGGTTCAATCGGAGAAATTCGCGGAATTCGTCGAAAACACGTTGAAGGCTATACTATGGAAAAATCGTCGATTTTCGCGATCGTTTAAAAAATGCCGGAAATAGGCTAGAACGACTATAAATGGTCCTGCTAACGTTTTTACTGAGTTGCGGTTCAATCGGAGAAAGTCGCGGAATTCGTCGAAAACACGTTGAAGGCTATACTATGGAAAAATCGTCGATTTTCGCGATCGTTTAAAAAATGCCGGAAATAGGCTAGAACGACTATAAATGATCCTGCTAACGTTTTTACTGCGTTGCGGTTCAATCGGAGAAATTCGCGGAATTCGTCGAAAACACGTTGAAGGCTATACTATGGAAAAATCGTCGATTTTCGCGATCGTTTAAAAAATGCCGGAAATATGTTAGAACGACTATAAATGGTCCTGCTAACGTTTTTACTGCGGTGCGGTTCAATCGGAGAAATTCGCGGAATTCGTCGAAAACACGTTGAAGGCTATACTATGGAAAAATCGTCGATTTTCGCGATCGTTTAAAAAATGCCGGAAATAGGCTAGAACGACTATAAATGGTCCTGCTAACGTTTTTACTGAGTTGCGGTTCAATCGGAGAAAGTCGCGGAATTCGGCGAAAACACGTTGAAGGCTATACTATGGAAAAATCGTCGATTTTCGCGATCGTTTAAAAAATGCCGGAAATAGGCTAGAACGACTATAAATGGTCCTGCTAACGTTTTTACTGCGTTGCGGTTCAATCGGAGAAATTCGCGGAATTTGTCGAAAACACGTTGAAGGCTATACTATGGAAAAATCGTCGATTTTCGCGATCGTTTAAAAAATGCCGGAAATAGGCTAGAACGACTATAAATGGTCCTGCTAACGTTTTTACTGCGTTGCGGTTCAATCGGAGAAAGTCCCGGAATTCGTCGAAAACACGTTGAAGGCTATACTATGGAAAAATCGTCGATTTTCGCGATCGTTTAAAAAATGCCGGAAATAGGCTAGAACGACTATAAATGGTCGTGCTAACGTTTTTACTGCGTTGCGGTTCAATCGGAGAAATTCGCGGAATTCGTCGAAAACACGTTGAAGGCTATACTATGGAAAAATCGTCGATTTTCGCGATCGTTTAAAAAATGCCGGAAATAGGCTAGAACGACTATAAATGGTCCTGCTAACGTTTTTACTGCGTTGCGGTTCAATCGGAGAAATTCGCGGAATTCGTGGAAAACACGTTGAAGGCTATACTATGGAAAAATCGTCGATTTTCGCGATCGATTAAAAAATGCCGAAAATAGGCTAGAACGACAATAAATGGTCCTGCTAACGTTTTTACTGCGTTGCGGTTCAATCGGAGAAATTCGCGGAATTCGTCGAAAACACGTTGAAGGCTATACTATGGAAAAATCGTCGATTTTCGCGATCGTTTAAAAAATGCCTGAAATAGGCTAGAACGACTATAAATGGTCCTGCTAACGTTTTTACTGCGTTGCGGTTCAATCGGAGAAATTCGCGGAATTCGTCGAAAACACGTTGAAGGCTATACTATGGAAAAATCGTCGATTTTCGCGATCGATTAAAAAATGCCGAAAATAGGCTAGAACGACTATAAATGGTCCTGCTAACGTTTTTACTGCGTTGCGGTTCAATCGGAGAAATTCGCGGAATTCGTCGAAAACACGTTGAAGGCTATACTATGGAAAAATCGTCGATTTTCGCGATCGTTTAAAAAATGCCTGAAATAGGCTAGAACGACTATAAATGGTGCTGCTAACGTTTTTACTGCGTTGCGGTTCAATCGGAGAAATTCGCGGAATTCGTCGAAAACACGTTGAAGGCTATACTATGGAAAAATCGTCGATTTTCGCGATCGTTTAAAAAATGCCGGAAATAGGCTAGAACGACTATAAATGGTCCTGCTAAAGTTTTTACTGAGTTGCGGTTCAATCGGAGAAAGTCGCGGAATTCGTC
This sequence comes from Leptodirus hochenwartii, assembly GCA_947310635.1. NCBI lineage: Eukaryota > Metazoa > Arthropoda > Insecta > Coleoptera > Leiodidae > Leptodirus > Leptodirus hochenwartii. The sequence continues at coordinate 49,414,741 of OX371177.1, forward strand.
GAAAACACGTTGAAGGCTATACTATGGAAAAATCGTCGATTTTCGCGATCGTTTAAAAAATGCCGGAAATAGGCTAGAACGACTATAAATGGTCCTGCTAACGTTTTTACTGAGTTGCGGTTCAATCGGAGAAAGTCGCGGAATTCGTCGAAAACACGTTGAAGGCTATACTATGGAAAAATCGTCGATTTTCGCGATCGTTTAAAAAATGCCGGAAATAGGCTAGAACGACTATAAATGGTCCTACTAACGTTTTTACTGCGTTGCGGTTCAATCGGAAAAATTCGCGGAATTCGTCGAAAACACGTTGAAGGCTATACTATGGAAAAATCGTCGATTTTCGCGATCGTTTAAAAAATGCCGAAAATAGGCTAGAACGACTATAAATGGTCTTGCTAACGTTTTTACTGCGTTGCGGTTCAATCGGAGAAATTCGCGGAATTCGTCGAAAACACGTTGAAGGCTATACTATGGAAAAATCGTCGATTTTCGCGATCGTTTAAAAAATGCCGGAAATAGGCTAGAACGACTATAAATGGTCCTGCTAACGTTTTTACTGCGTTGCGGTTCAATCGGAGAAATTCGCGGAATTCGTCGAAAACACGTTGAAGGCTATACTATGGAAAAATCGTCGATTTTCGCGATCGTTTAAAAAATGCCGGAAATAGGCTAGAACGACTATAAATGGTCCTGCTAACGTTTTTACTGAGTTGCGGTTCAATCGGAGAAAGTCGCGGAATTCGTCGAAAACACATTGAAGGCTATACTATGGAAAAATCGTCGATTTTCGCGATCGTTTAAAAAATGCCGGAAATAGGCTAGAACGACTATAAATGATCCTGCTAACGTTTTTACTGCGTTGCGGTTCAATCGGAGAAATTCGCGGAATTCGTCGAAAACACGTTGAAGGCTATACTATGGAAAAATCGTCGATTTTCGCGATCGTTTAAAAAATGCCGGAAATATGTTAGAACGACTATAAATGGTCCTGCTAACGTTTTTACTGCGGTGCGGTTCAATCGGAGAAATTCGCGGAATTCGTCGAAAACACGTTGAAGGCTATACTATGGAAAAATCGTCGATTTTCGCGATCGTTTAAAAAATGCCGGAAATAGGCTAGAACGACTATAAATGGTCCTGCTAACGTTTTTACTGAGTTGCGGTTCAATCGGAGAAAGTCGCGGAATTCGGCGAAAACACGTTGAAGGCTATACTATGGAAAAATCGTCGATTTTCGCGATCGTTTAAAAAATGCCGGAAATAGGCTAGAACGACTATAAATGGTCCTGCTAACGTTTTTACTGCGTTGCGGTTCAATCGGAGAAATTCGCGGAATTTGTCGAAAACACGTTGAAGGCTATACTATGGAAAAATCGTCGATTTTCGCGATCGTTTAAAAAATGCCGGAAATAGGCTAGAACGACTATAAATGGTCCTGCTAACGTTTTTACTGCGTTGCGGTTCAATCGGAGAAAGTCGCGGAATTCGTCGAAAACACGTTGAAGGCTATACTATGGAAAAATCGTCGATTTTCGCGATCGTTTAAAAAATGCCGGAAATAGGCTAGAACGACTATAAATGGTCGTGCTAACGTTTTTACTGCGTTGCGGTTCAATCGGAGAAATTCGCGGAATTCGTCGAAAACACGTTGACGGCTATACTATGGAAAAATCGTCGATTTTCGCGATCGTTTAAAAAATGCCGGAAATAGGCTAGAACGACTATAAATGGTCCTGCTAACGTTTTTACTGCGTTGCGGTTCAATCGGAGAAATTCGCGGAATTCGTGGAAAACACGTTGAAGGCTATACTATGGAAAAATCGTCGATTTTCGCGATCGATTAAAAAATGCCGAAAATAGGCTAGAACGACTATAAATGGTCCTGCTAACGTTTTTACTGCGTTGCGGTTCAATCGGAGAAATTCGCGGAATTCGTCGAAAACACGTTGAAGGCTATACTATGGAAAAATCGTCGATTTTCGCGATCGTTTAAAAAATGCCTGAAATAGGCTAGAACGACTATAAATGGTCCTGCTAACGTTTTTACTGCGTTGCGGTTCAATCGGAGAAATTCGCGGAATTCGTCGAAAACACGTTGAAGGCTATACTATGGAAAAATCGTCGATTTTCGCGATCGATTAAAAAATGCCGAAAATAGGCTAGAACGACTATAAATGGTCCTGCTAACGTTTTTACTGCGTTGCGGTTCAATCGGAGAAATTCGCGGAATTCGTCTAAAACACGTTGAAGGCTATACTATGGAAAAATCGTCGATTTTCGCGATCGTTTAAAAAATGCCGGAAATAGGCTAGAACGACTATAAATGGTCCTGCTAACGTTTTTACTGCGTTGCGGTTCAATCGGAGAAATTCGCGGAATTCGTCGAAAACACGTTGAAGGCTATACTATGGAAAAATCGTCGATTTTCGCGATCGTTTAAAAAATGCCGGAAATAGGCTAGAACGACTATAAATGGTCCTGCTAACGTTTTTACTGCGTTGCGGTTCAATCGGAGAAATTCGCGGAATTCGTCGAAAACACGTTGAAGGCTATACTATGGAAAAATCGTCGATTTTCGCGATCGTTTAAAAAATGCCGGAAATAGGCTAGAACGACTATAAATGGTCCTGCTAACGTTTTTACTGCGTTGCGGTTCAATCGGAGAAATTCGCGGAATTCGTCGAAAACACGTTGAAGGCTATACTATGGAAAAATCGTCGATTTTCGCGATCGTTTAAAAAATGCCGGAAATAGGCTAGAACGACTATAAATGGTCCTGCTAACGTTTTTACTGCGTTGCGGTTCAATCGGAGAAATTCGCGGAATTCGTCGAAAACACGTTGAAGGCTATACTATGGAAAAATCGTCGATTTTCGCGATCGATTAAAAAATGCCGAAAATAGGCTAGAACGACTATAAATGGTCCTAGCTAACGTTTTTACTGAGTTGCGGTTCAATCGGAGAAAGTCGCGGAATTCGTCGAAAACACGTTGAAGGCTATACTATGGAAAAATCGTCAATTTTCGCGATCGTTTAAAAAATGCCGAAAATAGGCTAGAACGACTATAAATGGACCTGCTAACGTTTTTACTGCGTTGCGGTTCAATCGGAGAAATTCGCGGAATTCGTCGAAAACACGTTGAAGGCTATACTATGGAAAAATCGTCGATTTTCGCGATCGTTTAAAAAATGCCGGAAATAGGCTAGAACGACTATAAATGGTCCTGCTAACGTTTTTACTGCGTTGCGGTTCAATCGGAGAAATTCGCGGAATTCGTGGAAAACACGTTGAAGGCTATACTATGGAAAAATCGTCGATTTTCGCGATCGATTAAAAACTGCCGAAAATAGGCTAGAACGACTATAAATGGTCCTGCTAACGTTTTTACTGCGTTGCGGTTCAATCGGAGAAATTCGCGGAATTCGTCGAAAACACGTTGAAGGCTATACTATGGAAAAATCGTCGATTTTCGCGATCGTTTAAAAAATGCCGGAAATAGGCTAGAACGACTATAAATGGTCCTGCTAACGTTTTTACTGCGTTGCGGTTCAATCGGAGAAATTCGCGGAATTCGTCGAAAACACGTTGAAGGCTATACTATGGAAAAATCGTCGATTTTCGCGATCGTTTAAAAAATGCCGGAAATAGGCTAGAACGACTATAAATGGTCCTGCTAACGTTTTTACTGCGTTGCGGTTCAATCGGAGAAATTCGCGGAATTCGTCGAAAACACGTTGAAGGCTATACTATGGAAAAATCGTCGATTTTCGCGATCGATTAAAAAATGCCGAAAATAGGCTAGAACGACTATAAATGGTCCTGCTAACGTTTTTACTGCGTTGCGGTTCAATCGGAGAAATTCGCGGAATTCGTCTAAAACACGTTGAAGGCTATACTATGGAAAAATCGTCGATTTTCGCGATCGTTTAAAAAATGCCGGAAATAGGCTAGAACGACTATAAATGGTCCTGCTAACGTTTTTACTGCGTTGCGGTTCAATCGGAGAAATTCGCGGAATTCGTCGAAAACACGTTGAAGGCTATACTATGGAAAAATCGTCGATTTTCGCGATCGTTTAAAAAATGCCGGAAATAGGCTAGAACCACTATAAATGGTCCTGCTAACGTTTTTACTGCGTTGCGGTTCAATCGGAGAAATTCGCGGAATTCGTCGAAAACACGTTAAAGGCTATACTATGGAAAAATCGTCGATTTTCGCGATCGTTTAAAAAATGCCGGAAATACGCTAGAACGACTATAAATGGTCCTGCTAACGTTTTTACTGAGTTGCGGTTCAATCGGAGAAAGTCGCGGAATTCGTCGAAAACACGTTGAAGGCTATACTATGAAAAAATCGTCGATTTTCGCGATCGTTTAAAAAATGCCGGAAATACGCTAGAACGACTATAAATGGTCCTGCTAACGTTTTTACTGAGTTGCGGTTCAATCGGAGAAAGTCGCGGAATTCGTCGAAAACACGTTGAAGGCTATACTATGAAAAAATCGTCGATTTTCGCGATCGTTTAAAAAATGCCGGAAATAGGCTAGAACGACTATAAATGGTCCTGCTAACGTTTTTAGTGCGTTGCGGTTCAATCGGAGAAATTCGCGGAATTCGTCGAAAACACGTTGAAGGCTATACTATGGAAAAATCGTCGATTTTCGCGATCGTTTAAAAAATGCCGGAAATAGGCTAGAACGACTATAAATGGTCCTGCTAACGTTTTTACTGCGTTGCGGTTCAATCGGAGAAATTCGCGGAATTCGTCGAAAACACGTTGAAGGCTATACTATGGAAAAATCGTCGATTTTCGCGATCGATTAAAAAATGCCGAAAATAGGCTAGAACGACTATAAATGGTCCTAGCTAACGTTTTTACTGAGTTGCGGTTCAATCGGAGAAAGTCGCGGAATTCGTCGAAAACACGTTGAAGGCTATACTATGGAAAAATCGTCAATTTTCGCGATCGTTTAAAAAATGCCGAAAATAGGCTAGAACGACTATAAATGGTCCTGCTAACGTTTTTACTGCGTTGCGGTTCAATCGGAGAAATTCGCGGAATTCGTCGAAAACACGTTGAAGGCTATACTATGGAAAAATCGTCGATTTTCGCGATCGTTTAAAAAATGCCGGAAATAGGCTAGAACGACTATAAATGGTCCTGCTAACGTTTTTACTGCGTTGCGGTTCAATCGGAGAAATTCGCGGAATTCGTGGAAAACACGTTGAAGGCTATACTATGGAAAAATCGTCGATTTTCGCGATCGATTAAAAACTGCCGAAAATAGGCTAGAACGACTATAAATGGTCCTGCTAACGTTTTTACTGCGTTGCGGTTCAATCGGAGAAATTCGCGGAATTCGTCGAAAACACGTTGAAGGCTATACTATGGAAAAATCGTCGATTTTCGCGATCGTTTAAAAAATGCCGGAAATAGGCTAGAACGACTATAAATGGTCCTGCTAACGTTTTTACTGCGTTGCGGTTCAATCGGAGAAATTCGCGGAATTCGTCGAAAACACGTTGAAGGCTATACTATGGAAAAATCGTCGATTTTCGCGATCGTTTAAAAAATGCCGGAAATAGGCTAGAACGACTATAAATGGTCCTGCTAACGTTTTTACTGCGTTGCGGTTCAATCGGAGAAATTCGCGGAATTCGTCGAAAACACGTTGAAGGCTATACTATGGAAAAATCGTCGATTTTCGCGATCGATTAAAAAATGCCGAAAATAGGCTAGAACGACTATAAATGGTCCTGCTAACGTTTTTACTGCGTTGCGGTTCAATCGGAGAAATTCGCGGAATTCGTCTAAAACACGTTGAAGGCTATACTATGGAAAAATCGTCGATTTTCGCGATCGTTTAAAAAATGCCGGAAATAGGCTAGAACGACTATAAATGGTCCTGCTAACGTTTTTACTGCGTTGCGGTTCAATCGGAGAAATTCGCGGAATTCGTCGAAAACACGTTGAAGGCTATACTATGGAAAAATCGTCGATTTTCGCGATCGTTTAAAAAATGCCGGAAATAGGCTAGAACCACTATAAATGGTCCTGCTAACGTTTTTACTGCGTTGCGGTTCAATCGGAGAAATTCGCGGAATTCGTCGAAAACACGTTAAAGGCTATACTATGGAAAAATCGTCGATTTTCGCGATCGTTTAAAAAATGCCGGAAATACGCTAGAACGACTATAAATGGTCCTGCTAACGTTTTTACTGAGTTGCGGTTCAATCGGAGAAAGTCGCGGAATTCGTCGAAAACACGTTGAAGGCTATACTATGAAAAAATCGTCGATTTTCGCGATCGTTTAAAAAATGCCGGAAATACGCTAGAACGACTATAAATGGTCCTGCTAACGTTTTTACTGAGTTGCGGTTCAATCGGAGAAAGTCGCGGAATTCGTCGAAAACACGTTGAAGGCTATACTATGAAAAAATCGTCGATTTTCGCGATCGTTTAAAAAATGCCGGAAATAGGCTAGAACGACTATAAATGGTCCTGCTAACGTTTTTAGTGCGTTGCGGTTCAATCGGAGAAATTCGCGGAATTCGTCGAAAACACGTTGAAGGCTATACTATGGAAAAATCGTCGATTTTCGCGATCGTTTAAAAAATGCCGGAAATAGGCTAGAACGACTATAAATGGTCCTGCTAACGTTTTTACTGCGTTGCGGTTCAATCGGAGAAATTCGCGGAATTCGTCGAAAACACGTTGAAGGCTATACTATGGAAAAATCGTCGATTTTCGCGATCGATTAAAAAATGCCGAAAATAGGCTAGAACGACTATAAATGGTCCTAGCTAACGTTTTTACTGAGTTGCGGTTCAATCGGAGAAAGTCGCGGAATTCGTCGAAAACACGTTGAAGGCTATACTATGGAAAAATCGTCAATTTTCGCGATCGTTTAAAAAATGCCGAAAATAGGCTAGAACGACTATAAATGGTCCTGCTAACGTTTTTACTGCGTTGCGGTTCAATCGGAGAAATTCGCGGAATTCGTCGAAAACACGTTGAAGGCTATACTATGGAAAAATCGTCGATTTTCGCGATCGTTTAAAAAATGCCGGAAATAGGCTAGAACGACTATAAATGGTCCTGCTAACGTTTTTACTGCGTTGCGGTTCAATCGGAGAAATTCGCGGAATTCGTGGAAAACACGTTGAAGGCTATACTATGGAAAAATCGTCGATTTTCGCGATCGATTAAAAACTGCCGAAAATAGGCTAGAACGACTATAAATGGTCCTGCTAACGTTTTTACTGCGTTGCGGTTCAATCGGAGAAATTCGCGGAATTCGTCGAAAACACGTTGAAGGCTATACTATGGAAAAATCGTCGATTTTCGCGATCGTTTAAAAAATGCCGGAAATAGGCTAGAACGACTATAAATGGTCCTGCTAACGTTTTTACTGCGTTGCGGTTCAATCGGAGAAATTCGCGGAATTCGTCGAAAACACGTTGAAGGCTATACTATGGAAAAATCGTCGATTTTCGCGATCGTTTAAAAAATGCCGGAAATAGGCTAGAACGACTATAAATGGTCCTGCTAACGTTTTTACTGCGTTGCGGTTCAATCGGAGAAATTCGCGGAATTCGTCGAAAACACGTTGAAGGCTATACTATGGAAAAATCGTCGATTTTCGCGATCGATTAAAAAATGCCGAAAATAGGCTAGAACGACTATAAATGGTCCTGCTAACGTTTTTACTGCGTTGCGGTTCAATCGGAGAAATTCGCGGAATTCGTCTAAAACACGTTGAAGGCTATACTATGGAAAAATCGTCGATTTTCGCGATCGTTTAAAAAATGCCGGAAATAGGCTAGAACGACTATAAATGGTCCTGCTAACGTTTTTACTGCGTTGCGGTTCAATCGGAGAAATTCGCGGAATTCGTCGAAAACACGTTGAAGGCTATACTATGGAAAAATCGTCGATTTTCGCGATCGTTTAAAAAATGCCGGAAATAGGCTAGAACCACTATAAATGGTCCTGCTAACGTTTTTACTGCGTTGCGGTTCAATCGGAGAAATTCGCGGAATTCGTCGAAAACACGTTAAAGGCTATACTATGGAAAAATCGTCGATTTTCGCGATCGTTTAAAAAATGCCGGAAATACGCTAGAACGACTATAAATGGTCCTGCTAACGTTTTTACTGAGTTGCGGTTCAATCGGAGAAAGTCGCGGAATTCGTCGAAAACACGTTGAAGGCTATACTATGAAAAAATCGTCGATTTTCGCGATCGTTTAAAAAATGCCGGAAATAGGCTAGAACGACTATAAATGGTCCTGCTAACGTTTTTAGTGCGTTGCGGTTCAATCGGAGAAATTCGCGGAATTCGTCGAAAACACGTTGAAGGCTATACTATGGAAAAATCGTCGATTTTCGCGATCGTTTAAAAAATGCCGGAAATAGGCTAGAACGACTATAAATGGTCCTGCTAACGTTTTTACTGCGTTGCGGTTCAATCGGAGAAATTCGCGGAATTCGTCGAAAACACGTTGAAGGCTATACTATGGAAAAATCGTCGATTTTCGCGATCGTTTAAAAAATGCCGGAAATAGGCTAGAACGACTATAAATGGTCCTGCTAACGTTTTTACTGCGTTGCGGTTCAATCGGAGAAATTCGCGGAATTCGTCGAAAACACGTTGAAGGCTATACTATGGAAAAATCTTCGATTTTCGCGATCGATTAAAAAAAGCCGAAAATAGGCTAGAACGACTATAAATGGTCCTGCTAACGTTTTTACTGCGTTGCGGTTCAATCGGAGAAATTCGCGGAATTCGTGGAAAACACGTTGAAGGCTATACTATTGAAAAATCGTCGATTTTCGCGATCGTTTAAAAAATGCCGGAAATAGGCTAGAACGACTATAAATGGTCCTGCTAACGTTTTTACTGCGTTGCGGTTCAATCGGAGAAATTCGCGGAATTCGTCGAAAACACGTTGAAGGCTATACTATGGAAAAATCGTCGATTTTCGCGATCGTTTAAAAAATGCCGGAAATAGGCTAGAACGACTATAAATGGTCCTGCTAACGTTTTTACTGCGTTGCGGTTCAATCGGAGAAATTCGCGGAATTCGTCGAAAACACGTTGAAGGCTATACTATGGAAAAATCGTCGATTTTCGCGATCGTTTAAAAAATGCCGGAAATAGGCTAGAACGACTATAAATGGTCCTGCTAACGTTTTTACTGCGTTGCGGTTCAATCGGAGAAATTCGCGGAATTCGTCGAAAACACGCTGAAGGCTATACTATGGAAAAATCGTCGATTTTCGCGATCGTTTAAAAAATGACGGAAATAGGCTAGAACGACTATAAATGGTCCTGCTAACGTTTTTACTGCGTTGCGGTTCAATCGGAGAAATTCGCGGAATTCGTCGAAAACACGTTGAAGGCTATACTATGGAAAAATCGTCGATTTTCGCGATCGTTTAAAAAATGCCGAAAATAGGCTAGAACGACTATAAATGGTCCTGCTAACGTTTTTACTGCGTTGCGGTTCAATCGGAGAAATTCGCGGAATTCGTCGAAAACACGTTGAAGGCTATACTATGGAAAAATCGTCGATTTTCGCGATCGTTTAAAAAATGCCGAAAATAGGCTAGAACGACTATAAATGGTCCTGCTAACGTTTTTACTGCGTTGCGGTTCAATCGGAGAAATTCGCGGAATTCGTCGAAAACACGTTGAAGGCTATACTATGGAAAAATCGTCGATTTTCGCGATCGATTAAAAAATGCTGAAAATAGGCTAGAACGACTATAAATGGTCCTGCTAACGTTTTTACTGCGTTGCGGTTCAATCGGAGAAAGTCGCGGAATTCGTCGAAAACACGTTGAAGGCTATACTATGGAAAAATCGTCGATTTTCGCGATCGTTTAAAAAATGCCGAAAATAGGCTAGAACGACTATAAATGGTCCTGCTAACGTTTTTACTGCGTTGCGGTTCAATCGGAGAAATTCGCGGAATTCGTCGAAAACACGTTGAAGGCTATACTATGGAAAAATCGTCGATTTTCGCGATCGATTAAAAAATGCTGAAAATAGGCTAGAACGACTATAAATGGTCCTGCTAACGTTTTTACTGCGTTGCGGTTCAATCGGAGAAAGTCGCGGAATTCGTCGAAAACACGTTGAAGGCTATACTATGGAAAAATCGTCGATTTTCGCGATCGTTTAAAAAATGCCGAAAATAGGCTAGAACGACTATAAATGGTCCTGCTAACGTTTTTACTGCGTTGCGGTTCAATCGGAGAAATTCGCGGAATTCGTGGAAAACACGTTGAAGGCTATACTATGGAAAAATCGTCGATTTTCGCGATCGATTAAAAAATGCCGAAAATAGGCTAGAACGACTATAAATGGTCCTGCTAACGTTTTTACTGCGTTGCGGTTCAATCGGAGAAATTCGCGGAATTCGTCGAAAACACGTTGAAGGCTATACTATGGAAAAATCGTCGATTTTCGCGATCGTTTAAAAAATGCCGGAAATAGGCTCGAACGACTATAAATGGTCCTGCTAACGTTTTTACTGCGTTGCGGTTCAATCGGAGAAATTCGCGGAATTCGTCGAAAACACGTTGAAGGCTATACTATGGAAAAATCGTCGATTTTCGCGATCGATTAAAAAATGCCGAAAATAGGCTAGAACGACTATAAATGGTCCTGCTAACGTTTTTACTGCGTTGCGGTTCAATCGGAGAAATTCGCGGAATTCGTGGAAAACACGTTGAAGGCTATACTATGGAAAAATCGTCGATTTTCGCGATCGTTTAAAAAATGCCGGAAATAGGCTAGAACGACTATAAATGGTCCTGCTAACGTTTTTACTGCGTTGCGGTTCAATCGGAGAAATTCGCGGAATTCGTCGAAAACACGTTGAAGGCTATACTATGGAAAAATCGTCGATTTTCGCGATCGTTTAAAAAATGCCGGAAATAGGCTAGAACGACTATAAATGGTCCTGCTAACGTTTTTACTGCGTTGCGGTTCAATCGGAGAAATTCGCGGAATTCGTCGAAAACACGTTGAAGGCTATACTATGGAAAAATCGTCGATTTTCGCGATCGATTAAAAAATGCCGAAAATAGGCTAGAACGACTATAAATGGTCCTGCTAACGTTTTTACTGCGTTGCGGTTCAATCGGAGAAATTCGCGGAATTCGTGGAAAACACGTTGAAGGCTATACTATGGAAAAATCGTCGATTTTCGCGATCGTTTAAAAAATGCCGGAAATAGGCTAGAACGACTATAAATGGTCCTGCTAACGTTTTTACTGCGTTGCGGTTCAATCGGAGAAATTCGCGGAATTCGTCGAAAACACGTTGAAGGCTATACTATGGAAAAATCGTCGATTTTCGCGATCGTTTAAAAAATGCCGGAAATAGGCTAGAACGACTATAAATGGTCCTGCTAACGTTTTTACTGCGTTGCGGTTCAATCGGAGAAATTCGCGGAATTCGTCGAAAACACGTTGAAGGCTATACTATGGAAAAATCGTCGATTTTCGCGATCGTTTAAAAAATGCCGGAAATAGGCTAGAACGACTATAAATGGTCCTGCTAACGTTTTTACTGCGTTGCGGTTCAATCGGAGAAAGTCGCGGAATTCGTCGAAAACACGTTGAAGGCTACACTATGGAAAAATCGTCGATTTTCGCGATCGTTTAAAAAATGCCGAAAATAGGCTAGAACGACTATAAATGGTCCTGCTAACGTTTTTACTGCGTTGCGGTTCAATCGGAGAAATTCGCGGAATTCGTCGAAAACACGTTGAAGGCTATACTATGGAAAAATCGTCGATTTTCGCGATCGTTTAAAAAATGCCGGAAATAGGCTAGAACGACTATAAATGGTCCTGCTAACGTTTTTACTGCGTTGCGGTTCAATCGGAGAAAGTCGCGGAATTCGTCGAAAACACGTTGAAGGCTATACTATGGAAAAATCGTCGATTTTCGCGATCGTTTAAAAAATGCCGGAAATAGGCTAGAACGACTATAAATGGTCCTGCTAACGTTTTTACTGCGTTGCGGTTCAATCGGAGAAATTCGCGGAATTCGTCGAAAACACGTTGAAGGCTATACTATGGAAAAATCGTCGATTTTCGCGATCGTTTAAAAAATGCCGGAAATAGGCTAGAACGACTATAAATGGTCCTGCTAACGTTTTTACTGCGTTGCGGTTCAATCGGAGAAATTCGCGGAATTCGTCGAAAACACGTTGAAGGCTATACTATGGAAAAATCGTCGATTTTCGCGATCGATTAAAAAATGCTGAAAATAGGCTAGAACGACTATAAATGGTCCTGCTAACGTTTTTACTGCGTTGCGGTTCAATCGGAGAAAGTCGCGGAATTCGTCGAAAACACGTTGAAGGCTATACTATGGAAAAATCGTCGATTTTCGCGATCGTTTAAAAAATGCCGAAAATAGGCTAGAACGACTATAAATGGTCCTGCTAACGTTTTTACTGCGTTGCGGTTCAATCGGAGAAATTCGCGGAATTCGTCGAAAACACGTTGAAGGCTATACTATGGAAAAATCGTCGATTTTCGCGATCGATTAAAAAATGCTGAAAATAGGCTAGAACGACTATAAATGGTCCTGCTAACGTTTTTACTGCGTTGCGGTTCAATCGGAGAAAGTCGCGGAATTCGTCGAAAACACGTTGAAGGCTATACTATGGAAAAATCGTCGATTTTCGCGATCGTTTAAAAAATGCCGAAAATAGGCTAGAACGACTATAAATGGTCCTGCTAACGTTTTTACTGCGTTGCGGTTCAATCGGAGAAATTCGCGGAATTCGTGGAAAACACGTTGAAGGCTATACTATGGAAAAATCGTCGATTTTCGCGATCGATTAAAAAATGCCGAAAATAGGCTAGAACGACTATAAATGGTCCTGCTAACGTTTTTACTGCGTTGCGGTTCAATCGGAGAAATTCGCGGAATTCGTCGAAAACACGTTGAAGGCTATACTATGGAAAAATCGTCGATTTTCGCGATCGATTAAAAAATGCCGAAAATAGGCTAGAACGACTATAAATGGTCCTGCTAACGTTTTTACTGAGTTGCGGTTCAATCGGAGAAAGTCGCGGAATTCGTCGAAAACACGTTGAAGGCTATACTATGGAAAAATCGTCGATTTTCGCGATCGTTTAAAAAATGCCGGAAATAGGCTAGAACGACTATAAATGGTCCTGCTAACGTTTTTACTGCGTTACGGTTCAATCGGAGAAATTCGCGGAATTCGTCGAAAACACGTTGAAGGCTATACTATGGAAAAATCGTCGATTTTCGCGATCGTTTAAAAAATGCCGGAAATAGGCTAGAACGACTATAAATGGTCCTGCTAACGTTTTTACTGCGTTGCGGTTCAATCGGAGAAAGTCGCGGAATTCGTCGAAAACACGTTGAAGGCTATACTATGGAAAAATCGTCGATTTTCGCGATCGTTTAAAAAATGCCGGAAATAGGCTAGAACGACTATAAATGGTCCTGCTAACGTTTTTACTGCGTTGCGGTTCAATCGGAGAAATTCGCGGAATTCGTCGAAAACACGTTGAAGGCTATACTATGGAAAAATCGTCGATTTTCGCGATCGTTTAAAAAATGCCGGAAATAGGCTAGAACGACTATAAATGGTCCTGCTAACGTTTTTACTGCGTTGCGGTTCAATCGGAGAAATTCGCGGAATTCGTGGAAAACACGTTGAAGGCTATACTATGGAAAAATCGTCGATTTTCGCGATCGATTAAAAAATGCCGAAAATAGGCTAGAACGACTATAAATGGTCCTGCTAACGTTTTTACTGCGTTGCGGTTCAATCGGAGAAATTCGCGGAATTCGTCGAAAACACGTTGAAGGCTATACTATGGAAAAATCGTCGATTTTCGCGATCGTTTAAAAAATGCCGGAAATAGGCTCGAACGACTATAAATGGTCCTGCTAACGTTTTTACTGCGTTGCGGTTCAATCGGAGAAATTCGCGGAATTCGTGGAAAACACGTTGAAGGCTATACTATGGAAAAATCGTCGATTTTCGCGATCGTTTAAAAAATGCCGGAAATAGGCTAGAACGACTATAAATGGTCCTGCTAACGTTTTTACTGCGTTGCGGTTCAATCGGAGAAATTCGCGGAATTCGTCGAAAACACGTTGAAGGCTATACTATGGAAAAATCGTCGATTTTCGCGATCGTTTAAAAAATGCCGGAAATAGGCTAGAACGACTATAAATGGTCCTGCTAACGTTTTTACTGCGTTGCGGTTCAATCGGAGAAATTCGCGGAATTCGTCGAAAACACGTTGAAGGCTATACTATGGAAAAATCGTCGATTTTCGCGATCGATTAAAAAATGCCGAAAATAGGCTAGAACGACTATAAATGGTCCTGCTAACGTTTTTACTGCGTTGCGGTTCAATCGGAGAAATTCGCGGAATTCGTGGAAAACACGTTGAAGGCTATACTATGGAAAAATCGTCGATTTTCGCGATCGTTTAAAAAATGCCGGAAATAGGCTAGAACGACTATAAATGGTCCTGCTAACGTTTTTACTGCGTTGCGGTTCAATCGGAGAAATTCGCGGAATTCGTCGAAAACACGTTGAAGGCTATACTATGGAAAAATCGTTGATTTTCGCGATCGTTTAAAAAATGCCGGAAATAGGCTAGAACGACTATAAATGGTCCTGCTAACGTTTTTACTGCGTTGCGGTTCAATCGGAGAAAGTCGCGGAATTCGTCGAAAACACGTTGAAGGCTACACTATGGAAAAATCGTCGATTTTCGCGATCGTTTAAAAAATGCCGAAAATAGGCTAGAACGACTATAAATGGTCCTGCTAACGTTTTTACTGCGTTGCGGTTCAATCGGAGAAATTCGCGGAATTCGTCGAAAACACGTTGAAGGCTATACTATGGAAAAATCGTCGATTTTCGCGATCGTTTAAAAGCCGAAAATAGGCTAGAACGACTATAAATGGTCCTGCTAACGTTTTTACTGCGTTGCGGTTCAATCGGAGAAAGTCGCGGAATTCGTCGAAAACACGTTGAAGGCTATACTATGGAAAAATTGTCGATTTTCGCGATCGTTTAAAAAATGCCGAAAATAGGCTAGAACGACTATAAATGGTCCTGCTAACGTTTTTACTGCGTTGCGGTTCAATCGGAGAAATTCGCGGAATTCGTCGAAAACACGTTGAAGGCTATACTATGGAAAAATCGTCGATTTTCGCGATCGTTTAAAAAATGCCGGAAATAGGCTAGAACGACTATAAATGGTCCTGCTAACGTTTTTACTGCGTTGCGGTTCAATCGGAGAAAGTCGCGGAATTCGTCGAAAACACGTTGAAGGCTATACTATGGAAAAATCGTCGATTTTCGCGATCGTTTAAAAAATGCCGAAAATAGGCTAGAACGACTATAAATGGTCCTGCTAACGTTTTTACTGCGTTGCGGTTCAATCGGAGAAAGTCGCGGAATTCGTCGAAAACACGTTGAAGGCTATACTATGGAAAAATCGTCGATTTTCGCGATCGTTTAAAAAATGCCGGAAATAGGCTAGAACGACTATAAATGGTCCTGCTAACGTTTTTACTGCGTTGCGGTTCAATCGGAGAAAGTCGCGGAATTCGTCGAAAACACGTTGAAGGCTATACTATGGAAAAATCGTCGATTTTCGCGATCGTTTAAAAAATGCCGGAAATAGGCTAGAACGACTATAAATGGTCCTGCTAACGTTTTTACTGCGTTGCGGTTCAATCGGAGAAAGTCGCGGAATTCGTCGAAAACACGTTGAAGGCTATACTATGGAAAAATCGTCGATTTTCGCGATCGTTTAAAAAATGCCGGAAATAGGCTAGAACGACTATAAATGGTCCTGCTAACGTTTTTACTGCGTTGCGGTTCAATCGGAGAAATTCGCGGAATTCGTCGAAAACACGTTGAAGGCTATACTATGGAAAAATCGTCGATTTTCGCGATCGTTTAAAAAATGCCGAAAATAGGCTAGAACGACTATAAATGGTCCTGCTAACGTTTTTACTGCGTTGCGGTTCAATCGGAGAAATTCGCGGAATTCGTCGAAAACACGTTGAAGGCTATAATATGGAAAAATCGTCGATTTTCGCGATCGTTTAAAAAATGCCGGAAATAGGCTAGAACGACTATAAATGGTCCTGCTAACGTTTTTACTGAGTTGCGGTTCAATCGGAGAAAGTCGCGGAATTCGTCGAAAACACGTTGAAGGCTATACTATGGAAAAATCGTCGATTTTCGCGATCGTTTAAAAAATGCCGGAAATAGGCTAGAACGACTATAAATGGTCCTGCTAACGTTTTTACTGAGTTGCGGTTCAATCGGAGAAAGTCGCGGAATTCGTCGAAAACACGTTGAAGGCTATACTATGGAAAAATTGTCGATTTTCGCGATCGTTTAAAAAATGCCGGAAATAGGCTAGAACGACTATAAATGGTCCTACTAACGTTTTTACTGCGTTGCGGTTCAATCGGAAAAATTCGCGGAATTCGTCGAAAACACGTTGAAGGCTATACTATGGAAAAATCGTCGATTTTCGCGATCGTTTAAAAAATGCCGAAAATAGGCTAGAACGACTATAAATGGTCCTGCTAACGTTTTTACTGCGTTGCGGTTCAATCTGAGAAAGTCGCGGAATTCGTCGAAAACACGTTGAAGGCTATACTATGGAAAAATCGTCGATTTTCGCGATCGTTTAAAAAATGCCGGAAATAGGCTAGAACGACTATAAATGGTCCTGCTAACGTTTTTACTGCGTTGCGGTTCAATCGGAGAAAGTCGCGGAATTCGTCGAAAACACGTTGAAGGCTATACTATGGAAAAATCGTCGATTTTCGCGATCGTTTAAAAAATGCCCGAAATAGGCTAGAACGACTATAAATGGTCCTGCTAACGTTTTTACTGCGTTGCGGTTCAATCGGAGAAATTCGCGGAATTCGTCGAAAACACGTTGAAGGCTATACTATGGAAAAATCGTCGATTTTCGCGATCGTTTAAAAAATGCCGAAAATAGGCTAGAACGACTATAAATGGTCCTGCTAACGTTTTTACTGCGTTGCGGTTCAATCGGAGAAATTCGCGGAATTCGTCGAAAACACGTTGAAGGCTATACTATGGAAAAATCGTCGATTTTCGCGATCGTTTAAAAAATGCCGGAAATAGGCTAGAACGACTATAAATGGTCCTGCTAACGTTTTTACTGAGTTGCGGTTCAATCGGAGAAAGTCGCGGAATTCGTCGAAAACACGTTGAAGGCTATACTATGGAAAAATCGTCGATTTTCGCGATCGTTTAAAAAATGCCGGAAATAGGCTAGAACGACTATAAATGGTCCTGCTAACGTTTTTACTGAGTTGCGGTTCAATCGGAGAAAGTCGCGGAATTCGTCGAAAACACGTTGAAGGCTATACTATGGAAAAATCGTCGATTTTCGCGATCGTTTAAAAAATGCCGGAAATAGGCTAGAACGACTATAAATGGTCCTACTAACGTTTTTACTGCGTTGCGGTTCAATCGGAAAAATTCGCGGAATTCGTCGAAAACACGTTGAAGGCTATACTATGGAAAAATCGTCGATTTTCGCGATCGTTTAAAAAATGCCGAAAATAGGCTAGAACGACTATAAATGGTCCTGCTAACGTTTTTACTGCGTTGCGGTTCAATCGGAGAAATTCGAGGAATTCGTCGAAAACACGTTGAAGGCTATACTATGGAAAAATCGTCGATTTTCGCGATCGTTTAAAAAATGCCGGAAATAGGCTAGAACGACTATAAATGGTCCTGCTAACGTTTTTACTGCGTTGCGGTTCAATCGGAGAAATTCGCGGAATTCGTCGAAAACACGTTGAAGGCTATACTATGGAAAAATCGTCGATTTTCGCGATCGTTTAAAAAATGCCGGAAATAGGCTAGAACGACTATAAATGGTCCTGCTAACGTTTTTACTGCGTTGCGGTTCAATCGGAGAAATTCGCGGAATTCGTCGAAAACACGTTGAAGACTATACTATGGAAAAATCGTCGATTTTCGCGATCGATTAAAAAATGCCGAAAATAGGCTAGAACGACTATAAATGGTCCTGCTAACGTTTTTACTGCGTTGCGGTTCAATCGGAGAAATTCGCGGAATTCGTGGAAAACACGTTGAAGGCTATACTATGGAAAAATCGTCGATTTTCGCGATCGTTTAAAAAATGACGGAAATAGGCTAGAACGACTATAAATGGTCCTGCTAACGTTTTTACTGCGTTGCGGTTCAATCGGAGAAATTCGCGGAATTCGTCGAAAACACGTTGAAGGCTATACTATGGAAAAATCGTCGATTTTCGCGATCGTTTAAAAAATGCCGGAAATAGGCTAGAACGACTATAAATGGTCCTGCTAACGTTTTTACTGCGTTGCGGTTCAATCGGAGAAATTCGCGGAATTCGTCGAAAACACGTTGAAGGCTATACTATGGAAAAATCGTCGATTTTCGCGATCGTTTAAAAAATGCCGGAAATAGGCTAGAACGACTATAAATGGTCCTGCTAACGTTTTTACTGCGTTGCGGTTCAATCGGAGAAATTCGCGGAATTCGTCGAAAACACGTTGAAGGCTATACTATGGAAAAATCGTCGATTTTCGCGATCGATTAAAAAATGCCGAAAATAGGCTAGAACGACTATAAATGGTCCTAGCTAACGTTTTTACTGAGTTGCGGTTCAATCGGAGAAAGTCGCGGAATTCGTCGAAAACACGTTGAAGGCTATACTATGGAAAAATCGTCGATTTTCGCGATCGTTTAAAAAATGCCGAAAATAGGCTAGAACGACTATAAATGGTCCTGCTAACGTTTTTACTGCGTTGCGGTTCAATCGGAGAAATTCGCGGAATTCGTCGAAAACACGTTGAAGGCTATACTATGTAAAAATCGTCGATTTTCGCGATCGTTTAAAAAATGCCGGAAATAGGCTAGAACGACTATAAATGGTCCTGCTAACGTTTTTACTGCGTTGCGGTTCAATCGGAGAAAGTCGCGGAATTCGTCGAAAACACGTTGAAGGCTATACTATGGAAAAATCGTCGATTTTCGCGATCGTATAAAAAATGCCGGAAATAGGCTAGAACGACTATAAATGGTCCTGCTAACGTTTTTACTGCGTTGCGGTTCAATCGGAGAAATTCGCGGAATTCGTCGAAAACACGTTGAAGGCTATACTATGGAAAAATCGTCGATTTTCGCGATCGTTTAAAAAATGCCGGAAATAGGCTAGAACGACTATAAATGGTCCTGATAACGTTTTTACTGCGTTGCGGTTCAATCGGAGAAATTCGCGGAATTCGTCGAAAACACGTTGAAGGCTATACTATGGAAAAATCGTCGATTTTCGCGATCGTTTAAAAAATGCCGGAAATAGGCTAGAACGACTATAAATGGTCCTGCTAACGTTTTTACTGCGTTGCGGTTCAATCGGAGAAATTCGCGGAATTCGTCGAAAACACGTTGAAGGCTATACTATGGAAAAATCGTCGATTTTCGCGATCGATTAAAAAATGCCGAAAATAGGCTAGAACGACTATAAATGGTCCTAGCTAACGTTTTTACTGAGTTGCGGTTCAATCGGAGAAAGTCGCGGAATTCGTCGAAAACACGTTGAAGGCTATACTATGGAAAAATCGTCGATTTTCGCGATCGTTTAAAAAATGCCGAAAATAGGCTAGAACGACTATAAATGGTCCTGCTAACGTTTTTACTGCGTTGCGGTTCAATCGGAGAAATTCGCGGAATTCGTCGAAAACACGTTGAAGGCTATACTATGGAAAAATCGTCGATTTTCGCGATCGTTTAAAAAATGCCGGAAATAGGCTAGAACGACTATAAATGGTCCTGCTAACGTTTTTACTGCGTTGCGGTTCAATCGGAGAAAGTCGCGGAATTCGTCGAAAACACGTTGAAGGCTATACTATGGAAAAATCGTCGATTTTCGCGATCGTTTAAAAAATGCCGAAAATAGGCTAGAACGACTATAAATGGTCCTGCTAACGTTTTTACTGCGTTGCGGTTCAATCGGAGAAAGTCGCGGAATTCGTCGAAAACACGTTGAAGGCTATACTATGGAAAAATCGTCGATTTTCGCGATCGTTTAAAAAATGCCGGAAATAGGCTAGAACGACTATAAATGGTCCTGCTAACGTTTTTACTGCGTTGCGGTTCAATCGGAGAAAGTCGCGGAATTCGTCGAAAACACGTTGAAGGCTATACTATGGAAAAATCGTCGATTTTCGCGATCGTTTAAAAAATGCCGGAAATAGGCTAGAACGACTATAAATGGTCCTGCTAACGTTTTTACTGCGTTGCGGTTCAATCGGAGAAAGTCGCGGAATTCGTCGAAAACACGTTGAAGGCTATACTATGGAAAAATCGTCGATTTTCGCGATCGTTTAAAAAATGCCGGAAATAGGCTAGAACGACTATAAATGGTCCTGCTAACGTTTTTACTGCGTTGCGGTTCAATCGGAGAAATTCGCGGAATTCGTCGAAAACACGTTGAAGGCTATACTATGGAAAAATCGTCGATTTTCGCGATCGATTAAAAAATGCCGAAAATAGGCTAGAACGACTATAAATGGTCCTAGCTAACGTTTTTACTGAGTTGCGGTTCAATCGGAGAAAGTCGCGGAATTCGTCGAAAACACGTTGAAGGCTATACTATGGAAAAATCGTCGATTTTCGCGATCGTTTAAAAAATGCCGAAAATAGGCTAGAACGACTATAAATGGTCCTGCTAACGTTTTTACTGCGTTGCGGTTCAATCGGAGAAATTCGCGGAATTCGTCGAAAACACGTTGAAGGCTATACTATGTAAAAATCGTCGATTTTCGCGATCGTTTAAAAAATGCCGGAAATAGGCTAGAACGACTATAAATGGTCCTGCTAACGTTTTTACTGCGTTGCGGTTCAATCGGAGAAAGTCGCGGAATTCGTCGAAAACACGTTGAAGGCTATACTATGGAAAAATCGTCGATTTTCGCGATCGTATAAAAAATGCCGGAAATAGGCTAGAACGACTATAAATGGTCCTGCTAACGTTTTTACTGCGTTGCGGTTCAATCGGAGAAATTCGCGGAATTCGTCGAAAACACGTTGAAGGCTATACTATGGAAAAATCGTCGATTTTCGCGATCGTTTAAAAAATGCCGGAAATAGGCTAGAACGACTATAAATGGTCCTGATAACGTTTTTACTGCGTTGCGGTTCAATCGGAGAAATTCGCGGAATTCGTCGAAAACACGTTGAAGGCTATACTATGGAAAAATCGTCGATTTTCGCGATCGTTTAAAAAATGCCGGAAATAGGCTAGAACGACTATAAATGGTCCTGCTAACGTTTTTACTGCGTTGCGGTTCAATCGGAGAAATTCGCGGAATTCGTCGAAAACACGTTGAAGGCTATACTATGGAAAAATCGTCGATTTTCGCGATCGATTAAAAAATGCCGAAAATAGGCTAGAACGACTATAAATGGTCCTAGCTAACGTTTTTACTGAGTTGCGGTTCAATCGGAGAAAGTCGCGGAATTCGTCGAAAACACGTTGAAGGCTATACTATGGAAAAATCGTCGATTTTCGCGATCGTTTAAAAAATGCCGAAAATAGGCTAGAACGACTATAAATGGTCCTGCTAACGTTTTTACTGCGTTGCGGTTCAATCGGAGAAATTCGCGGAATTCGTCGAAAACACGTTGAAGGCTATACTATGGAAAAATCGTCGATTTTCGCGATCGTTTAAAAAATGCCGGAAATAGGCTAGAACGACTATAAATGGTCCTGCTAACGTTTTTACTGCGTTGCGGTTCAATCGGAGAAAGTCGCGGAATTCGTCGAAAACACGTTGAAGGCTATACTATGGAAAAATCGTCGATTTTCGCGATCGTTTAAAAAATGCCGAAAATAGGCTAGAACGACTATAAATGGTCCTGCTAACGTTTTTACTGCGTTGCGGTTCAATCGGAGAAAGTCGCGGAATTCGTCGAAAACACGTTGAAGGCTATACTATGGAAAAATCGTCGATTTTCGCGATCGTTTAAAAAATGCCGAAAATAGGCTAGAACGACTATAAATGGTCCTGCTAACGTTTTTACTGCGTTGCGGTTCAATCGGAGAAAGTCGCGGAATTCGTCGAAAACACGTTGAAGGCTATACTATGGAAAAATCGTCGATTTTCGCGATCGTTTAAAAAATGCCGAAAATAGGCTAGAACGACTATAAATGGTCCTGCTAACGTTTTTACTGCGTTGCGGTTCAATCGGAGAAAGTCGCGGAATTCGTCGAAAACACGTTGAAGGCTATACTATGGAAAAATTGTCGATTTTCGCGATCGTTTAAAAAATGCCGAAAATAGGCTAGAACGACTATAAATGGTCCTGCTAACGTTTTTACTGCGTTGCGGTTCAATCGGAGAAATTCGCGGAATTCGTCGAAAACACGTTGAAGGCTATACTATGGAAAAATCGTCGATTTTCGCGATCGTTTAAAAAATGCCGGAAATAGGCTAGAACGACTATAAATGGTCCTGCTAACGTTTTTACTGCGTTGCGGTTCAATCGGAGAAAGTCGCGGAATTCGTCGAAAACACGTTGAAGGCTATACTATGGAAAAATCGTCGATTTTCGCGATCGTTTAAAAAATGCCGAAAATAGGCTAGAACGACTATAAATGGTCCTGCTAACGTTTTTACTGCGTTGCGGTTCAATCGGAGAAAGTCGCGGAATTCGTCGAAAACACGTTGAAGGCTATACTATGGAAAAATCGTCGATTTTCGCGATCGTTTAAAAAATGCCGGAAATAGGCTAGAACGACTATAAATGGTCCTGCTAACGTTTTTACTGCGTTGCGGTTCAATCGGAGAAATTCGCGGAATTCGTCGAAAACACGTTGAAGGCTATACTATGGAAAAATCGTCGATTTTCGCGATCGTTTAAAAAATGCCGGAAATAGGCTAGAACGACTATAAATGGTCCTGCTAACGTTTTTACTGCGTTGCGGTTCAATCGGAGAAAGTCGCGGAATTCGTCGAAAACACGTTGAAGGCTATACTATGGAAAAATCGTCGATTTTCGCGATCGTTTAAAAAATGCCGAAAATAGGCTAGAACGACTATAAATGGTCCTGCTAACGTTTTTACTGCGTTGCGGTTCAATCGGAGAAAGTCGCGGAATTCGTCGAAAACACGTTGAAGGCTATACTATGGAAAAATCGTCGATTTTCGCGATCGTTTAAAAAATGCCGGAAATAGGCTAGAACGACTATAAATGGTCCTGCTAACGTTTTTACTGCGTTGCGGTTCAATCGGAGAAAGTCGCGGAATTCGTCGAAAACACGTTGAAGGCTATACTATGGAAAAATCGTCGATTTTCGCGATCGTTTAAAAAATGCCGGAAATAGGCTAGAACGACTATAAATGGTCCTGCTAACGTTTTTACTGCGTTGCGGTTCAATCGGAGAAAGTCGCGGAATTCGTCGAAAACACGTTGAAGGCTATACTATGGAAAAATCGTCGATTTTCGCGATCGTTTAAAAAATGCCGGAAATAGGCTAGAACGACTATAAATGGTCCTGCTAACGTTTTTACTGCGTTGCGGTTCAATCGGAGAAATTCGCGGAATTCGTCGAAAACACGTTGAAGGCTATACTATGGAAAAATCGTCGATTTTCGCGATCGATTAAAAAATGCCGAAAATAGGCTAGAACGACTATAAATGGTCCTAGCTAACGTTTTTACTGAGTTGCGGTTCAATCGGAGAAAGTCGCGGAATTCGTCGAAAACACGTTGAAGGCTATACTATGGAAAAATCGTCGATTTTCGCGATCGTTTAAAAAATGCCGAAAATAGGCTAGAACGACTATAAATGGTCCTGCTAACGTTTTTACTGCGTTGCGGTTCAATCGGAGAAATTCGCGGAATTCGTCGAAAACACGTTGAAGGCTATACTATGTAAAAATCGTCGATTTTCGCGATCGTTTAAAAAATGCCGGAAATAGGCTAGAACGACTATAAATGGTCCTGCTA
The DNA here is from genome assembly GCA_947310635.1 of Leptodirus hochenwartii. NCBI lineage: Eukaryota > Metazoa > Arthropoda > Insecta > Coleoptera > Leiodidae > Leptodirus > Leptodirus hochenwartii. The sequence goes on from OX371177.1 coordinate 49,438,835, forward strand.
ACGTTTTTACTGCGTTGCGGTTCAATCGGAGAAAGTCGCGGAATTCGTCGAAAACACGTTGAAGGCTATACTATGGAAAAATCGTCGATTTTCGCGATCGTATAAAAAATGCCGGAAATAGGCTAGAACGACTATAAATGGTCCTGCTAACGTTTTTACTGCGTTGCGGTTCAATCGGAGAAATTCGCGGAATTCGTCGAAAACACGTTGAAGGCTATACTATGGAAAAATCGTCGATTTTCGCGATCGTTTAAAAAATGCCGGAAATAGGCTAGAACGACTATAAATGGTCCTGATAACGTTTTTACTGCGTTGCGGTTCAATCGGAGAAATTCGCGGAATTCGTCGAAAACACGTTGAAGGCTATACTATGGAAAAATCGTCGATTTTCGCGATCGTTTAAAAAATGCCGGAAATAGGCTAGAACGACTATAAATGGTCCTGCTAACGTTTTTACTGCGTTGCGGTTCAATCGGAGAAATTCGCGGAATTCGTCGAAAACACGTTGAAGGCTATACTATGGAAAAATCGTCGATTTTCGCGATCGATTAAAAAATGCCGAAAATAGGCTAGAACGACTATAAATGGTCCTAGCTAACGTTTTTACTGAGTTGCGGTTCAATCGGAGAAAGTCGCGGAATTCGTCGAAAACACGTTGAAGGCTATACTATGGAAAAATCGTCGATTTTCGCGATCGTTTAAAAAATGCCGAAAATAGGCTAGAACGACTATAAATGGTCCTGCTAACGTTTTTACTGCGTTGCGGTTCAATCGGAGAAATTCGCGGAATTCGTCGAAAACACGTTGAAGGCTATACTATGGAAAAATCGTCGATTTTCGCGATCGTTTAAAAAATGCCGGAAATAGGCTAGAACGACTATAAATGGTCCTGCTAACGTTTTTACTGCGTTGCGGTTCAATCGGAGAAAGTCGCGGAATTCGTCGAAAACACGTTGAAGGCTATACTATGGAAAAATCGTCGATTTTCGCGATCGTTTAAAAAATGCCGAAAATAGGCTAGAACGACTATAAATGGTCCTGCTAACGTTTTTACTGCGTTGCGGTTCAATCGGAGAAAGTCGCGGAATTCGTCGAAAACACGTTGAAGGCTATACTATGGAAAAATCGTCGATTTTCGCGATCGTTTAAAAAATGCCGAAAATAGGCTAGAACGACTATAAATGGTCCTGCTAACGTTTTTACTGCGTTGCGGTTCAATCGGAGAAAGTCGCGGAATTCGTCGAAAACACGTTGAAGGCTATACTATGGAAAAATCGTCGATTTTCGCGATCGTTTAAAAAATGCCGAAAATAGGCTAGAACGACTATAAATGGTCCTGCTAACGTTTTTACTGCGTTGCGGTTCAATCGGAGAAAGTCGCGGAATTCGTCGAAAACACGTTGAAGGCTATACTATGGAAAAATTGTCGATTTTCGCGATCGTTTAAAAAATGCCGAAAATAGGCTAGAACGACTATAAATGGTCCTGCTAACGTTTTTACTGCGTTGCGGTTCAATCGGAGAAATTCGCGGAATTCGTCGAAAACACGTTGAAGGCTATACTATGGAAAAATCGTCGATTTTCGCGATCGTTTAAAAAATGCCGGAAATAGGCTAGAACGACTATAAATGGTCCTGCTAACGTTTTTACTGCGTTGCGGTTCAATCGGAGAAAGTCGCGGAATTCGTCGAAAACACGTTGAAGGCTATACTATGGAAAAATCGTCGATTTTCGCGATCGTTTAAAAAATGCCGAAAATAGGCTAGAACGACTATAAATGGTCCTGCTAACGTTTTTACTGCGTTGCGGTTCAATCGGAGAAAGTCGCGGAATTCGTCGAAAACACGTTGAAGGCTATACTATGGAAAAATCGTCGATTTTCGCGATCGTTTAAAAAATGCCGGAAATAGGCTAGAACGACTATAAATGGTCCTGCTAACGTTTTTACTGCGTTGCGGTTCAATCGGAGAAAGTCGCGGAATTCGTCGAAAACACGTTGAAGGCTATACTATGGAAAAATCGTCGATTTTCGCGATCGTTTAAAAAATGCCGGAAATAGGCTAGAACGACTATAAATGGTCCTGCTAACGTTTTTACTGCGTTGCGGTTCAATCGGAGAAAGTCGCGGAATTCGTCGAAAACACGTTGAAGGCTATACTATGGAAAAATCGTCGATTTTCGCGATCGTTTAAAAAATGCCGGAAATAGGCTAGAACGACTATAAATGGTCCTGCTAACGTTTTTACTGCGTTGCGGTTCAATCGGAGAAATTCGCGGAATTCGTCGAAAACACGTTGAAGGCTATACTATGGAAAAATCGTCGATTTTCGCGATCGTTTAAAAAATGCCGAAAATAGGCTAGAACGACTATAAATGGTCCTGCTAACGTTTTTACTGCGTTGCGGTTCAATCGGAGAAATTCGCGGAATTCGTCGAAAACACGTTGAAGGCTATAATATGGAAAAATCGTCGATTTTCGCGATCGTTTAAAAAATGCCGGAAATAGGCTAGAACGACTATAAATGGTCCTGCTAACGTTTTTACTGAGTTGCGGTTCAATCGGAGAAAGTCGCGGAATTCGTCGAAAACACGTTGAAGGCTATACTATGGAAAAATCGTCGATTTTCGCGATCGTTTAAAAAATGCCGGAAATAGGCTAGAACGACTATAAATGGTCCTGCTAACGTTTTTACTGAGTTGCGGTTCAATCGGAGAAAGTCGCGGAATTCGTCGAAAACACGTTGAAGGCTATACTATGGAAAAATCGTCGATTTTCGCGATCGTTTAAAAAATGCCGGAAATAGGCTAGAACGACTATAAATGGTCCTACTAACGTTTTTACTGCGTTGCGGTTCAATCGGAAAAATTCGCGGAATTCGTCGAAAACACGTTGAAGGCTATACTATGGAAAAATCGTCGATTTTCGCGATCGTTTAAAAAATGCCGAAAATAGGCTAGAACGACTATAAATGGTCCTGCTAACGTTTTTACTGCGTTGCGGTTCAATCGGAGAAAGTCGCGGAATTCGTCGAAAACACGTTGAAGGCTATACTATGGAAAAATCGTCGATTTTCGCGATCGTTTAAAAAATGCCGGAAATAGGCTAGAACGACTATAAATGGTCCTGCTAACGTTTTTACTGCGTTGCGGTTCAATCGGAGAAAGTCGCGGAATTCGTCGAAAACACGTTGAAGGCTATACTATGGAAAAATCGTCGATTTTCGCGATCGTTTAAAAAATGCCCGAAATAGGCTAGAACGACTATAAATGGTCCTGCTAACGTTTTTACTGCGTTGCGGTTCAATCGGAGAAATTCGCGGAATTCGTCGAAAACACGTTGAAGGATATACTATGGAAAAATCGTCGATTTTCGCGATCGTTTAAAAAATGCCGGAAATAGGCTAGAACGACTATAAATGGTCCTGCTAACGTTTTTACTGAGTTGCGGTTCAATCGGAGAAAGTCGCGGAATTCGTCGAAAACACGTTGAAGGCTATACTATGGAAAAATCGTCGATTTTCGCGATCGTTTAAAAAATGCCGGAAATAGGCTAGAACAACTATAAATGGTCCTGCTAACGTTTTTACTGAGTTGCGGTTCAATCGGAGAAAGTCGCGGAATTCGTCGAAAACACGTTGAAGGCTATACTATGGAAAAATCGTCGATTTTCGCGATCGTTTAAAAAATGCCGGAAATAGGCTAGAACGACTATAAATGGTCCTACTAACGTTTTTACTGCGTTGCGGTTCAATCGGAAAAATTCGCGGAATTCGTCGAAAACACGTTGAAGGCTATACTATGGAAAAATCGTCGATTTTCGCGATCGTTTAAAAAATGCCGAAAATAGGCTAGAACGACTATAAATGGTCCTGCTAACGTTTTTACTGCGTTGCGGTTCAATCGGAGAAATTCGCGGAATTCGTCGAAAACACCTTGAAGGCTATACTATGGAAAAATCGTCGATTTTCGCGATCGTTTAAAAAATGCCGAAAATAGGCTAGAACGACTATAAATGGTCCTGCTAACGTTTTTACTGCGTTGCGGTTCAATCGGAGAAATTCGCGGAATTTGTCGAAAACACGTTGAAGGCTATACTATGGAAAAATCGTCGATTTTCGCGATCGTTTAAAAAATGCCGAAAATAGGCTAGAACGACTATAAATGGTCCTGCTAACGTTTTTACTGCGTTGCGGTTCAATCGGAGAAATTCGCGGAATTCGTCGAAAACACGTTGAAGGCTATACTATGGAAAAATCGTCGATTTTCGCGATCGTTTAAAAAATGCCGGAAATAGGCTAGAACGACTATAAATGGTCCTGCTAACGTTTTTACTGCGTTGCGGTTCAATCGGAGAAATTCGCGGAATTCGTCGAAAACACGTTGAAGGCTATACTATGGAAAAATCGTCGATTTTCGCGATCGTTTAAAAAATGCCGGAAATATGCTAGAACGACTATAAATGGTCCTGCTAACGTTTTTACTGCGTTGCGGTTCAATCGGAGAAATTCGCGGAATTCGTCGAAAACACGTTGAAGGCTATACTATGGAAAAATCGACGATTTTCGCGGTCGTTTAAAAAATGCCGGAAATAGGCTAGAACGACTATAAATGGTCCTGCTAACGTTTTTACTGAGTTGCTGTTCAATCGGAGAAAGTCGCGGAATTCGTCGAAAACACGTTGAAGGCTATACTATGGAAAAATCGTCGATTTTCGCGATCGTTTAAAAAATGCCGGAAATAGGCTAGAACGACTATAAATGGTCCTGCTAACGTTTTTACTGCGTTGCGGTTCAATCGGAGAAATTCGCGGAATTCGTCGAAAACACGTTGAAGGCTATACTATGGAAAAATCGTCGATTTTCGCGATCGTTTAAAAAATGCCGGAAATAGGCTAGAACGACTATAAATGGTCCTGCTAACGTTTTTACTGCGTTGCGGTTCAATCGGAGAAATTCGCGGAATTCGTCGAAAACACGTTGAAGGCTATACTATGGAAAAATCGTCGATTTTCGCGATCGTTTAAAAAATGCCGGAAATAGGCTAGAACGACTATAAATGGTCCTGCTAATGTTTTTACTGCGTTGCGGTTCAATCGGAGAAATTCGCGGAATTCGTCGAAAATACGTTGAAGGCTATACTATGGAAAAATCTTCGATTTTCGCGATCGTTTAAAAAATGCCGAAAATAGGCTAGAACGACTATAAATGGTCCTGCTAACGTTTTTACTGCGTTGCGGTTCAATCGGAGAAATTCGCGGAATTCGTGGAAAACACGTTGAAGGCTATACTATGGAAAAATCGTCGATTTTCGCGATCGTTTAAAAAATGCCGGAAATAGGCTAGAACGACTATAAATGGTCCTGCTAACGTTTTTACTGCGTTGCGGTTCAATCGGAGAAATTCGCGGAATTCGTCGAAAACACGTTGAAGGCTATACTATGGAAAAATCGTCGATTTTCGCGATCGATTAAAAAATGCCAAAAATAGGCTAGAACGACTATAAATGGTCCTGCTAACGTTTTTACTGCGTTGCGGTTCAATCGGAGAAATTCGCGGAATTCGTGGAAAACACGTTGAAGGCTATACTATGGAAAAATCGTCGATTTTCGCGATCGTTTAAAAAATGCCGAAAATAGGCTAGAACGACTATAAATGGTCCTGCTAACGTTTTTACTGCGTTGCGGTTCAATCGGAGAAATTCGCGGAATTCGTCGAAAACACGTTGAAGGCTATACTATGGAAAAATCGTCGATTTTCGCGATCGTTTAAAAAATGCCGGAAATAGGCTAGAACGACTATAAATGGTCCTGCTAACGTTTTTACTGCGTTGCGGTTCAATCAGAGAAATTCGCGGAATTCGTCGAAAACACGTTGAAGGCTATACTATGGAAAAATCGTCGATTTTCGCGATCGTTTAAAAAATGCCGGAAATAGGCTAGAACGACTATAAATGGTGCTGCTAACGTTTTTACTGCGTTGCGGTTCAATCGGAGAAATTCGCGGAATTCGTCGAAAATACATTGAAGGCTATACTATGGAAAAATCGTCGATTTTCGCGATCGTGTAAAAAATGCCGGAAATAGGCTAGAACGACTATAAATGGTCCTGCTAACGTTTTTACTGCGTTGCGGTTCAATCAGAGAAATTCGCGGAATTCGTCGAAAACACGTTGAAGGCTATACTATGGAAAAATCGTCGATTTTCGCGATCGTTTAAAAAATGCCGAAAATAGGCTAGAACGACTATAAATGGTCCTGCTAACGTTTTTACTGCGTTGCGGTTCAATCGGAGAAATTCGCGGAATTCGTCGAAAACACGTTGAAGGCTATACTATGGAAAAATCGTCGATTTTCGCGATCGTTTAAAAAATGCCGAAAATAGGCTAGAACGACTATAAATGGTCCTGCTAACGTTTTTACTGCGTTGCGGTTCAATCGGAGAAATTCGCGGAATTCGTCGAATACACGTTGAAGGCTATACTATGGAAAAATCGTCGATTTTCGCGATCGTTTAAAAAATGCCGAAAATAGGCTAGAACGACTATAAATGGTCCTGCTAACGTTTTTACTGCGTTGCGGTTCAATCGGAGAAAGTCTCGGAATTCGTCGAAAACACGTTGAAGGCTATACTATGGAAAAATCGTCGATTTTCGCGATCGTTTAAAAAATGCCGAAAATAGGCTAGAACGACTATAAATGGTCCTGCTAACGTTTTTACTGCGTTGCGGTTCAATCGGAGAAATTCGCGGAATTCGTCGAAAACACGTTGAAGGCTATACTATGGAAAAATCGTCGATTTTCGCGATCGTTTAAAAAATGCCGGAAATAGGCTAGAACGACTATAAATGGTCCTGCTAACGTTTTTACTGCGTTGCGGTTCAATCGGAGAAAGTCGCGGAATTCGTCGAAAACACGTTGAAGGCTATACTATGGAAAAATCGTCGATTTTCGCGATCGTTTAAAAAATGCCGGAAATAGGCTAGAACGACTATAAATGGTCCTGCTAACGTTTTTACTGCGTTGCGGTTCAATCGGAGAAAGTCGCGGAATTCGTCGAAAACACGTTGAAGGCTATACTATGGAAAAATCGTCGATTTTCGCGATCGTTTAAAAAATGCCGGAAATAGGCTAGAACGACTATAAATGGTCCTGCTAACGTTTTTACTGCGTTGCGGTTCAATCGGAGAAATTCGCGGAATTCGTCGAAAACACGTTGAAGGCTATACTATGGAAAAATCGTCGATTTTCGCGATCGTTTAAAAAATGTCGAAAATAGGCTAGAACGACTATAAATGGTCCTGCTAACGTTTTTACTGCGTTGCGGTTCAATCGGAGAAATTCGCGGAATTCGTCGAAAACACGTTGAAGGCTATACTATGGAAAAATCGTCGATTTTCGCGATCGTTTAAAAAATGCCGGAAATAGGCTAGAACGACTATAAATGGTCCTGCTAACGTTTTTACTGAGTTGCGGTTCAATCGGAGAAAGTCGCGGAATTCGTCGAAAACACGTTGAAGGCTATACTATGGAAAAATCGTCGATTTTCGCGATCGTTTAAAAAATGCCGGAAATAGGCTAGAACGACTATAAATGGTCCTACTAACGTTTTTACTGCGTTGCGGTTCAATCGGAAAAATTCGCGGAATTCGTCGAAAACACGTTGAAGGCTATACTATGGAAAAATCGTCGATTTTCGCGATCGTTTAAAAAATGCCGGAAATAGGCTAGAACGACTATAAATGGTCCTGCTAACGTTTTTACTGCGTTGCGGTTCAATCGGAGAAATTCGCGGAATTCGTCGAAAACACGTTGAAGGCTATACTATGGAAAAATCGTCGATTTTCGCGATCGTTTAAAAAATGCCGGAAATAGGCTAGAACGACTATAAATGGTCCTGCTAACGTTTTTACTGCGTTGCGGTTCAATCGGAGAAATTCGCGGAATTCGTCGAAAACACGTTGAAGGCTATACTATGGAAAAATCGTCGATTTTCGCGATCGTTTAAAAAATGCCGGAAATAGGCTAGAACGACTATAAATGGTCCTGCTAACGTTTTTACTGCGTTGCGGTTCAATCGGAGAAATTCGCGGAATTCGTCGAAAACACGTTGAAGGCTATACTATGGAAAAATCGTCGATTTTTGCGATCGTTTAAAAAATGCCGGAAATAGGCTAGAACGACTATAAATGGTCCTGCTAACGTTTTTACTGCGTTGCGGTTCAATCGGAGAAATTCGCGGAATTCGTCGAAAACACGTTGAAGGCTATACTATGGAAAAATCGTCGATTTTCGCGATCGTTTAAAAAATGCCGGAAATAGGCTAGAACGACTATAAATGGTCCTGCTAACGTTTTTACTGCGTTGCGGTTCAATCGGAGAAATTCGCGGAATTCGTCGAAAACACGTTGAAGGCTATACTATGGAAAAATCGTCGATTTTCGCGATCGTTTAAAAAATGCCGGAAATAGGCTAGAACGGCTATAAATGGTCCTGCTAACGTTTTTACTGCGTTGCGGTTCAATCGGAGAAATTCGCGGAATTCGTCGAAAACACGTTGAAGGCTATACTATGGAAAAATCGTCGATTTTCGCGATCGTTTAAAAAATGCCGGAAATATGCTAGAACGACTATAAATGGTCCTGCTAACGTTATTACTGCGGTGCGGTTCAATCGGAGAAATTCGCGGAATTCGTCGAAAACACGTTGAAGGCTATACTATGGAAAAATCGTCGATTTTCGCGATCGTTTAAAAAATGCCGGAAATAGGCTAGAACGACTATAAATGGTCCTGCTAACGTTTTTACTGAGTTGCGGTTCAATCGGAGAAAGTCGCGGAATTCGTCGAAAACACGTTGAAGGCTATACTATGGAAAAATCGTCGATTTTCGCGATCGTTTAAAAAATGCCGGAAATAGGCTAGAACGACTATAAATGGTCCTGCTAACGTTTTTACTGCGTTGCGGTTCAATCGGAGAAATTCGCGGAATTCGTCGAAAACACGTTGAAGGCTATACTATGGAAAAATCGTCGATTTTCGCGATCGTTTAAAAAATGCCGCAAATAGGCTAGAACGACTATAAATGGTCCTGCTAACATTTTTACTGCGTTGCGGTTCAATCGGAGAAATTCGCGGAATTCGTCGAAAACACGTTGAAGGCTATACTATGTAAAAATCGTCGATTTTCGCGATCGTTTAAAAAATGCCGGAAATAATCTAGAACGACTATAAATGGTCCTGCTAACGTTTTTACTGCGTTGCGCTTCAATCGGAGAAAGTCGCGGAATTCGTCGAAAACACGTTGAAGGCTATACTATGGAAAAATCGTCGATTTTCGCGATCGTATAAAAAATGCCGGAAATAGGCTAGAACGACTATAAATGGTCCTGCTAACGTTTTTACTGCGTTGCGGTTCAATCGGAGAAATTCGCGGAATTCGTGGAAAACACGTTGAAGGCTATACTATGGAAAAATCGTCGATTTTCGCGATCGTTTAAAAAATGCCGGAAATAGGCTAGAACGACTATAAATGGTCCTGCTAACGTTTTTACTGCGTTGCGGTTCAATCGGAGAAATTCGCGGAATTCGTCGAAAACGCGTTGTAGGCTATACTATGGAAAAATCGTCGATTTTCGCGATCGATTAAAAAATGCCGAAAATAGGCTAGAACGACTATAAATGGTCCTAGCTAACGTTTTTACTGAGTTGCGGTTCAATCGGAGAAAGTCGCGGAATTCGTCGAAAACACGTTGAAGGCTATACTATGGAAAAATCGTCGATTTTCGCGATCGTTTAAAAAATGCCGAAAATAGGCTAGAACGACTATAAATGGTCCTGCTAACGTTTTTACTGCGTTGCGGTTCAATCGGAGAAATTCGCGGAATTCGTCGAAAACACGTTGAAGGCTATACTATGGAAAAATCGTCGATTTTCGCGATCGTTTAAAAAATGCCGAAAATTGGCTAGAACGACTATAAATGGTCCTGCTAACGTTTTTACTGCGTTGCGGTTCAATCGGAGAAATTCGCGGAATTCGTCGAAAACACGTTGAAGGCTATACTATGGAAAAATCGTCGATTTTCGCGATCGTTTAAAAAATGCCGAAAATAGGCTAGAACGACTATAAATGGTCCTGCTAACGTTTTTACTGCGTTGCGGTTCAATCGGAGAAATTCGCGGAATTCGTCGAAAACACGTTGAAGGCTATACTATGGAAAAATCGTCGATTTTTGCGATCGTTTAAAAAATGCCGGAAATAGGCTAGAACGACTATAAATGGTCCTGCTAACGTTTTTACTGCGTTGCGGTTCAATCGGAGAAATTCGCGGAATTCGTCGAAAACACGTTGAAGGCTATACTATGGAAAAATCGTCGATTTTCGCGATCGTTTAAAAAATGCCGGAAATAGGCTAGAACGACTATAAATGGTCCTGCTAACGTTTTTACTGCGTTGCGGTTCAATCGGAGAAATTCGCGGAATTCGTCGAAAACACGTTGAAGGCTATACTATGGAAAAATCGTCGATTTTCGCGATCGTTTAAAAAATGCCGGAAATAGGCTAGAACGGCTATAAATGGTCCTGCTAACGTTTTTACTGCGTTGCGGTTCAATCGGAGAAATTCGCGGAATTCGTCGAAAACACGTTGAAGGCTATACTATGGAAAAATCGTCGATTTTCGCGATCGTTTAAAAAATGCCGGAAATATGCTAGAACGACTATAAATGGTCCTGCTAACGTTATTACTGCGGTGCGGTTCAATCGGAGAAATTCGCGGAATTCGTCGAAAACACGTTGAAGGCTATACTATGGAAAAATCGTCGATTTTCGCGATCGTTTAAAAAATGCCGGAAATAGGCTAGAACGACTATAAATGGTCCTGCTAACGTTTTTACTGAGTTGCGGTTCAATCGGAGAAAGTCGCGGAATTCGTCGAAAACACGTTGAAGGCTATACTATGGAAAAATCGTCGATTTTCGCGATCGTTTAAAAAATGCCGGAAATAGGCTAGAACGACTATAAATGGTCCTGCTAACGTTTTTACTGCGTTGCGGTTCAATCGGAGAAATTCGCGGAATTCGTCGAAAACACGTTGAAGGCTATACTATGGAAAAATCGTCGATTTTCGCGATCGTTTAAAAAATGCCGGAAATAATCTAGAACGACTATAAATGGTCCTGCTAACGTTTTTACTGCGTTGCGGTTCAATCGGAGAAAGTCGCGGAATTCGTCGAAAACACGTTGAAGGCTATACTATGGAAAAATCGTCGATTTTCGCGATCGTTTAAAAAATGCCGGAAATAGGCTAGAACGACTATAAATGGTCCTGCTAACGTTTTTACTGCGTTACGGTTCAATCGGAGAAATTCGCGGAATTCGTCGAAAACACGTTGAAGGCTATACTATGGAAAAATCGTCGATTTTCGCGATCGTTTAAAAAATGCCGGAAATAGGCTAGAACGACTATAAATGGTCCTGCTAACGTTTTTACTGCGTTGCGGTTCAATCGGAGAAATTCGCGGAATTCGTCGAAAACACGTTGAAGGCTATACTATGTAAAAATCGTCGATTTTCGCGATCGTTTAAAAAATGCCGGAAATAAACTAGAACGACTATAAATGGTCCTGCTAACGTTTTTACTGCGTTGCGGTTCAATCGGAGAAAGTCGCGGAATTCGTCGAAAACACGTTGAAGGCTATACTATGGAAAAATCGTCGATTTTCGCGATCGTATAAAAAATGCCGGAAATAGGCTAGAACGACTATAAATGGTCCTGCTAACGTTTTTACTGCGTTGCGGTTCAATCGGAGAAATTCGCGGAATTCGTCGAAAACACGTTGAAGGCTATACTATGGAAAAATCGTCGATTTTCGCGATCGTTTAAAAAATGCCGGAAATAGGCTAGAACGACTATAAATGGTCCTGATAACGTTTTTACTGCGTTGCGGTTCAATCGGAGAAATTCGCGGAATTCGTCGAAAACACGTTGAAGGCTATACTATGGAAAAATCGTCGATTTTCGCGATCGTTTAAAAAATGCCGGAAATAGGCTAGAACGACTATAAATGGTCCTGCTAACGTTTTTACTGCGTTGCGGTTCAATCGGAGAAATTCGCGGAATTCGTCGAAAACACGTTGAAGGCTATACTATGGAAAAATCGTCGATTTTCGCGATCGTTTAAAAAATGCCGCAAATAGGCTAGAACGACTATAAATGGTCCTGCTAACGTTTTTACTGCGTTGCGGTTCAATCGGAGAAATTCGCGGAATTCGTCGAAAACACGTTGAAGGCTATACTATGGAAAAATCGTTGATTTTCGCGATCGTTTAAAAAATGCCGAAAATAGGCTAGAACGACTATAAATGGTCCTGCTAACGTTTTTACTGCGTTGCGGTTCAATCGGAGAAATTCGCGGAATTCGTCGAAAACACGTTGAAGGCTATACTATGGAAAAATCGTCGATTTTCGCGATCGTTTAAAAAATGCCGGAAATAGGCTAGAACGACTATAAATGGTCCTGCTAACGTTTTTACTGCGTTGCGGTTCAATCGGAGAAATTCGCGGAATTCGTCGAAAACACGTTGAAGGCTATACTATGTAAAAATCGTCGATTTTCGCGATCGTTTAAAAAATGCCGGAAATAATCTAGAACGACTATAAATGGTCCTGCTAACGTTTTTACTGCGTTGCGGTTCAATCGGAGAAAGTCGCGGAATTCGTCGAAAACACGTTGAAGGCTATACTATGGAAAAATCGTCGATTTTCGCGATCGTATAAAAAATGCCGGAAATAGGCTAGAACGACTATAAATGGTCCTGCTAACGTTTTTACTGCGTTGCGGTTCAATCGGAGAAATTCGCGGAATTCGTCGAAAACACGTTGAAGGCTATACTATGGAAAAATCGTCGATTTTCGCGATCGTTTAAAAAATGCCGGAAATAATCTAGAACGACTATAAATGGTCCTGCTAACGTTTTTACTGCGTTGCGGTTCACTCGGAGAAAGTCGCGGAATTCGTCGAAAACACGTTGAAGGCTATACTATGGAAAAATCGTCGATTTTCGCGATCGTTTAAAAAATGCCGGAAATAGGCTAGAACGACTATAAATGGTCCTGCTAACGTTTTTACTGCGTTGCGGTTCAATCGGAGAAATTCGCGGAATTCGTGGAAAACACGTTGAAGGCTATACTATGGAAAAATCGTCGATTTTCGCGATCGATTAAAAAATGCCAAAAATAGGCTAGAACGACTATAAATGGTCCTGCTAACGTTTTTACTGCGTTGCGGTTCAATCGGAGAAATTCGCGGAATTCGTGGAAAACACGTTGAAGGCTATACTATGGAAAAATCGTCGATTTTCGCGATCGTTTAAAAAATGCCGGAAATAGGCTAGAACGACTATAAATGGTCCTGCTAACGTTTTTACTGCGTTGCGGTTCAATCGGAGAAATTCGCGGAATTCGTCGAAAACGCGTTGTAGGCTATACTATGGAAAAATCGTCGATTTTCGCGATCGATTAAAAAATGCCGAAAATAGGCTAGAACGACTATAAATGGTCCTAGCTAACGTTTTTACTGAGTTGCGGTTCAATCGGAGAAAGTCGCGGAATTCGTCGAAAACACGTTGAAGGCTATACTATGGAAAAATCGTCGATTTTCGCGATCGTTTAAAAAATGCCGAAAATAGGCTAGAACGACTATAAATGGTCCTGCTAACGTTTTTACTGCGTTGCGGTTCAATCGGAGAAATTCGCGGAATTCGTCGAAAACACGTTGAAGGCTATACTATGGAAAAATCGTCGATTTTCGCGATCGTTTAAAAAATGCCGAAAATTGGCTAGAACGACTATAAATGGTCCTGCTAACGTTTTTACTGCGTTGCGGTTCAATCGGAGAAATTCGCGGAATTCGTCGAAAACACGTTGAAGGCTATACTATGGAAAAATCGTCGATTTTCGCGATCGTTTAAAAAATGCCGAAAATAGGCTAGAACGACTATAAATGGTCCTGCTAACGTTTTTACTGCGTTGCGGTTCAATCGGAGAAATTCGCGGAATTCGTCGAAAACACGTTGAAGGCTATACTATGGAAAAATCGTCGATTTTCGCGATCGTTTAAAAAATGCCGAAAATAGGCTAGAACGACTATAAATGGTCCTGCTAACGTTTTTACTGCGTTGCGGTTCAATCGGAGAAAGTCGCGGAATTCGTCGAAAACACGTTGAAGGCTATACTATGGAAAAATCGTCGATTTTCGCGATCGTTTAAAAAATGCCGGAAATAGGCTAGAACGACTATAAATGGTCCTGCTAACGTTTTTACTGCGTTGCGGTTCAATCGGAGAAAGTCGCGGAATTCGTCGAAAACACGTTGAAGGCTATACTATGGAAAAATCGTCGATTTTCGCGATCGTTTAAAAAATGCCGAAAATAGGCTAGAACGACTATAAATGGTCCTGCTAACGTTTTTACTGCGTTGCGGTTCAATCGAAGAAATTCGCGGAATTCGTCGAAAACACGTTGAAGGCTATACTATGGAAAAATCGTCGATTTTCGCGATCGTTTAAAAAATGCCGAAAATAGGCTAGAACGACTATAAATGGTCCTGCTAACGTTTTTACTGCGTTGCGGTTCAATCGGAGAAAGTCGCGGAATTCGTCGAAAACACGTTGAAGGCTATACTATGGAAAAATCGTCGATTTTCGCGATCGTTTAAAAAATGCCGGAAATAGGCTAGAACGACTATAAATGGTCCTGCTAACGTTTTTACTGCGTTGCGGTTCAATCGGAGAAATTCGCGGAATTCGTCGAAAACACGTTGAAGGCTATACTATGGAAAAATCGTCGATTTTCGCGATCGTTTAAAAAATGCCGGAAATAGGCTAGAACGACTATAAATGGTCCTGCTAACGTTTTTACTGCGTTGCGGTTCAATCGGAGAAATTCGCGGAATTCGTCGAAAACACGTTGAAGGCTATACTATGGAAAAATCGTCGATTTTCGCGATCGTTTAAAAAATGCTGAAAATAGGCTAGAACGACTATAAATGGTCCTGCTAACGTTTTTACTGCGTTGCGGTTCAATCGGAGAAATTCGCGGAATTCGTCGAAAACACGTTGAAGGCTATACTATGGAAAAATCGTCGATTTTCGCGATCGTTTAAAAAATGCCGGAAATAGGCTAGAACGACTATAAACGGTCCTGCTAACGTTTTTACTGCGTTGCGGTTCAATCGGAGAAATTCGCGGAATTCGTCGAAAATACGTTGAAGGCTATACTATGGAAAAATCGTCGATTTTCGCGATCGTTTAAAAAATGCCGGAAATAGGCTAGAACGACTATAAATGGTCCTGCTAACGTTTTTACTGCGTTGCGGTTCAATCGGAGAAATTCGCGGAATTCGTCGAAAACACGTTGAAGGCTATACTATGGAAAAATCGTCGATTTTCGCGATCGTTTAAAAAATGCCGGAAATAGGCTAGAACGACTATAAATGGTCCTGCTAACGTTTTTACTGCGTTGCGGTTCAATCGGAGAAATTCGCGGAATTCGTCGAAAACACGTTGAAGGCTATACTATGGAAAAATCGTCGATTTTCGCGATCGATTAAAAAATGCCGAAAATAGGCTAGAACGACTATAAATGGTCCTAGCTAACGTTTTTACTGAGTTGCGGTTCAATCGGAGAAAGTCGCGGAATTCGTCGAAAACACGTTGAAGGCTATACTATGGAAAAATCGTCGATTTTCGCGATCGTTTAAAAAATGCCGAAAATAGGCTAGAACGACTATAAATGGTCCTGCTAACGTTTTTACTGCGTTGCGGTTCAATCGGAGAAATTCGCGGAATTCGTCGAAAACACGTTGAAGGCTATACTATGGAAAAATCGTCGATTTTCGCGATCGTTTAAAAAATGCCGAAAATAGGCTAGAATGACTATAAATGGTCCTGCTAACGTTTTTACTGCGTTGCGGTTCAATCGGAGAAATTCGCGGAATTCGTCGAAAACACGTTGAAGGCTATACTATGGAAAAATCGTCGATTTTCGCGATCGTTTAAAAAATGCCGAAAATAGGCTAGAACGACTATAAATGGTCCTGCTAACGTTTTTACTGCGTTGCGGTTCAATCGGAGAAATTCGCGGAATTCGTCGAAAACAAGTTGAAGGCTATACTATGGAAAAATCGTCGATTTTCGCGATCGTTTAAAAAATGCCGAAAATATGCTAGAACGACTATAAATGGTCCTGCTAACGTTTTTACTGCGTTGCGGTTCAATCGGAGAAAGTCGCGGAATTCGTCGAAAACACGTTGAAGGCTATACTATGGAAAAATCGTCGATTTTCGCGATCGTTTAAAAAATGCCGAAAATAGGCTAGAACGACTATAAATGGTCCTGCTAACGTTTTTACTGCGTTGCGGTTCAATCGGAGAAATTCGCGGAATTCGTCGAAAACACGTTGAAGGCTATACTATGGAAAAATCGTCGATTTTCGCGATCGTTTAAAAAATGCCGAAAATAGGCTAGAACGACTATAAATGGTCCTGCTAACGTTTTTACTGCGTTGCGGTTCAATCGGAGAAATTCGCGGAATTCGTCGAAAACACGTTGAAGGCTATACTATGGAAAAATCGTCGATTTTCGCGATCGTTTAAAAAATGCCGAAAATAGGCTAGAACGACTATAAATGGTCCTGCTAACGTTTTTACTGCGTTGCGGTTCAATCGGAGAAAGTCGCGGAATTCGTCGAAAACACGTTGAAGGCTATACTATGGAAAAATCGTCGATTTTCGCGATCGTTTAAAAAATGCCGGAAATAGGCTAGAACGACTATAAATGGTCCTGCTAACGTTTTTACTGAGTTGCGGTTCAATCGGAGAAAGTCGCGGAATTCGTCGAAAACACGTTGAAGGCTATACTATGGAAAAATCGTCGATTTTCGCGATCGTTTAAAAAATGCCGGAAATAGGCTAGAACGACTATAAATGGTCCTGCTAACGTTATTACTGCGGTGCGGTTCAATCGGAGAAATTCGCGGAATTCGTCGAAAACACGTTGAAGGCTATACTATGGAAAAATCGTCGATTTTCGCGATCGTTTAAAAAATGCCGGAAATAGGCTAGAACGACTATAAATGGTCCTGCTAACGTTTTTACTGAGTTGCGGTTCAATCGGAGAAAGTCGCGGAATTCGTCGAAAACACGTTGAAGGCTATACTATGGAAAAATCGTCGATTTTCGCGATCGTTTAAAAAATGCCGGAAATAGGCTAGAACGACTATAAATGGTCCTGCTAACGTTATTACTGCGGTGCGGTTCAATCGGAGAAATTCGCGGAATTCGTCGAAAACACGTTGAAGGCTATACTATGGAAAAATCGTCGATTTTCGCGATCGTTTAAAAAATGCCGGAAATAGGCTAGAACGACTATAAATGGTCCTGCTAACGTTTTTACTGAGTTGCGGTTCAATCGGAGAAAGTCGCGGAATTCGTCGAAAACACGTTGAAGGCTATACTATGGAAAAATCGTCGATTTTCGCGATCGTTTAAAAAATGCCGAAAATAGGCTAGAACGACTATAAATGGTCCTGCTAACGTTTTTACTGCGTTGCGGTTCAATCGGAGAAATTCGCGGAATTCGTCGAAAACACGTTGAAGGCTATACTATGGAAAAATCGTCGATTTTCGCGATCGTTTAAAAAATGCCGAAAATAGGCTAGAACGACTATAAATGGTCCTGCTAACGTTTTTACTGCGTTGCGGTTCAATCGGAGAAATTCGCGGAATTTGTCGAAAACAAGTTGAAGGCTATACTATGGAAAAATCGTCGATTTTCGCGATCGTTTAAAAAATGCCGAAAATATGCTAGAACGACTATAAATGGTCCTGCTAACGTTTTTACTGCGTTGCGGTTCAATCGGAGAAAGTCGCGGAATTCGTCGAAAACACGTTGAAGGCTATACTATGGAAAAATCGTCGATTTTCGCGATCGTTTAAAAAATGCCGAAAATAGGCTAGAACGACTATAAATGGTCCTGCTAACGTTTTTACTGCGTTGCGGTTCAATCGGAGAAATTCGCGGAATTCGTCGAAAACACGTTGAAGGCTATACTATGGAAAAATCGTCGATTTTCGCGATCGTTTAAAAAATGCCGAAAATAGGCTAGAACGACTATAAATGGTCCTGCTAACGTTTTTACTGCGTTGCGGTTCAATCGGAGAAATTCGCGGAATTCGTCGAAAACACGTTGAAGGCTATACTATGGAAAAATCGTCGATTTTCGCGATCGTTTAAAAAATGCCGAAAATAGGCTAGAACGACTATAAATGGTCCTGCTAACGTTTTTACTGCGTTGCGGTTCAATCGGAGAAAGTCGCGGAATTCGTCGAAAACACGTTGAAGGCTATACTATGGAAAAATCGTCGATTTTCGCGATCGTTTAAAAAATGCCGGAAATAGGCTAGAACGACTATAAATGGTCCTGCTAACGTTTTTACTGAGTTGCGGTTCAATCGGAGAAAGTCGCGGAATTCGTCGAAAACACGTTGAAGGCTATACTATGGAAAAATCGTCGATTTTCGCGATCGTTTAAAAAATGCCGGAAATAGGCTAGAACGACTATAAATGGTCCTGCTAACGTTATTACTGCGGTGCGGTTCAATCGGAGAAATTCGCGGAATTCGTCGAAAACACGTTGAAGGCTATACTATGGAAAAATCGTCGATTTTCGCGATCGTTTAAAAAATGCCGGAAATAGGCTAGAACGACTATAAATGGTCCTGCTAACGTTTTTACTGAGTTGCGGTTCAATCGGAGAAAGTCGCGGAATTCGTCGAAAACACGTTGAAGGCTATACTATGGAAAAATCGTCGATTTTCGCGATCGTTTAAAAAATGCCGGAAATAGGCTAGAACGACTATAAATGGTCCTGCTAACGTTTTTACTGCGTTACGGTTCAATCGGAGAAATTCGCGGAATTCGTCGAAAACACGTTGAAGGCTATACTATGGAAAAATCGTCGATTTTCGCGATCGTTTAAAAAATGCCGGAAATAGGCTAGAACGACTATAAATGGTCCTGCTAACGTTTTTACTGCGTTGCGGTTCAATCGGAGAAATTCGCGGAATTCGTCGAAAACACGTTGAAGGCTATACTATGTAAAAATCGTCGATTTTCGCGATCGTTTAAAAAATGCCGGAAATAATCTAGAACGACTATAAATGGTCCTGCTAACGTTTTTACTGCGTTGCGGTTCAATCGGAGAAAGTCGCGGAATTCGTCGAAAACACGTTGAAGGCTATACTATGGAAAAATCGTCGATTTTCGCGATCGTTTAAAAAATGCCGGAAATAGGCTAGAACGACTATAAATGGTCCTGCTAACGTTTTTACTGCGTTGCGGTTCAATCGGAGAAATTCGCGGAATTCGTCGAAAACACGTTGAAGGCTATACTATGGAAAAATCGTCGATTTTCGCGATCGTTTAAAAAATGCCGGAAATAGGCTAGAACGACTATAAATGGTCCTGCTAACGTTTTTACTGCGTTGCGGTTCAATCGGAGAAATTCGCGGAATTCGTCGAAAACACGTTGAAGGCTATACTATGGAAAAATCGTCGATTTTCGCGATCGTCTAAAAAATGCCGGAAATAGGCTAGAACGACTATAAATGGTCCTGCTAACGTTTTTACTGCGTTGCGGTTCAATCGGAGAAATTCGCGGAATTCGTCGAAAACACGTTGAAGGCTATACTATGGAAAAATCGTCGATTTTCGCGATCGTTTAAAAAATGCCGGAAATAGGCTAGAACGACTATAAATGGTCCTGCTAACGTTTTTACTGCGTTGCGGTTCAATCGGAGAAATTCGCGGAATTCGTCGAAAACACGTTGAAGGCTATACTATGGAAAAATCGTCGATTTTCGCGATCGTTTAAAAAATGCCGGAAATAGGCTAGAACGACTATAAATGGTCCTGCTAACGTTTTTACTGAGTTGCGGTTCAATCGGAGAAAGTCGCGGAATTCGTCGAAAACACGTTGAAGGCTATACTATGGAAAAATCGTCGATTTTCGCGATCGTTTAAAAAATGCCGGAAATAGGCTAGAACGACTATAAATGGTCCTGCTAACGTTTTTACTGCGTTGCGGTTCAATCGGAGAAATTCGCGGAATTCGTCGAAAACACGTTGAAGGCTATACTATGGAAAAATCGTCGATTTTCGCGATCGTTTAAAAAATGCCGGAAATATGCTAGAACGACTATAAATGGTCCTGCTAACGTTATTACTGCGGTGCGGTTCAATCGGAGAAATTCGCGGAATTCGTCGAAAACACGTTGAAGGCTATACTATGGAAAAATCGTCGATTTTCGCGATCGTTTAAAAAATGCCGGAAATAGGCTAGAACGACTATAAATGGTCCTGCTAACGTTTTTACTGAGTTGCGGTTCAATCGGAGAAAGTCGCGGAATTCGTCGAAAACACGTTGAAGGCTATACTATGGAAAAATCGTCGATTTTCGCGATCGTTTAAAAAATGCCGGAAATAGGCTAGAACGACTATAAATGGTCCTGCTAACGTTTTTACTGCGTTACGGTTCAATCGGAGAAATTCGCGGAATTCGTCGAAAACACGTTGAAGGCTATACTATGGAAAAATCGTCGATTTTCGCGATCGTTTAAAAAATGCCGGAAATAGGCTAGAACGACTATAAATGGTCCTGCTAACGTTTTTACTGCGTTGCGGTTCAATCGGAGAAATTCGCGGAATTCGTCGAAAACACGTTGAAGGCTATACTATGTAAAAATCGTCGATTTTCGCGATCGTTTAAAAAATGCCGGAAATAATCTAGAACGACTATAAATGGTCCTGCTAACGTTTTTACTGCGTTGCGGTTCAATCGGAGAAAGTCGCGGAATTCGTCGAAAACACGTTGAAGGCTATACTATGGAAAAATCGTCGATTTTCGCGATCGTATAAATAATGCCGGAAATAGGCTAGAACGACTATAAATGGTCCTGCTAACGTTTTTACTGCGTTGCGGTTCAATCGGAGAAATTCGCGGAATTCGTCGAAAACACGTTGAAGGCTATACTATGGAAAAATCGTCGATTTTCGCGATCGTTTAAAAAATGCCGGAAATAGGCTAGAACGACTATAAATGGTCCTGCTAACGTTTTTACTGCGTTGCGGTTCAATCGGAGAAATTCGCGGAATTCGTCGAAAACACGTTGAAGGCTATACTATGGAAAAATCGTCGATTTTCGCGATCGTTTAAAAAATGCCGGAAATATGCTAGAACGACTATAAATGGTCCTGCTAACGTTTTTACTGCGTTGCGGTTCAATCGGAGAAATTCGCGGAATTCGTCGAAAACACGTTGAAGGCTATACTATGGAAAAATCGTCGATTTTCGCGATCGTTTAAAAAATGCCGGAAATAGGCTAGAACGACTATAAATGGTCCTGCTAACGTTTTTACTGAGTTGCGGTTCAATCGGAGAAAGTCGCGGAATTCGTCGAAAACACGTTGAAGGCTATACTATGGAAAAATCGTCGATTTTCGCGATCGTTTAAAAAATGCCGGAAATAGGCTAGAACGACTATAAATGGTCCTGCTAACGTTTTTACTGCGTTGCGGTTCAATCGGAGAAATTCGCGGAATTCGTCGAAAACACGTTGAAGGCTATACTATGGAAAAATCGTCGATTTTCGCGATCGATTAAAAAATGCCAAAAATAGGCTAGAACGACTATAAATGGTCCTGCTAACGTTTTTACTGCGTTGCGGTTCAATCGGAGAAATTCGCGGAATTCGTGGAAAACACGTTGAAGGCTATACTATGGAAAAATCGTCGATTTTCGCGATCGATTAAAAAATGCCAAAAATAGGCTAGAACGACTATAAATGGTCCTGCTAACGTTTTTACTGCGTTGCGGTTCAATCGGAGAAATTCGCGGAATTCGTGGAAAACACGTTGAAGGCTATACTATGGAAAAATCGTCGATTTTCGCGATCGTTTAAAAAATGCCGAAAATAGGCTAGAACGACTATAAATGGTCCTGCTAACGTTTTTACTGCGTTGCGGTTCAATCGGAGAAATTCGCGGAATTCGTCGAAAACACGTTGAAGGCTATACTATGGAAAAATCGTCGATTTTCGCGATCGTTTAAAAAATGCCGAAAATAGGCTAGAACGACTATAAATGGTCCTGCTAACGTTTTTACTGCGTTGCGGTTCAATCGGAGAAATTCGCGGAATTCGTCGAAAACACGTTGAAGGCTATACTATGGAAAAATCGTCGATTTTCGCGATCGTTTAAAAAATGCCGAAAATAGGCTAGAACGACTATAAATGGTCCTGCTAACGTTTTTACTGCGTTGCGGTTCAATCGGAGAAATTCGCGGAATTCGTCGAAAACAAGTTGAAGGCTATACTATGGAAAAATCGTCGATTTTCGCGATCGTTTAAAACATGCCGAAAATAGGCTAGAACGACTATAAATGGTCCTGCTAACGTTTTTACTGCGTTGCGGTTCAATCGGAGAAAGTCGCGGAATTCGTCGAAAACACGTTGAAGGCTATACTATGGAAAAATCGTCGATTTTCGCGATCGTTTAAAAAATGCCGAAAATAGGCTAGAACGACTATAAATGGTCCTGCTAACGTTTTTACTGCGTTGCGGTTCAATCGGAGAAATTCGCGGAATTCGTCGAAAACACGTTGAAGGCTATACTATGGAAAAATCGTCGATTTTCGCGATCGTTTAAAAAATGCCGAAAATAGGCTAGAACGACTATAAATGGTCCTGCTAACGTTTTTACTGCGTTGCGGTTCAATCGGAGAAATTCGCGGAATTCGTCGAAAACACGTTGAAGGCTATACTATGGAAAAATCGTCGATTTTCGCGATCGTTTAAAAAATGCCGAAAATAGGCTAGAACGACTATAAATGGTCCTGCTAACGTTTTTACTGCGTTGCGGTTCAATCGGAGAAATTCGCGGAATTCGTCGAAAACACGTTGAAGGCTATACTATGGAAAAATCGTCGATTTTCGCGATCGTTTAAAAAATGCCGAAAATAGGCTAGAACGACTATAAATGGTCCTGCTAACGTTTTTACTGCGTTGCGGTTCAATCGGAGAAATTCGCGGAATTCGTCGAAAACACGTTGAAGGCTATACTATGGAAAAATCGTCGATTTTCGCGATCGTTTAAAAAATGCCGGAAATAGGCTAGAACGACTATAAATGGTCCTGCTAACGTTTTTACTGCGTTGCGGTTCAATCGGAGAAATTCGCGGAATTCGTCGAAAACACGTTGAAGGCTATACTATGGAAAATTCGTCGATTTTCGCGATCGTTTAAAAAATGCCGGAAATAGGCTAGAACGACTATAAATGGTCCTGCTAACGTTTTTACTGCGTTGCGGTTCAATCGGAGAAATTCGCGGAATTCGTCGAAAACACGTTGAAGGCTATACTATGGAAAAATCGTCGATTTTCGCGATCGTTTAAAAAATGCCGGAAATAGGCTAGAACGACTATAAATGGTCCTGCTAACGTTTTTACTGCGTTGCGGTTCAATCGGAGAAATTCGCGGAATTCGTCGAAAACACGTTGAAGCCTATACTATGGAAAAATCGTCGATTTTCGCGATCGTTTAAAAAATGCCGAAAATAGGCTAGAACGACTATAAATGGTCCTGCTAACGTTTTTACTGCGTTGCGGTTCAATCGGAGAAAGTCGCGGAATTCGTCGAAAACACGTTGAAGGCTATACTATGGAAAAATCGTCGATTTTCGCGATCGTTTAAAAAATGCCGAAAATAGGCTAGAACGACTATAAATGGTCCTGCTAACGTTTTTACTGCGTTGCGGTTCAATCGGAGAAAGTCGCGGAATTCGTCGAAAACACGTTGAAGGCTATACTATGGAAAAATCGTCGATTTTCGCGATCGTTTAAAAAATGCCGAAAATAGGCTAGAACGACTATAAATGGTCCTGCTAACGTTTTTACTGCGTTGCGGTTCAATCGGAGAAAGTCGCGGAATTCGTCGAAAACACGTTGAAGGCTATACTATGGAAAAATCGTCGATTTTCGCGATCGTTTAAAAAATGCCGAAAATAGGCTAGAACGACTATAAATGGTCCTGCTAACGTTTTTACTGCGTTGCGGTTCAATCGGAGAAATTCGCGGAATTCGTCGGAAACACGTTGAAGGCTATACTATGGAAAAATCGTCGATTTTCGCGATCGTTTAAAAAATGCCGAAAATAGGCTAGAACGACTATAAATGGTCCTGCTAACGTTTTTATTGCGTTGCGGTTCAATCGGAGAAATTCGCGGAATTCGCGGAATTCGTCGAAAACACGTTGAAGGCTATACTATGGAAAAATCGTCGATTTTCGCGATCGTTTAAAAAATGCCGGAAATAGGCTAGAACGACTATAAATGGTCCTGCTAACGTTTTTACTGCGTTGCGGTTCAATCGGAGAAATTCGCGGAATTCGTCGAAAACACGTTGAAAGCTATACTATGGAAAAATCGTCGATTTTCGCGATCGTTTAAAAAATGCCGGAAATAGGCTAGAACGACTATAAATGGTCCTGCTAATGTTTTTACTGCGTTGCGGTTCAATCGGAGAAATTCGCGGAATTCGTCGAAAACACGTTGAAGGCTATACTATGGAAAAATCGTCGATTTTCGCGATCGTTTAAAAAATGCCGGAAATAGGCTAGAACGACTATAAATGGTCCTGCTAACGTTTTTACTGCGTTGCGGTTCAATCGGGAAATTCGCAGAATTCGTCGAAAACACGTTGAAGGCTATACTATGGAAAAATCGTCGATTTTCGCGATCGTTTAAAAAATGCCGAAAATAGGCTAGAACGACTATAAATGGTCCTGCTAACGTTTTTACTGCGTTGCGGTTCAATCGGAGAAAGTCGCGGAATTCGTCGAAAACACGTTGAAGGCTATACTATGGAAAAATCGTCGATTTTCGCGATCGTTTAAAAAATGCCGAAAATAGGCTAGAACGACTATAAATGGTCCTGCTAACGTTTTTACTGCGTTGCGGTTCAATCGGAGAAAGTCGCGGAATTCGTCGAAAACACGTTGAAGGCTATACTATGGAAAAATCGTCGATTTTCGCGATCGTTTAAAAAATGCCGAAAATAGGCTAGAACGACTATAAATGGTCCTGCTAACGTTTTTACTGCGTAGCGGTTCAATCGGAGAAAGTCGCGGAATTCGTCGAAAACACGTTGAAGGCTATACTATGGAAAAATCGTCGATTTTCGCGATCGTTTAAAAAATGCCGGAAATAGGCTAGAACGACTATAAATGGTCCTGCTAACGTTTTTACTGCGTTGCGGTTCAATCGGAGAAATTCGCGGAATTCGTCGAAAACACGTTGAAGGCTATACTATGGAAAAATCGTCGATTTTTGCGATCGTTTAAAAAATGCCGAAAATAGGCTAGAACGACTATAAATGGTCCTGCTAACGTTTTTACTGCGTTGCGGTTCAATCGGAGAAATTCGCGGAATTCGTCGAAAACACGTTGAAGGCTATACTATGGAAAAATCGTCGATTTTCGCGATCGTTTAAAAAATGCCGGAAATAGGCTAGAACGACTATAAATGGTCCTGCTAACGTTTTTACTGCGTTGCGGTTCAATCGGAGAAATTCGCGGAATTCGTCGAAAACACGTTGAAGGCTAACTATGGAAAAATCGTCGATTTTCGCGATCGTTTAAAAAATGCCGGAAATAGGCTAGAACGACTATAAATGGTCCTGCTAACGTTTTTACTGCGTTGCGGTTCAATCGGAGAAATTCGCGGAATTCGTCGAAAACACTTTGAAGGCTATACTATGGAAAAATCGTCGATTTTCGCGATCGTTTAAAAAATGCCGGAAATCGGCTAGAACGACTAGAAATGGTCCTGCTAACGTTTTTACTGCGTTGCGGTTCAATCGGAGAAATTCGCGGAATTCGTCGAAAACACGTTGAAGGCTATACTATGGAAAAATCGTCGATTTTCGCGATCGATTAAAAAATGCCGAAAATAGGCTAGAACGACTATAAATGGTCCTAGCTAACGTTTTTACTGAGTTGCGGTTCAATCGGAGAAAGTCGCGGAATTCGTCGAAAACACGTTGAAGGCTATACTATGGAAAAATCATCGATTTTCGCGATCGTTTAAAAAATGCCGAAAATAGGCTAGAACGACTATAAATGGTCCTGCTAACGTTTTTACTGCGTTGCGGTTCAATCGGAGAAATTCGCGGAATTCGTCGAAAACACGTTGAAGGCTATACTATGGAAAAATCGTCGATTTTCGCGATCGTTTAAAAAATGCCGAAAATAGGCTAGAACGACTATAAATGGTCCTAGCTAACGTTTTTACTGAGTTGCGGTTCAATCGGAGAAAGTCGCGGAATTCGTCGAAAACACGTTGAAGGCTATACTATGGAAAAATCCTCGATTTTCGCGATCGTTTAAAAAATGCCGAAAATAGGCTAGAACGACTATAAATGGTCCTGCTAACGTTTTTACTGCGTTGCGGTTCAATCGGAGAAAGTCGCGGAATTCGTCGAAAACACGTTGAAGGCTATACTATGGAAAAATCGTCGATTTTCGCGATCGTTTAAAAAATGCCGAAAATAGGCTAGAACGACTATAAATGGTCCTGCTAACGTTTTTACTGCGTTGCGGTTCAATCGGAGAAAGTCGCGGAATTCGTCGAAAACACGTTGAAGGCTATACTATTGAAAAATCGTCGATTTTCGCGATCGTTTAAAAAATGCCGAAAATAGGCTAGAACGACTATAAATGGTCGTGCTAACGTTTTTACTGCGTTGCGGTTCAATCGGAGAAATTCGCGGAATTCGTCGAAAACACGTTGAAGGCTATACTATGGAAAAATCGTCGATTTTCGCGATCGTTTAAAAAATGCCGAAAATAGGCTAGAACGACTATAAATGGTCCTGCTAACGTTTTTACTGCGTTGCGGTTCAATCGGAGAAAGTCGCGGAATTCGTCGAAAACACGTTGAAGGCTATACTATGGAAAAATCGTCGATTTTCGCGATCGTTTAAAAAATGCCGAAAATAGGCTAGAACGACTATAAATGGTCCTGCTAACGTTTTTACTGCGTTGCGGTTCAATCGGAGAAAGTCGCGGAATTCGTCGAAAACACGTTGAAGGCTATACTATGGAAAAATCGTCGATTTTCGCGATCGTTTAAAAAATGCCGGAAATAGGCTAGAACAACTATAAATGGTCCTGCTAACGTTTTTACTGCGTTGCGGTTCAATCGGAGAAATTCGCGGAATTCGTCGAAAACACGTTGAAGGCTATACTATGGAAAAATCGTCGATTTTCGCGATCGTTTAAAAAATGCCGAAAATAGGCTAGAACGACTATAAATGGTCCTGCTAACGTTTTTACTGCGTAGCGGTTCAATCGGAGAAAGTCGCGGAATTCGTCGAAAACACGTTGAAGGCTATACTATGGAAAAATCGTCGATTTTCGCGATCGTTTAAAAAATGCCGAAAATAGGCTAGAACGACTATAAATGGTCCTGCTAACGTTTTTACTGCGTTGCGGTTCAATCGGAGAAAGTCGCGGAATTCGTCGAAAACACGTTGAAGGCTATACTATGGAAAAATCGTCGATTTTCGCGATCGTTTAAAAAATGCCGAAAATAGGCTAGAACGACTATAAATGGTCCTGCTAACGTTTTTACTGCGTTGCGGTTCAATCGGAGAAATTCGCGGAATTCGTCGAAAACACGTTGAAGGCTATACTATGGAAAAATCGTCGATTTTCGCGATCGTTTAAAAAATGCCGAAAATAGGCTACAACGACTATAAATGGTCCTGCTAACGTTTTTACTGCGTTGCGGTTCAATCGGAGAAATTCGCGGAATTCGTCGAAAACACGTTGAAGGCTATACTATGGAAAAATCGTCGATTTTCGCGATCGTTTAAAAAATGCCGAAAATAGGCTAGAACGACTATAAATGGTCCTAGCTAACGTTTTTACTGAGTTGCGGTTCAATCGGAGAAAGTCGCGGAATTCGTCGAAAACACGTTGAAGGCTATACTATGGAAAAATCCTCGATTTTCGCGATCGTTTAAAAAATGCCGGAAATAGGCTAGAACGACTATAAATGGTCCTGCTAACGTTTTTACTGCGTTGCGGTTCAATCGGAGAAAGTCGCGGAATTCGTCGAAAACACGTTGAAGGCTATACTATGGAAAAATCGTCGATTTTCGCGATCGTTTAAAAAATGCCGAAAATAGGCTAGAACGACTATAAATGGTCCTGCTAACGTTTTTACTGCGTTGCGGTTCAATCGGAGAAAGTCGCGGAATTCGTCGAAAACACGTTGAAGGCTATACTATGGAAAAATCGTCGATTTTCGCGATCGTTTAAAAAATGCCGAAAATAGGCTAGAACGACTATAAATGGTCGTGCTAACGTTTTTACTGCGTTGCGGTTCAATCGGAGAAATTCGCGGAATTCGTCGAAAACACGTTGAAGGCTATACTATGGAAAAATCGTCGATTTTCGCGATCGTTTAAAAAATGCCGAAAATAGGCTAGAACGACTATAAATGGTCCTGCTAACGTTTTTACTGCGTTGCGGTTCAATCGGAGAAAGTCGCGGAATTCGTCGAAAACACGTTGAAGGCTATACTATGGAAAAATCGTCGATTTTCGCGATCGTTTAAAAAATGCCGAAAATAGGCTAGAACGACTATAAATGGTCCTGCTAACGTTTTTACTGCGTTGCGGTTCAATCGGAGAAAGTCGCGGAATTCGTCGAAAACACGTTGAAGGCTATACTATGAAAAAATCGTCGATTATCGCGATCGTTTAAAAAATGCCGGAAATAGGCTAGAACAACTATAAATGGTCCTGCTAACGTTTTTACTGCGTTGCGGTTCAATCGGAGAAATTCGCGGAATTCGTCGAAAACACGTTGAAGGCTATACTATGGAAAAATCGTCGATTTTCGCGATCGTTTAAAAAATGCCGAAAATAGGCTAGAACGACTATAAATGGTCCTGCTAACGTTTTTACTGCGTAGCGGTTCAATCGGAGAAAGTCGCGGAATTCGTCGAAAACACGTTGAAGGCTATACTATGGAAAAATCGTCGATTTTCGCGATCGTTTAAAAAATGCCGAAAATAGGCTAGAACGACTATAAATGGTCCTGCTAACGTTTTTACTGCGTTGCGGTTCAATCGGAGAAAGTCGCGGAATTCGTCGAAAACACGTTGAAGGCTATACTATGGAAAAATCGTAGATTTTCGCGATCGTTTAAAAAATGCCGAAAATAGGCTAGAACGACTATAAATGGTCCTGCTAACGTTTTTACTGCGTTGCGGTTCAATCGGAGAAATTCGCGGAATTCGTCGAAAACACGTTGAAGGCTATACTATGGAAAAATCGTCGATTTTCGCGATCGTTTAAAAAATGCCGAAAATAGGCTAGAACGACTATAAATGGTCCTGCTAACGTTTTTACTGCGTTGCGGTTCAATCGGAGAAAGTCGCGGAATTCATCGAAAACACGTTGAAGGCTATACTATGGAAAAATCGTCGATTTTCGCGATCGTTTAAAAAATGCCGAAAATAGGCTAGAACGACTATAAATGGTCCTGCTAACGTTTTTATTGCGTTGCGGTTCAATCGGAGAAATTCGCGGAATTCGTCGAAAACACGTTGAAGGCTATACTATGGAAAAATCGTCGATTTTCGCGATCGTTTAAAAAATGCCGAAAATAGGCTAGAACGACTATAAATGGTCCTGCTAACGTTTTTACTGCGTTGCGGTTCAATCGGAGAAAGTCGCGGAATTCGTCGAAAACACGTTGAAGGCTATACTATGGAAAAATCGTCGATTTTCGCGATCGTTTAAAAAATGCCGAAAATAGGCTAGAACGACTATAAATGGTCCTGCTAACGTTTTTACTGCGTTGCGGTTCAATCGGAGAAAGTCGCGGAATTCGTCGAAAACACGTTGAAGGCTATACTATGGAAAAATCGTCGATTTTCGCGATCGTTTAAAAAATGCCGAAAATAGGCTAGAACGACTATAAATGGTCCTGCTAACGTTTTTACTGCGTAGCGGTTCAATCGGAGAAAGTCGCGGAATTCGTCGAAAACACGTTGAAGGCTATACTATGGAAAAATCGTCGATTTTCGCGATCGTTTAAAAAATGCCGAAAATAGGCTAGAACGACTATAAATGGTCCTGCTAACGTTTTTACTGCGTTGCGGTTCAATCGGAGAAAGTCGCGGAATTCGTCGAAAACACGTTGAAGGCTATACTATGGAAAAATCGTCGATTTTCGCGATCGTTTAAAAAATGCCGAAAATAGGCTAGAACGACTATAAATGGTCCTGCTAACGTTTTTACTGCGTTGCGGTTCAATCGGAGAAATTCGCGGAATTCGTCGAAAACACGTTGAAGGCTATACTATGGAAAAATTGTCGATTTTCGCGATCGTTTAAAAAATGCCGAAAATAGGCTAGAACGACTATAAATGGTCCTGCTAACGTTTTTACTGCGTTGCGGTTCAATCGGAGAAAGTCGCGGAATTCATCGAAAACACGTTGAAGGCTATACTATGGAAAAATCGTCGATTTTCGCGATCGTTTAAAAAATGCCGAAAATAGGCTAGAACGACTATAAATGGTCCTGCTAACGTTTTTATTGCGTTGCGGTTCAATCGGAGAAATTCGCGGAATTCGTCGAAAACACGTTGAAGGCTATACTATGGAAAAATCGTCGATTTTCGCGATCGTTTAAAAAATGCCGAAAATAGGCTAGAACGACTATAAATGGTCCTGCTAACGTTTTTATTGCGTTGCGGTTCAATCGGAGAAATTCGCGGAATTCGTCGAAAACACGTTGAAGGCTATACTATGGAAAAATCGTCGATTTTCGCGATCGTTTAAAAAATGCCGAAAATAGGCTAGAACGACTATAAATGGTCCTGCTAACGTTTTTACTGCGTTGCGGTTCAATCGGAGAAATTCGCGGAATTCGTCGAAAACACGTTGAAGGCTATACTATGGAAAAATCGTCGATTTTCGCGATCGTTTAAAAAATGCCGAAAATAGGCTAGAACGACTATAAATGGTCCTGCTAACGTTTTTATTGCGTTGCGGTTCAATCGGAGAAATTCGCGGAATTCGTCGAAAACACGTTGAAGGCTATACTATGGAAAAATCGTCGATTTTCGCGATCGTTTAAAAAATGCCGAAAATAGGCTAGAGCGACTATAAATGGTCCTGCTAACGTTTTTACTGCGTTGCGGTTCAATCGGAGAAAGTCGCGGAATTCGTCGAAAACACGTTGAAGGCTATACTATGGAAAAATCGTCGATTTTCGCGATCGTTTAAAAAATGCCGAAAATAGGCTAGAACGACTATAAATGGTCCTGCTAACGTTTTTATTGCGTTGCGGTTCAATCGGAGAAATTCGCGGAATTCGTCGAAAACACGTTGAAGGCTATACTATGGAAAAATCGTCGATTTTCGCGATCGTTTAAAAAATGTCGAAAATAGGCTAGAACGACTATAAATGGTCCTGCTAACGTTTTTACTGCGTTGCGGTTCAATCGGAGAAAGTCGCGGAATTCGTCGAAAACACGTTGAAGGCTATACTATGGAAAAATCGTCGATTTTCGCGATCGTTTAAAAAATGCCGAAAATAGGCTAGAACGACTATAAATGGTCCTGCTAACGTTTTTACTGCGTTGCGGTTCAATCGGAGAAATTCGCGGAATTCGTCGAAAACACGTTGAAGGCTATACTATGGAAAAATCGTCGATTTTCGCGATCGTTTAAAAAATGCCGAAAATAGGCTAGAACGACTATAAATGGTCCTGCTAACGTTTTTATTGCGTTGCGGTTCAATCGGAGAAATTCGCGGAATTCGTCGAAAACACGTTGAAGGCTATACTATGGAAAAATCGTCGATTTTCGCGATCGTTTAAAAAATGCCGAAAATAGGCTAGAACGACTATAAATGGTCCTGCTAACGTTTTTACTGCGTTGCGGTTCAATCGGAGAAAGTCGCGGAATTCGTCGAAAACACGTTGAAGGCTATACTATGGAAAAATCGTCGATTTTCGCGATCGTTTAAAAAATGCCGAAAATAGGCTAGAACGACTATAAATGGTCCTGCTAACGTTTTTACTGCGTTGCGGTTCAATCGGAGAAATTCGCGGAATTCGTCGAAAACACGTTGAAGGCTATACTATGGAAAAATCGTCGATTTTCACGATCGTTTAAAAAATGCCGGAAATAGGCTAGAACGACTATAAATGGTCCTGCTAACGTTTTTACTGCGTTGCGGTTCAATCGGAGAAATTCGCGGAATTCGTCGAAAACACGTTGAAGGCTATACTATGGAAAAATCGTCGATTTTCGCGATCGTTTAAAAAATGCCGAAAATAGGCTAGAACGACTATAAATGGTCCTGCTAACGTTTTTACTGCGTTGCGGTTCAATCGGAGAAATTCGCGGAATTCGTCGAAAACACGTTGAAGGCTATACTATGGAAAAATCGTCGATTTTCGCGATCGTTTAAAAAATGCCGAAAATAGGCTAGAACGACTATAAATAGTCCTGCTAACGTTTTTATTGCGTTGCAGTTCAATCGGAGAAATTCGCGGAATTCGTCGGAAACACGTTGAAGGCTATACTATGGAAAAATCGTCGATTTTCGCGATCGTTTAAAAAATGCCGAAAATAGGCTAGAACGACTATAAATGGTCCTGCTAACGTTTTTACTGCGTTGCGGTTCAATCGGAGAAATTCGCGGAATTCGTCGAAAACACGTTGAAGGCTATACTATGGAAAAATCGTCGATTTTCGCGATCGTTTAAAAAATGCCGAAAATAGGCTAGAACGACTATAAATGGTCCTGCTAACGTTTTTATTGCGTTGCGGTTCAATCGGAGAAATTCGCGGAATTCGTCGAAAACACGTTGAAGGCTATACTATGGAAAAATCGTCGATTTTCGCGATCGTTTAAAAAATGCCGAAAATAGGCTAGAGCGACTATAAATGGTCCTGCTAACGTTTTTACTGCGTTGCGGTTCAATCGGAGAAAGTCGCGGAATTCGTCGAAAACACGTTGAAGGCTATACTATGGAAAAATCGTCGATTTTCGCGATCGTTTAAAAAATGCCGAAAATAGGCTAGAACGACTATAAATGGTCCTGCTAACGTTTTTATTGCGTTGCGGTTCAATCGGAGAAATTCGCGGAATTCGTCGAAAACACGTTGAAGGCTATACTATGGAAAAATCGTCGATTTTCGCGATCGTTTAAAAAATGCCGAAAATAGGCTAGAACGACTATAAATGGTCCTGCTAACGTTTTTACTGCGTTGCGGTTCAATCGGAGAAAGTAGCGGAATTCGTCGAAAACACGTTGAAGGCTATACTATGGAAAAATCGTCGATTTTCGCGATCGTTTAAAAAATGCCAAAAATAGGCTAGAATGACTATAAATCGTCCTGCTAACGTTTTTACTGCGTTGCGGTTCAATCGGAGAAATTCGCGGAATTCGTCGAAAACACGTTGAAGGCTATACTATGGAAAAATCGTCGATTTTCGCGATCGTTTAAAAAATGCCGAAAATAGGCTAGAACGACTATAAATGGTCCTGCTAACGTTTTTACTGCGTTGCGGTTCAATCGAAGAAATTCGCGGAATTCGTCGAAAACACGTTGAAGGCTATACTATGGAAAAATCGTCGATTTTCGCGATCGTTTAAAAAATGCCGAAAATAGGCTAGAACGACTATAAATGGTCCTGCTAACGTTTTTATTGCGTTGCGGTTCAATCGGAGAAATTCGCGGAATTCGTCGAAAACACGTTGAAGGCTATACTATGGAAAAATCGTCGATTTTCGCGATCGTTTAAAAAATGCCGAAAATAGGCTAGAACGACTATAAATGGTCCTGCTAACGTTTTTACTGCGTTGCGGTTCAATCGGAGAAAGTCGCGGAATTCGTCGAAAACACGTTGAAGGCTATACTATGGAAAAATCGTCGATTTTCGCGATCGTTTAAAAAATGCCGAAAATAGGCTAGAACGACTATAAATGGTCCTGCTAACGTTTTTACTGCGTTGCGGTTCAAGCGGAGAAATTCGCGGAATTCGTCGAAAACACGTTGAAGGCTATACTATGGAAAAATCGTCGATTTTCACTATCGTTTAAAAAATGCCGGAAATAGGCTAGAACGACTATAAATGATCCTGCTAACGTTTTTATTGCGTGCGGTTCAATCGGAGAAATTCGCGGAATTCGTCGAAAACACGTTGAAGGCTATACTATGGAAAAATCGTCGATTTTCGCGATCGTTTAAAAAATGCCGAAAATAGGCTAGAACGACTATAAATGGTCCTGCTAACGTTTTTATTGCGTTGCGGTTCAATCGGAGAAATTCGCGGAATTCGTCGAAAACACGTTGAAGGCTATACTATGGAAAAATCGTCGATTTTCGCGATCGTTTAAAAAATGCCGAAAATAGGCTAGAACGACTATAAATGGTCCTGCTAACGTTTTTACTGCGTTGCGGTTCAATCGGAGAAATTCGCGGAATTCGTCGAAAACACGTTGAAGGCTATACTATGGAAAAATCGTCGATTTTCGCGATCGTTTAAAAAATGCCGAAAATAGGCTAGAACGACTATAAATGGTCCTGCTAACGTTTTTACTGCGTTGCGGTTCAATCGGAGAAAGTCGCGGAATTCGTCGAAAACACGTTGAAGGCTATACTATGGAAAAATCGTCGATTTTCGCGATCGTTTAAAAAATGCCGAAAATAGGCTAGAACGACTATAAATGGTCCTGCTAAAGTTTTTATTGCGTTGCGGTTCAATCGGAGAAATTCGCGGAATTCGTCGAAAACACGTTGAAGGCTATACTATGGAAAAATCGTCGATTTTCGCGATCGTTTAAAAAATGCCGAAAATAGGCTAGAACGACTATAAATGGTCCTGCTAACGTTTTTATTGCGTTGCGGTTCAATCGGAGAAATTCGCGGAATTCGTCGAAAACACGTTGAAGGCTATACTATGGAAAAATCGTCGATTTTCGCGATCGTTTAAAAAATGCCAAAAATAGTCTAGAACGACTATAAATGGTCCTGCTAACGTTTTTACTGCGTTGCGGTTCAATCGGAGAAATTCGCGGAATTCGTCGAAAACACGTTGAAGGCTATACTATGGAAAAATCGTCGATTTTCGCGATCGTTTAAAAAATGCCGAAAATAGGCTAGAACGACTATAAATGGTCCTGCTAACGTTTTTACTGCGTTGCGGTTCAATCGGAGAAATTCGCGGAATTCGTCGAAAACACGTTGAAGGCTATACTATGGAAAAACCGTCGATTTTCGCGATCGTTTAAAAAATGCCGAAAATAGGCTAGAACGACTATAAATGATCCTGCTAACGTTTTTACTGCGTTGCGGTTCAATCGGAGAAATTCGCGGAATTCGTCGAAAACACGTTGAAGGCTATACTATGGAAAAATCGTCGATTTTCGCGATCGTTTAAAAAATGCCGAAAATAGGCTAGAACGACTATAAATGGTCCTGCTAACGTTTTTATTGCGTTGCGGTTCAATCGGAGAAATTCGCGGAATTCGTCGAAAACACGTTGAAGGCTATACTATGGAAAAATCGTCGATTTTCGCGATCGTTTAAAAAATGCCGAAAATAGGCTAGAACGACTATAAATGGTCCTGCTAACGTTTTTACTGCGTTGCGGTTCAATCGGAGAAAGTCGCGGAATTCGTCGAAAACACGTTGAAGGCTATACTATGGAAAAATCGTCGATTTTCGCGATCGTTTAAAAAATGCCGAAAATAGGCTAGAACGACTATAAATGGTCCTGCTAACGTTTTTACTGCGTTGCGGTTCAATCGGAGAAAGTCGCGGAATTCGTCGAAAACACGTTGAAGGCTATACTATGGAAAAATCGTCGATTTTCGCGATCGTTTAAAAAATGCCGAAAATAGGCTAGAACGACTATAAATGGTCCTGCTAACGTTTTTACTGCGTTGCGGTTCAATCGGAGAAAGTCGCGGAATTCGTCGAAAACACGTTGAAGGCTATACTATGGAAAAATCGTCGATTTTCGCGATCGTTTAAAAAATGCCGAAAATAGGCTAGAACGACTATAAATGGTCCTGCTAACGTTTTTACTGCGTTGCGGTTCAATCGGAGAAAGTCGCGGAATTCGTCGAAAACACGTTGAAGGCTATACTATGGAAAAATCGTCGATTTTCGCGATCGTTTAAAAAATGCCGAAAATAGGCTAGAACGACTATAAATGGTCCTGCTAACGTTTTTACTGCGTTGCGGTTCAATCGGAGAAATTCGCGGAATTCGTCGAAAACACGTTGAAGGCTATACTATGGAAAAATCGTCGATTTTCGCGATCGTTTAAAAAATGCCGAAAATAGGCTAGAACGACTATAAATGGTCCTGCTAACGTTTTTACTGCGTTGCGGTTCAATCGGAGAAAGTCGCGGAATTCGTCGAAAACACGTTGAAGGCTATACTATGGAAAAATCGTCGATTTTCGCGATCGTTTAAAAAATGCCGAAAATAGGCTAGAACGACTATAAATGGTCCTGCTAACGTTTTTATTGCGTTGCGGTTCAATCGGAGAAATTCGCGGAATTCGTCGAAAACACGTTGAAGGCTATACTATGGAAAAATCGTCGATTTTCGCGATCGTTTAAAAAATGCCGAAAATAGGCTAGAACGACTATAAATGGTCCTGCTAACGTTTTTACTGCGTTGCGGTTCAATCGGAGAAATTCGCGGAATTCGTCGAAAACACGTTGAAGGCTATACTATGGAAAAATCGTCGATTTTCGCGATCGTTTAAAAAATGCCGAAAATAGGCTAGAACGACTATAAATGGTCCTGCTAACGTTTTTACTGCGTTGCGGTTCAATCGGAGAAATTCGCGGAATTCGTCGAAAACACGTTGAAGGCTATACTATGGAAAAATCGTCGATTTTCGCGATCGTTTAAAAAATGCCGAAAATAGGCTAGAACGACTATAAATGGTCCTGCTAACGTTTTTACTGCGTTGCGGTTCAATCGGAGAAATTCGCGGAATTCGTCGAAAACACGTTGAAGGCTATACTATGGAAAAATCGTCGATTTTCGCGATCGTTTAAAAAATGCCGAAAATAGGCTAGAACGACTATAAATGATCCTGCTAACGTTTGTACTGCGTTGCGGTTCAATCGGAGAAATTCGCGGAATTCGTCGAAAACACGTTGAAGGCTATACTATGGAAAAATCGTCGATTTTCGCGATCGTTTAAAAAATGCCGAAAATAGGCTAGAACGACTATAAATGGTCCTGCTAACGTTTTTATTGCGTTGCGGTTCAATCGGAGAAATTCGCGGAATTCGTCGAAAACACGTTGAAGGCTATACTATGGAAAAATCGTCGATTTTCGCGATCGTTTAAAAAATGCCGAAAATAGGCTAGAACGACTATAAATGGTCCTGCTAACGTTTTTATTGCGTTGCGGTTCAATCGGAGAAATTCGCGGAATTCGTCGAAAACACGTTGAAGGCTATACTATGGAAAAATCGTCGATTTTCGCGATCGTTTAAAAAATGCCGAAAATAGGCTAGAACGACTATAAATGGTCCTGCTAACGTTTTTACTGCGTTGCGGTTCAATCGGAGAAATTCGCGGAATTCGTCGAAAACACGTTGAAGGCTATACTATGGAAAAATCGTCGATTTTCGCGATCGTTTAAAAAATGCCGAAAATAGGCTAGAACGACTATAAATGGTCCTGCTAACGTTTTTACTGCGTTGCGGTTCAATCGGAGAAAGTCGCGGAATTCGTCGAAAACACGTTGAAGGCTATACTATGGAAAAATCGTCGATTTTCGCGATCGTTTAAAAAATGCCGAAAATAGGCTAGAACGACTATAAATGGTCCTGCTAACGTTTTTACTGCGTTGCGGTTCAATCGGAGAAAGTCGCGGAATTCGTCGAAAACACGTTGAAGGCTATACTATGGAAAAATCGTCGATTTTCGCGATCGTTTAAAAAATGCCGAAAATAGGCTAGAACGACTATAAATGGTCCTGCTAACGTTTTTACTGCGTTGCGGTTCAATCGGAGAAATTCGCGGAATTCGTCGAAAACACGTTGAAGGCTATACTATGGAAAAATCGTCGATTTTCGCGATCGTTTAAAAAATGCCGAAAATAGGCTAGAATGACTATAAATGGTCCTGCTAACGTTTTTACTGCGTTGCGGTTCAATCGGAGAAAGTCGCGGAATTCGTCGAAAACACGTTGAAGGCTATACTATGGAAAAATCGTCGATTTTCGCGATCGTTTAAAAAATGCCGAAAATAGGCTAGAACGACTATAAATGGTCCTGCTAACGTTTTTATTGCGTTGCGGTTCAATCGGAGAAATTCGCGGAATTCGTCGAAAACACGTTGAAGGCTATACTATGGAAAAATCGTCGATTTTCGCGATCGTTTAAAAAATGCCGAAAATAGGCTAGAACGACTATAAATGGTCCTGCTAACGTTTTTACTGCGTTGCGGTTCAATCGGAGAAATTCGCGGAATTCGTCGAAAACACGTTGAAGGCTATACTATGGAAAAATCGTCGATTTTCGCGATCGTTTAAAAAATGCCGAAAATAGGCTAGAACGACTATAAATGGTCCTGCTAACGTTTTTACTGCGTTGCGGTTCAATCGGAGAAAGTCGCGGATTTCGTCGAAAACACGTTGAAGGCTATACTATGGAAAAATCGTCGATTTTCGCGATCGTTTAAAAAATGCCGAAAATAGGCTAGAACGACTATAAATGGTCCTGCTAACGTTTTTACTGCGTTGCGGTTCAATCGGAGAAATTCGCGGAATTCGTCGAAAACACGTTGAAGGCTATACTATGGAAAAATCGTCGATTTTCGCGATCGTTTAAAAAATGCCGAAAATAGGCTAGAACGACTATAAATGGTCCTGCTAACGTTTTTACTGCGTTGCGGTTCAATCGGAGAAAGTCGCGGAATTCGTCGAAAACACGTTGAAGGCTATACTATGGAAAAATCGTCGATTTTCGCGATCGTTTAAAAAATGCCGAAAATAGGCTAGAACGACTATAAATGGTCCTGCTAACGTTTTTACTGCGTTGCGGTTCAATCGGAGAAATTCGCGGAATTCGTCGAAAACACGTTGAAGGCTATACTATGGAAAAATCGTCGATTTTCGCGATCGTTTAAAAAATGCCGAAAATAGGCTAGAACGACTATAAATGGTCCTGCTAACGTTTTTATTGCGTTGCGGTTCAATCGGAGAAATTCGCGGAATTCGTCGAAAACACGTTGAAGGCTATACTATGGAAAAATCGTCGATTTTCGCGATCGTTTAAAAAATGCCGGAAATAGGCTAGAACGACTATAAATGGTCCTGCTAACGTTATTACTGCGGTGCGGTTCAATCGGAGAAATTCGCGGAATTCGTCGAAAACACGTTGAAGGCTATACTATGGAAAAATCGTCGATTTTCGCGATCGTTTAAAAAATGCCGGAAATAGGCTAGAACGACTATAAATGGTCCTGCTAACGTTTTTACTGAGTTGCGGTTCAATCGGAGAAAGTCGCGGAATTCGTCGAAAACACGTTGAAGGCTATACTATGGAAAAATCGTTGATTTTCGCGATCGTTTAAAAAATGCCGGAAATAGGCTAGAACGACTATAAATGGTCCTGCTAACGTTTTTACTGCGTTACGGTTCAATCGGAGAAATTCGCGGAATTCGTCGAAAACACGTTGAAGGCTATACTATGGAAAAATCGTCGATTTTCGCGATCGTTTAAAAAATGCCGGAAATAGGCTAGAACGACTATAAATGGTCCTGCTAACGTTTTTACTGCGTTGCGGTTCAATCGGAGAAATTCGCGGAATTCGTCGAAAACACGTTGAAGGCTATACTATGTAAAAATCGTCGATTTTCGCGATCGTTTAAAAAATGCCGGAAATAATCTAGAACGACTATAAATGGTCCTGCTAACGTTTTTACTGCGTTGCGGTTCAATCGGAGAAAGTCGCGGAATTCGTCGAAAACACGTTGAAGGCTATACTATGGAAAAATCGTCGATTTTCGCGATCGTTTAAAAAATGCCGGAAATAGGCTAGAACGACTATAAATGGTCCTGCTAACGTTTTTACTGCGTTGCGGTTCAATCGGAGAAATTCGCGGAATTCGTCGAAAACACGTTGAAGGCTATACTATGGAAAAATCGTCGATTTTCGCGATCGTTTAAAAAATGCCGGAAATAGGCTAGAACGACTATAAATGGTCCTGCTAACGTTTTTACTGCGTTGCGGTTCAATCGGAGAAATTCGCGGAATTCGTCGAAAACACGTTGAAGGCTATACTATGGAAAAATCATCGATTTTCGCGATCGTCTAAAAAATGCCGGAAATAGGCTAGAACGACTATAAATGGTCCTGCTAACGTTTTTACTGCGTTGCGGTTCAATCGGAGAAATTCGCGGAATTCGTCGAAAACACGTTGAAGGCTATACTATGGAAAAATCGTCGATTTTCGCGATCGTTTAAAAAATGCCGAAAATAGGCTAGAACGACTATAAATGGTCCTGCTAACGTTTTTACTGCGTTGCGGTTCAATCGGAGAAATTCGCGGAATTCGTCGAAAACACGTTGAAGGCTATACTATGGAAAAATCGTCGATTTTCGCGATCGTTTAAAAAATGCCGAAAATAGGCTAGAACGACTATAAATGGTCCTGCTAACGTTTTTACTGCGTTGCGGTTCAATCGGAGAAAGTCGCGGAATTCGTCGAAAACACGTTGAAGGCTATACTATGGAAAAATCGTCGATTTTCGCGATCGTTTAAAAAATGCCGAAAATAGGCTAGAACGACTATAAATGGTCCTGCTAACGTTTTTATTGCGTTGCGGTTCAATCGGAGAAATTCGCGGAATTCGTCGAAAACACGTTGAAGGCTATACTATGGAAAAATCGTCGATTTTCGCGATCGTTTAAAAAATGCCGAAAATAGGCTAGAACGACTATAAATGGTCCTGCTAACGTTTTTACTGCGTTGCGGTTCAATCGGAGAAAGTCGCGGAATTCGTCGAAAACACGTTGAAGGCTATACTATGGAAAAATCGTCGATTTTCGCGATCGTTTAAAAAATGCCGAAAATAGGCTAGAACGACTATAAATGGTCCTGCTAACGTTTTTACTGCGTTGCGGTTCAATCGGAGAAATTCGCGGAATTCGTCGAAAACACGTTGAAGGCTATACTATGGAAAAATCGTCGATTTTCGCGATCGTTTAAAAAATGCCGAAAATAGGCTAGAATGACTATAAATGGTCCTGCTAACGTTTTTACTGCGTTGCGGTTCAATCGGAGAAAGTCGCGGAATTCGTCGAAAACACGTTGAAGGCTATACTATGGAAAAATCGTCGATTTTCGCGATCGTTTAAAAAATGCCGAAAATAGGCTAGAACGACTATAAATGGTCCTGCTAACGTTTTTACTGCGTTGCGGTTCAATCGGAGAAAGTCGCGGAATTCGTCGAAAACACGTTGAAGGCTATACTATGGAAAAATCGTCGATTTTCGCGATCGTTTAAAAAATGCCGAAAATAGGCTAGAACGACTATAAATGGTCCTGCTAACGTTTTTATTGCGTTGCGGTTCAATCGGAGAAATTCGCGGAATTCGTCGAAAACACGTTGAAGGCTATACTATGGAAAAATCGTCGATTTTCGCGATCGTTTAAAAAATGCCGGAAATAGGCTAGAACGACTATAAATGGTCCTGCTAACGTTATTACTGCGGTGCGGTTCAATCGGAGAAATTCGCGGAATTCGTCGAAAACACGTTGAAGGCTATACTATGGAAAAATCGTCGATTTTCGCGATCGTTTAAAAAATGCCGGAAATAGGCTAGAACGACTATAAATGGTCCTGCTAACGTTTTTACTGAGTTGCGGTTCAATCGGAGAAAGTCGCGGAATTCGTCGAAAACACGTTGAAGGCTATACTATGGAAAAATCGTTGATTTTCGCGATCGTTTAAAAAATGCCGGAAATAGGCTAGAACGACTATAAATGGTCCTGCTAACGTTTTTACTGCGTTACGGTTCAATCGGAGAAATTCGCGGAATTCGTCGAAAACACGTTGAAGGCTATACTATGGAAAAATCGTCGATTTTCGCGATCGTTTAAAAAATGCCGGAAATAGGCTAGAACGACTATAAATGGTCCTGCTAACGTTTTTACTGCGTTGCGGTTCAATCGGAGAAATTCGCGGAATTCGTCGAAAACACGTTGAAGGCTATACTATGTAAAAATCGTCGATTTTCGCGATCGTTTAAAAAATGCCGGAAATAATCTAGAACGACTATAAATGGTCCTGCTAACGTTTTTACTGCGTTGCGGTTCAATCGGAGAAAGTCGCGGAATTCGTCGAAAACACGTTGAAGGCTATACTATGGAAAAATCGTCGATTTTCGCGATCGTTTAAAAAATGCCGGAAATAGGCTAGAACGACTATAAATGGTCCTGCTAACGTTTTTACTGCGTTGCGGTTCAATCGGAGAAATTCGCGGAATTCGTCGAAAACACGTTGAAGGCTATACTATGGAAAAATCGTCGATTTTCGCGATCGTTTAAAAAATGCCGGAAATAGGCTAGAACGACTATAAATGGTCCTGCTAACGTTTTTACTGCGTTGCGGTTCAATCGGAGAAATTCGCGGAATTCGTCGAAAACACGTTGAAGGCTATACTATGGAAAAATCGTCGATTTTCGCGATCGTCTAAAAAATGCCGGAAATAGGCTAGAACGACTATAAATGGTCCTGCTAACGTTTTTACTGCGTTGCGGTTCAATCGGAGAAATTCGCGGAATTCGTCGAAAACACGTTGAAGGCTATACTATGGAAAAATCGTCGATTTTCGCGATCGTTTAAAAAATGCCGAAAATAGGCTAGAACGACTATAAATGGTCCTGCTAACGTTTTTACTGCGTTGCGGTTCAATCGGAGAAATTCGCGGAATTCGTCGAAAACACGTTGAAGGCTATACTATGGAAAAATCGTCGATTTTCGCGATCGTTTAAAAAATGCCGAAAATAGGCTAGAACGACTATAAATGGTCCTGCTAACGTTTTTACTGCGTTGCGGTTCAATCGGAGAAAGTCGCGGAATTCGTCGAAAACACGTTGAAGGCTATACTATGGAAAAATCGTCGATTTTCGCGATCGTTTAAAAAATGCCGAAAATAGGCTAGAACGACTATAAATGGTCCTGCTAACGTTTTTATTGCGTTGCGGTTCAATCGGAGAAATTCGCGGAATTCGTCGAAAACACGTTGAAGGCTATACTATGGAAAAATCGTCGATTTTCGCGATCGTTTAAAAAATGCCGAAAATAGGCTAGAACGACTATAAATGGTCCTGCTAACGTTTTTACTGCGTTGCGGTTCAATCGGAGAAAGTCGCGGAATTCGTCGAAAACACGTTGAAGGCTATACTATGGAAAAATCGTCGATTTTCGCGATCGTTTAAAAAATGCCGAAAATAGGCTAGAACGACTATAAATGGTCCTGCTAACGTTTTTACTGCGTTGCGGTTCAATCGGAGAAAGTCGCGGAATTCGTCGAAAACACGTTGAAGGCTATACTATGGAAAAATCGTCGATTTTCGCGATCGTTTAAAAAATGCCGAAAATAGGCTAGAACGACTATAAATGGTCCTGCTAACGTTTTTACTGCGTTGCGGTTCAATCGGAGAAAGTCGCGGAATTCGTCGAAAACACGTTGAAGGCTATACTATGGAAAAATCGTCGATTTTCGCGATCGTTTAAAAAATGCCGAAAATAGGCTAGAACGACTATAAATGGTCCTGCTAACGTTTTTATTGCGTTGCGGTTCAATCGGAGAAATTCGCGGAATTCGTCGAAAACACGTTGAAGGCTATACTATGGAAAAATCGTCGATTTTCGCGATCGTTTAAAAAATGCCGAAAATAGGCTAGAACGACTATAAATGGTCCTGCTAACGTTTTTACTGCGTTGCGGTTCAATCGGAGAAAGTCGCGGATTTCGTCGAAAACACGTTGAAGGCTATACTATGGAAAAATCGTCGATTTTCGCGATCGTTTAAAAAATGCCGAAAATAGGCTAGAACGACTATAAATGGTCCTGCTAACGTTTTTACTGCGTTGCGGTTCAATCGGAGAAATTCGCGGAATTCGTCGAAAACACGTTGAAGGCTATACTATGGAAAAATCGTCGATTTTCGCGATCGTTTAAAAAATGCCGAAAATAGGCTAGAACGACTATAAATGGTCCTGCTAACGTTTTTACTGCGTTGCGGTTCAATCGGAGAAAGTCGCGGATTTCGTCGAAAACACGTTGAAGGCTATACTATGGAAAAATCGTCGATTTTCGCGATCGTTTAAAAAATGCCGAAAATAGGCTAGAACGACTATAAATGGTCCTGCTAACGTTTTTACTGCGTTGCGGTTCAATCGGAGAAATTCGCGGAATTCGTCGAAAACACGTTGAAGGCTATACTATGGAAAAATCGTCGATTTTCGCGATCGTTTAAAAAATGCCGAAAATAGGCTAGAACGACTATAAATGGTCCTGCTAACGTTTTTACTGCGTTGCGGTTCAATCGGAGAAAGTCGCGGAATTCG
The DNA here is from genome assembly GCA_947310635.1 of Leptodirus hochenwartii. NCBI lineage: Eukaryota > Metazoa > Arthropoda > Insecta > Coleoptera > Leiodidae > Leptodirus > Leptodirus hochenwartii. The sequence goes on from OX371177.1 coordinate 49,483,595, forward strand.
TCGAAAACACGTTGAAGGCTATACTATGGAAAAATCGTCGATTTTCGCGATCGTTTAAAAAATGCCGAAAATAGGCTAGAACGACTATAAATGGTCCTGCTAACGTTTTTATTGCGTTGCGGTTCAATCGGAGAAATTCGCGGAATTCGTCGAAAACACGTTGAAGGCTATACTATGGAAAAATCGTCGATTTTCGCGATCGTTTAAAAAATGCCGGAAATAGGCTAGAACGACTATAAATGGTCCTGCTAACGTTATTACTGCGGTGCGGTTCAATCGGAGAAATTCGCGGAATTCGTCGAAAACACGTTGAAGGCTATACTATGGAAAAATCGTCGATTTTCGCGATCGTTTAAAAAATGCCGGAAATAGGCTAGAACGACTATAAATGGTCCTGCTAACGTTTTTACTGAGTTGCGGTTCAATCGGAGAAAGTCGCGGAATTCGTCGAAAACACGTTGAAGGCTATACTATGGAAAAATCGTTGATTTTCGCGATCGTTTAAAAAATGCCGGAAATAGGCTAGAACGACTATAAATGGTCCTGCTAACGTTTTTACTGCGTTACGGTTCAATCGGAGAAATTCGCGGAATTCGTCGAAAACACGTTGAAGGCTATACTATGGAAAAATCGTCGATTTTCGCGATCGTTTAAAAAATGCCGGAAATAGGCTAGAACGACTATAAATGGTCCTGCTAACGTTTTTACTGCGTTGCGGTTCAATCGGAGAAATTCGCGGAATTCGTCGAAAACACGTTGAAGGCTATACTATGTAAAAATCGTCGATTTTCGCGATCGTTTAAAAAATGCCGGAAATAATCTAGAACGACTATAAATGGTCCTGCTAACGTTTTTACTGCGTTGCGGTTCAATCGGAGAAAGTCGCGGAATTCGTCGAAAACACGTTGAAGGCTATACTATGGAAAAATCGTCGATTTTCGCGATCGTTTAAAAAATGCCGGAAATAGGCTAGAACGACTATAAATGGTCCTGCTAACGTTTTTACTGCGTTGCGGTTCAATCGGAGAAATTCGCGGAATTCGTCGAAAACACGTTGAAGGCTATACTATGGAAAAATCGTCGATTTTCGCGATCGTTTAAAAAATGCCGGAAATAGGCTAGAACGACTATAAATGGTCCTGCTAACGTTTTTACTGCGTTGCGGTTCAATCGGAGAAATTCGCGGAATTCGTCGAAAACACGTTGAAGGCTATACTATGGAAAAATCATCGATTTTCGCGATCGTCTAAAAAATGCCGGAAATAGGCTAGAACGACTATAAATGGTCCTGCTAACGTTTTTACTGCGTTGCGGTTCAATCGGAGAAATTCGCGGAATTCGTCGAAAACACGTTGAAGGCTATACTATGGAAAAATCGTCGATTTTCGCGATCGTTTAAAAAATGCCGAAAATAGGCTAGAACGACTATAAATGGTCCTGCTAACGTTTTTACTGCGTTGCGGTTCAATCGGAGAAATTCGCGGAATTCGTCGAAAACACGTTGAAGGCTATACTATGGAAAAATCGTCGATTTTCGCGATCGTTTAAAAAATGCCGAAAATAGGCTAGAACGACTATAAATGGTCCTGCTAACGTTTTTACTGCGTTGCGGTTCAATCGGAGAAAGTCGCGGAATTCGTCGAAAACACGTTGAAGGCTATACTATGGAAAAATCGTCGATTTTCGCGATCGTTTAAAAAATGCCGAAAATAGGCTAGAACGACTATAAATGGTCCTGCTAACGTTTTTATTGCGTTGCGGTTCAATCGGAGAAATTCGCGGAATTCGTCGAAAACACGTTGAAGGCTATACTATGGAAAAATCGTCGATTTTCGCGATCGTTTAAAAAATGCCGAAAATAGGCTAGAACGACTATAAATGGTCCTGCTAACGTTTTTACTGCGTTGCGGTTCAATCGGAGAAAGTCGCGGAATTCGTCGAAAACACGTTGAAGGCTATACTATGGAAAAATCGTCGATTTTCGCGATCGTTTAAAAAATGCCGAAAATAGGCTAGAACGACTATAAATGGTCCTGCTAACGTTTTTACTGCGTTGCGGTTCAATCGGAGAAATTCGCGGAATTCGTCGAAAACACGTTGAAGGCTATACTATGGAAAAATCGTCGATTTTCGCGATCGTTTAAAAAATGCCGAAAATAGGCTAGAATGACTATAAATGGTCCTGCTAACGTTTTTACTGCGTTGCGGTTCAATCGGAGAAAGTCGCGGAATTCGTCGAAAACACGTTGAAGGCTATACTATGGAAAAATCGTCGATTTTCGCGATCGTTTAAAAAATGCCGAAAATAGGCTAGAACGACTATAAATGGTCCTGCTAACGTTTTTACTGCGTTGCGGTTCAATCGGAGAAAGTCGCGGAATTCGTCGAAAACACGTTGAAGGCTATACTATGGAAAAATCGTCGATTTTCGCGATCGTTTAAAAAATGCCGAAAATAGGCTAGAACGACTATAAATGGTCCTGCTAACGTTTTTATTGCGTTGCGGTTCAATCGGAGAAATTCGCGGAATTCGTCGAAAACACGTTGAAGGCTATACTATGGAAAAATCGTCGATTTTCGCGATCGTTTAAAAAATGCCGGAAATAGGCTAGAACGACTATAAATGGTCCTGCTAACGTTATTACTGCGGTGCGGTTCAATCGGAGAAATTCGCGGAATTCGTCGAAAACACGTTGAAGGCTATACTATGGAAAAATCGTCGATTTTCGCGATCGTTTAAAAAATGCCGGAAATAGGCTAGAACGACTATAAATGGTCCTGCTAACGTTTTTACTGAGTTGCGGTTCAATCGGAGAAAGTCGCGGAATTCGTCGAAAACACGTTGAAGGCTATACTATGGAAAAATCGTTGATTTTCGCGATCGTTTAAAAAATGCCGGAAATAGGCTAGAACGACTATAAATGGTCCTGCTAACGTTTTTACTGCGTTACGGTTCAATCGGAGAAATTCGCGGAATTCGTCGAAAACACGTTGAAGGCTATACTATGGAAAAATCGTCGATTTTCGCGATCGTTTAAAAAATGCCGGAAATAGGCTAGAACGACTATAAATGGTCCTGCTAACGTTTTTACTGCGTTGCGGTTCAATCGGAGAAATTCGCGGAATTCGTCGAAAACACGTTGAAGGCTATACTATGTAAAAATCGTCGATTTTCGCGATCGTTTAAAAAATGCCGGAAATAATCTAGAACGACTATAAATGGTCCTGCTAACGTTTTTACTGCGTTGCGGTTCAATCGGAGAAAGTCGCGGAATTCGTCGAAAACACGTTGAAGGCTATACTATGGAAAAATCGTCGATTTTCGCGATCGTTTAAAAAATGCCGGAAATAGGCTAGAACGACTATAAATGGTCCTGCTAACGTTTTTACTGCGTTGCGGTTCAATCGGAGAAATTCGCGGAATTCGTCGAAAACACGTTGAAGGCTATACTATGGAAAAATCGTCGATTTTCGCGATCGTTTAAAAAATGCCGGAAATAGGCTAGAACGACTATAAATGGTCCTGCTAACGTTTTTACTGCGTTGCGGTTCAATCGGAGAAATTCGCGGAATTCGTCGAAAACACGTTGAAGGCTATACTATGGAAAAATCGTCGATTTTCGCGATCGTCTAAAAAATGCCGGAAATAGGCTAGAACGACTATAAATGGTCCTGCTAACGTTTTTACTGCGTTGCGGTTCAATCGGAGAAATTCGCGGAATTCGTCGAAAACACGTTGAAGGCTATACTATGGAAAAATCGTCGATTTTCGCGATCGTTTAAAAAATGCCGAAAATAGGCTAGAACGACTATAAATGGTCCTGCTAACGTTTTTACTGCGTTGCGGTTCAATCGGAGAAATTCGCGGAATTCGTCGAAAACACGTTGAAGGCTATACTATGGAAAAATCGTCGATTTTCGCGATCGTTTAAAAAATGCTGAAAATAGGCTAGAACGACTATAAATGGTCCTGCTAACGTTTTTACTGCGTTGCGGTTCAATCGGAGAAAGTCGCGGAATTCGTCGAAAACACGTTGAAGGCTATACTATGGAAAAATCGTCGATTTTCGCGATCGTTTAAAAAATGCCGAAAATAGGCTAGAACGACTATAAATGGTCCTGCTAACGTTTTTATTGCGTTGCGGTTCAATCGGAGAAATTCGCGGAATTCGTCGAAAACACGTTGAAGGCTATACTATGGAAAAATCGTCGATTTTCGCGATCGTTTAAAAAATGCCGAAAATAGGCTAGAACGACTATAAATGGTCCTGCTAACGTTTTTACTGCGTTGCGGTTCAATCGGAGAAAGTCGCGGAATTCGTCGAAAACACGTTGAAGGCTATACTATGGAAAAATCGTCGATTTTCGCGATCGTTTAAAAAATGCCGAAAATAGGCTAGAACGACTATAAATGGTCCTGCTAACGTTTTTACTGCGTTGCGGTTCAATCGGAGAAAGTCGCGGAATTCGTCGAAAACACGTTGAAGGCTATACTATGGAAAAATCGTCGATTTTCGCGATCGTTTAAAAAATGCCGAAAATAGGCTAGAACGACTATAAATGGTCCTGCTAACGTTTTTACTGCGTTGCGGTTCAATCGGAGAAAGTCGCGGAATTCGTCGAAAACACGTTGAAGGCTATACTATGGAAAAATCGTCGATTTTCGCGATCGTTTAAAAAATGCCGAAAATAGGCTAGAACGACTATAAATGGTCCTGCTAACGTTTTTATTGCGTTGCGGTTCAATCGGAGAAATTCGCGGAATTCGTCGAAAACACGTTGAAGGCTATACTATGGAAAAATCGTCGATTTTCGCGATCGTTTAAAAAATGCCGAAAATAGGCTAGAACGACTATAAATGGTCCTGCTAACGTTTTTACTGCGTTGCGGTTCAATCGGAGAAAGTCGCGGATTTCGTCGAAAACACGTTGAAGGCTATACTATGGAAAAATCGTCGATTTTCGCGATCGTTTAAAAAATGCCGAAAATAGGCTAGAACGACTATAAATGGTCCTGCTAACGTTTTTACTGCGTTGCGGTTCAATCGGAGAAATTCGCGGAATTCGTCGAAAACACGTTGAAGGCTATACTATGGAAAAATCGTCGATTTTCGCGATCGTTTAAAAAATGCCGAAAATAGGCTAGAACGACTATAAATGGTCCTGCTAACGTTTTTACTGCGTTGCGGTTCAATCGGAGAAATTCGCGGAATTCGTCGAAAACACGTTGAAGGCTATACTATGGAAAAATCGTCGATTTTCGCGATCGTTTAAAAAATGCCGAAAATAGGCTAGAATGACTATAAATGGTCCTGCTAACGTTTTTACTGCGTTGCGGTTCAATCGGAGAAAGTCGCGGAATTCGTCGAAAACACGTTGAAGGCTATACTATGGAAAAATCGTCGATTTTCGCGATCGTTTAAAAAATGCCGAAAATAGGCTAGAACGACTATAAATGGTCCTGCTAACGTTTTTATTGCGTTGCGGTTCAATCGGAGAAATTCGCGGAATTCGTCGAAAACACGTTGAAGGCTATACTATGGAAAAATCGTCGATTTTCGCGATCGTTTAAAAAATGCCGAAAATAGGCTAGAACGACTATAAATGATCCTGCTAACGTTTTTATTGCGTGCGGTTCAATCGGAGAAATTCGCGGAATTCGTCGAAAACACGTTGAAGGCTATACTATGGAAAAATCGTCGATTTTCGCGATCGTTTAAAAAATGCCGAAAATAGGCTAGAACGACTATAAATAGTCCTGCTAACGTTTTTACTGCGTTGCGGTTCAATCGGGAAAGTCGCGGAATTCGTCGAAAACACGTTGAAGGCTATACTATGGAAAAATCGTCGATTTTCGCGATCGTTTAAAAAATGCCGAAAATAGGCTAGAACGACTATAAATGGTCCTGCTAACGTTTTTACTGCGTTGCGGTTCAATCGGAGAAATTCGCGGAATTCGTCGAAAACACGTTGAAGGCTATACTATGGAAAAATCGTCGATTTTCGCGATCGTTTAAAAAATGCCGAAAATAGGCTAGAACGACTATAAATGGTCCTGCTAACGTTTTTACTGCGTTGCGGTTCAATCGGAGAAAGTCGCGGATTTCGTCGAAAACACGTTGAAGGCTATACTATGGAAAAATCGTCGATTTTCGCGATCGTTTAAAAAATGCCGAAAATAGGCTAGAACGACTATAAATGGTCCTGCTAACGTTTTTACTGCGTTGCGGTTCAATCGGAGAAATTCGCGGAATTCGTCGAAAACACGTTGAAGGCTATACTATGGAAAAATCGTCGATTTTCGCGATCGTTTAAAAAATGCCGAAAATAGGCTAGAACGACTATAAATGGTCCTGCTAACGTTTTTACTGCGTTGCGGTTCAATCGGAGAAAGTCGCGGAATTCGTCGAAAACACGTTGAAGGCTATACTATGGAAAAATCGTCGATTTTCGCGATCGTTTAAAAAATGCCGAAAATAGGCTAGAACGACTATAAATGGTCCTGCTAACGTTTTTATTGCGTTGCGGTTCAATCGGAGAAATTCGCGGAATTCGTCGAAAACACGTTGAAGGCTATACTATGGAAAAATCGTCGATTTTCGCGATCGTTTAAAAAATGCCGGAAATAGGCTAGAACGACTATAAATGATCCTGCTAACGTTATTACTGCGGTGCGGTTCAATCGGAGAAATTCGCGGAATTCGTCGAAAACACGTTGAAGGCTATACTATGGAAAAATCGTCGATTTTCGCGATCGTTTAAAAAATGCCGGAAATAGGCTAGAACGACTATAAATGGTCCTGCTAACGTTTTTACTGAGTTGCGGTTCAATCGGAGAAAGTCGCGGAATTCGTCGAAAACACGTTGAAGGCTATACTATGGAAAAATCGTCGATTTTCGCGATCGTTTAAAAAATGCCGGAAATAGGCTAGAACGACTATAAATGGTCCTGCTAACGTTTTTACTGCGTTACGGTTCAATCGGAGAAATTCGCGGAATTCGTCGAAAACACGTTGAAGGCTATACTATGGAAAAATCGTCGATTTTCGCGATCGTTTAAAAAATGCCGGAAATAGGCTAGAACGACTATAAATGGTCCTGCTAACGTTTTTACTGCGTTGCGGTTCAATCGGAGAAATTCGCGGAATTCGTCGAAAACACGTTGAAGGCTATACTATGTAAAAATCGTCGATTTTCGCGATCGTTTAAAAAATGCCGGAAATAATCTAGAACGACTATAAATGGTCCTGCTAACGTTTTTACTGCGTTGCGGTTCAATCGGAGAAAGTCGCGGAATTCGTCGAAAACACGTTGAAGGCTATACTATGGAAAAATCGTCGATTTTCGCGATCGTTTAAAAAATGCCGGAAATAGGCTAGAACGACTATAAATGGTCCTGCTAACGTTTTTACTGCGTTGCGGTTCAATCGGAGAAATTCGCGGAATTCGTCGAAAACACGTTGAAGGCTATACTATGGAAAAATCGTCGATTTTCGCGATCGTTTAAAAAATGCCGGAAATAGGCTAGAACGACTATAAATGGTCCTGCTAACGTTTTTACTGCGTTGCGGTTCAATCGGAGAAATTCGCGGAATTCGTCGAAAACACGCTGAAGGCTATACTATGGAAAAATCGTCGATTTTCGCGATCGTCTAAAAAATGCCGGAAATAGGCTAGAACGACTATAAATGGTCCTGCTAACGTTTTTACTGCGTTGCGGTTCAATCGGAGAAATTCGCGGAATTCGTCGAAAACACGTTGAAGGCTATACTATGGAAAAATCGTCGATTTTCGCGATCGTTTAAAAAATGCCGGAAATAGGCTAGAACGACTATAAATGGTCCTGCTAACGTTTTTACTGCGTTGCGGTTCAATCGGAGAAATTCGCGGAATTCGTCGAAAACACGTTGAAGGCTATACTATGGAAAAATCGTCGATTTTCGCGATCGTTTAAAAAATGCCGGAAATAGGCTAGAACGACTATAAATGGTCCTGCTAACGTTTTTACTGCGTTGCGGTTCAATCGGAGAAATTCGCGGAATTCGTCGAAAACACGTTGAAGGCTATACTATGGAAAAATCGTCGATTTTCGCGATCGTTTAAAAAATGCCGGAAATATGCTAGAACGACTATAAATGGTCCTGCTAACGTTATTACTGCGGTGCGGTTCAATCGGAGAAATTCGCGGAATTCGTCGAAAACACGTTGAAGGCTATACTATGGAAAAATCGTCGATTTTCGCGATCGTTTAAAAAATGCCGGAAATAGGCTAGAACGACTATAAATGGTCCTGCTAACGTTTTTACTGAGTTGCGGTTCAATCGGAGAAAGTCGCGGAATTCGTCGAAAACACGTTGAAGGCTATACTATGGAAAAATCGTCGATTTTCGCGATCGTTTAAAAAATGCCGGAAATAGGCTAGAACGACTATAAATGGTCCTGCTAACGTTTTTACTGCGTTACGGTTCAATCGGAGAAATTCGCGGAATTCGTCGAAAACACGTTGAAGGCTATACTATGGAAAAATCGTCGATTTTCGCGATCGTTTAAAAAATGCCGGAAATAGGCTAGAACGACTATAAATGGTCCTGCTAACGTTTTTACTGCGTTGCGGTTCAATCGGAGAAATTCGCGGAATTCGTCGAAAACACGTTGAAGGCTATACTATGTAAAAATCGTCGATTTTCGCGATCGTTTAAAAAATGCCGGAAATAATCTAGAACGACTATAAATGGTCCTGCTAACGTTTTTACTGCGTTGCGGTTCAATCGGAGAAAGTCGCGGAATTCGTCGAAAACACGTTGAAGGCTATACTATGGAAAAATCGTCGATTTTCGCGATCGTATAAAAAATGCCGGAAATAGGCTAGAACGACTATAAATGGTCCTGCTAACGTTTTTACTGCGTTGCGGTTCAATCGGAGAAATTCGCGGAATTCGTCGAAAACACGTTGAAGGCTATACTATGGAAAAATCGTCGATTTTCGCGATCGTTTAAAAAATGCCGGAAATAGGCTAGAACGACTATAAATGGTCCTGCTAACGTTTTTACTGCGTTGCGGTTCAATCGGAGAAATTCGCGGAATTCGTCGAAAACACGTTGAAGGCTATACTATGGAAAAATCGTCGATTTTCGCGATCGTTTAAAAAATGCCGGAAATATGCTAGAACGACTATAAATGGTCCTGCTAACGTTTTTACTGCGTTGCGGTTCAATCGGAGAAATTCGCGGAATTCGTCGAAAACACGTTGAAGGCTATACTATGGAAAAATCGTCGATTTTCGCGATCGTTTAAAAAATGCCGGAAATAGGCTAGAACGACTATAAATGGTCCTGCTAACGTTTTTACTGAGTTGCGGTTCAATCGGAGAAAGTCGCGGAACTCGTCGAAAACACGTTGAAGGCTATACTATGGAAAAATCGTCGATTTTCGCGATCGTTTAAAAAATGCCGGAAATAGGCTAGAACGACTATAAATGGTCCTGCTAACGTTTTTACTGCGTTACGGTTCAATCGGAGAAATTCGCGGAATTCGTCGAAAACACGTTGAAGGCTATACTATGGAAAAATCGTCGATTTTCGCGATCGTTTAAAAAATGCCGGAAATAGGCTAGAACGACTATAAATGGTCCTGCTAACGTTTTTACTGCGTTGCGGTTCAATCGGAGAAATTCGCGGAATTCGTCGAAAACACGTTGAAGGCTATACTATGTAAAAATCGTCGATTTTCGCGATCGTTTAAAAAATGCCGGAAATAATCTAGAACGACTATAAATGGTCCTGCTAACGTTTTTACTGCGTTGCGGTTCAATCGGAGAAAGTCGCGGAATTCGTCGAAAACACGTTGAAGGCTATACTATGGAAAAATCGTCGATTTTCGCGATCGTATAAAAAATGCCGGAAATAGGCTAGAACGACTATAAATGGTCCTGCTAACGTTTTTACTGCGTTGCGGTTCAATCGGAGAAATTCGCGGAATTCGTCGAAAACACGTTGAAGGCTATACTATGGAAAAATCGTCGATTTTCGCGATCGTTTAAAAAATGCCGGAAATAGGCTAGAACGACTATAAATGGTCCTGCTAACGTTTTTACTGCGTTGCGGTTCAATCGGAGAAATTCGCGGAATTCGTCGAAAACACGTTGAAGGCTATACTATGGAAAAATCGTCGATTTTCGCGATCGTTTAAAAAATGCCGGAAATATGCTAGAACGACTATAAATGGTCCTGCTAACGTTTTTACTGCGTTGCGGTTCAATCGGAGAAATTCGCGGAATTCGTCGAAAACACGTTGAAGGCTATACTATGGAAAAATCGTCGATTTTCGCGATCGTTTAAAAAATGCCGGAAATAGGCTAGAACGACTATAAATGGTCCTGCTAACGTTTTTACTGCGTTGCGGTTCAATCGGAGAAATTCGCGGAATTCGTGGAAAACACGTTGAAGGCTATACTATGGAAAAATCGTCGATTTTCGCGATCGTTTAAAAAATGCCGGAAATAGGCTAGAACGACTATAAATGGTCCTGCTAACGTTTTTACTGCGTTGCGGTTCAATCGGAGAAATTCGCGGAATTCGTCGAAAACACGTTGAAGGCTATACTATGGAAAAATCGTCGATTTTCGCGATCGATTAAAAAATGCCAAAAATAGGCTAGAACGACTATAAATGGTCCTGCTAACGTTTTTACTGCGTTGCGGTTCAATCGGAGAAATTCGCGGAATTCGTGGAAAACACGTTGAAGGCTATACTATGGAAAAATCGTCGATTTTCGCGATCGTTTAAAAAATGCCGGAAATAGGCTAGAACGACTATAAATGGTCCTGCTAACGTTTTTACTGCGTTGCGGTTCAATCGGAGAAATTCGCGGAATTCGTCGAAAACACGTTGAAGGCTATACTATGGAAAAATCGTCGATTTTCGCGATCGTTTAAAAAATGCCGGAAATAGGCTAGAACGACTATAAATGGTCCTGCTAACGTTTTTACTGCGTTGCGGTTCAATCGGAGAAAGTCGCGGAACTCGTCGAAAACACGTTGAAGGCTATACTATGGAAAAATCGTCGATTTTCGCGATCGTTTAAAAAATGCCGGAAATAGGCTAGAACGACTATAAATGGTCCTGCTAACGTTTTTACTGCGTTGCGGTTCAATCGGAGAAATTCGCGGAATTCGTCGAAAACACGTTGAAGGCTATACTATGGAAAAATCGTCGATTTTCGCGATCGATTAAAAAATGCCAAAAATAGGCTAGAACGACTATAAATGGTCCTGCTAACGTTTTTACTGCGTTGCGGTTCAATCGGAGAAATTCGCGGAATTCGTGGAAAACACGTTGAAGGCTATACTATGGAAAAATCGTCGATTTTCGCGATCGATTAAAAAATGCCAAAAATAGGCTAGAACGACTATAAATGGTCCTGCTAACGTTTTTACTGCGTTGCGGTTCAATCGGAGAAATTCGCGGAATTCGTGGAAAACACGTTGAAGGCTATACTATGGAAAAATCGTCGATTTTCGCGATCGTTTAAAAAATGCCGGAAATAGGCTAGAACGACTATAAATGGTCCTGCTAACGTTTTTACTGCGTTGCGGTTCAATCGGAGAAATTCGCGGAATTCGTCGAAAACACGTTGAAGGCTATACTATGGAAAAATCGTCGATTTTCGCGATCGTTTAAAAAATGCCGAAAATAGGCTAGAACGACTATAAATGGTCCTGCTAACGTTTTTACTGCGTTGCGGTTCAATCGGAGAAAGTCGCGGAATTCGTCGAAAACACGTTGAAGGCTATACTATGGAAAAATCGTCGATTTTCGCGATCGTTTAAAAAATGCCGGAAATAGGCTAGAACGACTATAAATGGTCCTGCTAACGTTTTTACTGCGTTGCGGTTCAATCGGAGAAATTCGCGGAATTCGTCGAAAACACGTTGAAGGCTATACTATGGAAAAATCGTAGATTTTCGCGATCGTTTAAAAAATGCCGGAAATAGGCTAGAACGACTATAAATGGTCCTGCTAACGTTTTTACTGCGTTGCGGTTCAATCGGAGAAATTCGCGGAATTCGTCGAAAACACGTTGAAGGCTATACTATGGAAAAATCGTCGATTTTCGCGATCGTTTAAAAAATGCTGAAAATAGGCTAGAACGACTATAAATGGTCCTGCTAACGTTTTTACTGCGTTGCGGTTCAATCGGAGAAATTCGCGGAATTCGTCGAAAACACGTTGAAGGCTATACTATGGAAAAATCGTCGATTTTCGCGATCGTTTAAAAAATGCCGGAAATAGGCTAGAACGACTATAAACGGTCCTGCTAACGTTTTTACTGCGTTGCGGTTCAATCGGAGAAATTCGCGGAATTCGTCGAAAACACGTTGAAGGCTATACTATGGAAAAATCGTCGATTTTCGCGATCGTTTAAAAAATGCCGGAAATAGGCTAGAACGACTATAAATGGTCCTGCTAACGTTTTTACTGCGTTGCGGTTCAATCGGAGAAATTCGCGGAATTCGTCGAAAACACGTTGAAGGCTATACTATGGAAAAATCGTCGATTTTCGCGATCGTTTAAAAAATGCCGGAAATAGGCTAGAACGACTATAAATGGTCCTGCTAACGTTTTTACTGCGTTGCGGTTCAATCGGAGAAATTCGCGGAATTCGTCGAAAACACGTTGAAGGCTATACTATGGAAAAATCGTCGATTTTCGCGATCGTTTAAAAAATGCCGGAAATAGGCTAGAACGACTATAAACGGTCCTGCTAACGTTTTTACTGCGTTGCGGTTCAATCGGAGAAATTCGCGGAATTCGTCGAAAACACGTTGAAGGCTATACTATGGAAAAATCGTCGATTTTCGCGATCGTTTAAAAAATGCCGGAAATAGGCTAGAACGACTATAAATGGTCCTGCTAACGTTTTTACTGCGTTGCGGTTCAATCGGAGAAATTCGCGGAATTCGTCGAAAACACGTTGAAGGCTATACTATGGAAAAATCGTCGATTTTCGCGATCGTTTAAAAAATGCCGGAAATAGGCTAGAACGACTATAAATGGTCCTGCTAACGTTTTTACTGCGTTGCGGTTCAATCGGAGAAATTCGCGGAATTCGTCGAAAACACGTTGAAGGCTATACTATGGAAAAATCGTCGATTTTCGCGATCGATTAAAAAATGCCGAAAATAGGCTAGAACGACTATAAATGGTCCTAGCTAACGTTTTTACTGAGTTGCGGTTCAATCGGAGAAAGTCGCGGAATTCGTCGAAAACACGTTGAAGGCTATACTATGGAAAAATCGTCGATTTTCGCGATCGTTTAAAAAATGCCGAAAATAGGCTAGAACGACTATAAATGGTCCTGCTAACGTTTTTACTGCGTTGCGGTTCAATCGGAGAAATTCGCGGAATTCGTCGAAAACACGTTGAAGGCTATACTATGGAAAAATCGTCGATTTTCGCGATCGTTTAAAAAATGCCGAAAATAGGCTAGAACGACTATAAATGGTCCTGCTAACGTTTTTACTGCGTTGCGGTTCAATCGGAGAAATTCGCGGAATTCGTCGAAAACACGTTGAAGGCTATACTATGGAAAAATCGTCGATTTTCGCGATCGTTTAAAAAATGCCGAAAATAGGCTAGAACGACTATAAATGGTCCTGCTAACGTTTTTACTGCGTTGCGGTTCAATCGGAGAAATTCGCGGAATTCGTCGAAAACAAGTTGAAGGCTATACTATGGAAAAATCGTCGATTTTCGCGATCGTTTAAAACATGCCGAAAATAGGCTAGAACGACTATAAATGGTCCTGCTAACGTTTTTACTGCGTTGCGGTTCAATCGGAGAAAGTCGCGGAATTCGTCGAAAACACGTTGAAGGCTATACTATGGAAAAATCGTCGATTTTCGCGATCGTTTAAAAAATGCCGAAAATAGGCTAGAACGACTATAAATGGTCCTGCTAACGTTTTTACTGCGTTGCGGTTCAATCGGAGAAATTCGCGGAATTCGTCGAAAACACGTTGAAGGCTATACTATGGAAAAATCGTCGATTTTCGCGATCGTTTAAAAAATGCCGAAAATAGGCTAGAACGACTATAAATGGTCCTGCTAACGTTTTTACTGCGTTGCGGTTCAATCGGAGAAATTCGCGGAATTCGTCGAAAACACGTTGAAGGCTATACTATGGAAAAATCGTCGATTTTCGCGATCGTTTAAAAAATGCCGAAAATAGGCTAGAACGACTATAAATGGTCCTGCTAACGTTTTTACTGCGTTGCGGTTCAATCGGAGAAAGTCGCGGAATTCGTCGAAAACACGTTGAAGGCTATACTATGGAAAAATCGTCGATTTTCGCGATCGTTTAAAAAATGCCGAAAATAGGCTAGAACGACTATAAATGGTCCTGCTAACGTTTTTACTGCGTTGCGGTTCAATCGGAGAAATTCGCGGAATTCGTCGAAAACACGTTGAAGGCTATACTATGGAAAAATCGTCGATTTTCGCGATCGTTTAAAAAATGCCGGAAATAGGCTAGAACGACTATAAATGGTCCTGCTAACGTTTTTACTGCGTTGCGGTTCAATCGGAGAAATTCGCGGAATTCGTCGAAAACACGTTGAAGGCTATACTATGGAAAAATCGTCGATTTTCGCGATCGTTTAAAAAATGCCGGAAATAGGCTAGAACGACTATAAATGGTCCTGCTAACGTTTTTACTGCGTTGCGGTTCAATCGGAGAAATTCGCGGAATTCGTCGAAAACACGTTGAAGGCTATACTATGGAAAAATCGTCGATTTTCGCGATCGTTTAAAAAATGCCGGAAATAGGCTAGAACGACTATAAATGGTCCTGCTAACGTTTTTACTGCGTTGCGGTTCAATCGGAGAAATTCGCGGAATTCGTCGAAAACACGTTGAAGCCTATACTATGGAAAAATCGTCGATTTTCGCGATCGTTTAAAAAATGCCGAAAATAGGCTAGAACGACTATAAATGGTCCTGCTAACGTTTTTACTGCGTTGCGGTTCAATCGGAGAAAGTCGCGGAATTCGTCGAAAACACGTTGAAGGCTATACTATGGAAAAATCGTCGATTTTCGCGATCGTTTAAAAAATGCCGAAAATAGGCTAGAACGACTATAAATGGTCCTGCTAACGTTTTTACTGCGTTGCGGTTCAATCGGAGAAAGTCGCGGAATTCGTCGAAAACACGTTGAAGGCTATACTATGGAAAAATCGTCGATTTTCGCGATCGTTTAAAAAATGCCGAAAATAGGCTAGAACGACTATAAATGGTCCTGCTAACGTTTTTACTGCGTTGCGGTTCAATCGGAGAAAGTCGCGGAATTCGTCGAAAACACGTTGAAGGCTATACTATGGAAAAATCGTCGATTTTCGCGATCGTTTAAAAAATGCCGAAAATAGGCTAGAACGACTATAAATGGTCCTGCTAACGTTTTTACTGCGTTGCGGTTCAATCGGAGAAATTCGCGGAATTCGTCGGAAACACGTTGAAGGCTATACTATGGAAAAATCGTCGATTTTCGCGATCGTTTAAAAAATGCCGAAAATAGGCTAGAACGACTATAAATGGTCCTGCTAACGTTTTTATTGCGTTGCGGTTCAATCGGAGAAATTCGCGGAATTCGTCGAAAACACGTTGAAGGCTATACTATGGAAAAATCGTCGATTTTCGCGATCGTTTAAAAAATGCCGGAAATAGGCTAGAACGACTATAAATGGTCCTGCTAACGTTTTTACTGCGTTGCGGTTCAATCGGAGAAATTCGCGGAATTCGTCGAAAACACGTTGAAAGCTATACTATGGAAAAATCGTCGATTTTCGCGATCGTTTAAAAAATGCCGGAAATAGGCTAGAACGACTATAAATGGTCCTGCTAATGTTTTTACTGCGTTGCGGTTCAATCGGAGAAATTCGCGGAATTCGTCGAAAACACGTTGAAGGCTATACTATGGAAAAATCGTCGATTTTCGCGATCGTTTAAAAAATGCCGGAAATAGGCTAGAACGACTATAAATGGTCCTGCTAACGTTTTTACTGCGTTGCGGTTCAATCGGGAAATTCGCGGAATTCGTCGAAAACACGTTGAAGGCTATACTATGGAAAAATCGTCGATTTTCGCGATCGTTTAAAAAATGCCGAAAATAGGCTAGAACGACTATAAATGGTCCTGCTAACGTTTTTACTGCGTTGCGGTTCAATCGGAGAAAGTCGCGGAATTCGTCGAAAACACGTTGAAGGCTATACTATGGAAAAATCGTCGATTTTCGCGATCGTTTAAAAAATGCCGAAAATAGGCTAGAACGACTATAAATGGTCCTGCTAACGTTTTTACTGCGTTGCGGTTCAATCGGAGAAAGTCGCGGAATTCGTCGAAAACACGTTGAAGGCTATACTATGGAAAAATCGTCGATTTTCGCGATCGTTTAAAAAATGCCGAAAATAGGCTAGAACGACTATAAATGGTCCTGCTAACGTTTTTACTGCGTAGCGGTTCAATCGGAGAAAGTCGCGGAATTCGTCGAAAACACGTTGAAGGCTATACTATGGAAAAATCGTCGATTTTCGCGATCGTTTAAAAAATGCCGGAAATAGGCTAGAACGACTATAAATGGTCCTGCTAACGTTTTTACTGCGTTGCGGTTCAATCGGAGAAATTCGCGGAATTCGTCGAAAACACGTTGAAGGCTATACTATGGAAAAATCGTCGATTTTCGCGATCGTTTAAAAAATGCCGAAAATAGGCTAGAACGACTATAAATGGTCCTGCTAACGTTTTTACTGCGTTGCGGTTCAATCGGAGAAATTCGCGGAATTCGTCGAAAACACGTTGAAGGCTATACTATGGAAAAATCGTCGATTTTCGCGATCGTTTAAAAAATGCCGGAAATAGGCTAGAACGACTATAAATGGTCCTGCTAACGTTTTTACTGCGTTGCGGTTCAATCGGAGAAATTCGCGGAATTCGTCGAAAACACGTTGAAGGCTAACTATGGAAAAATCGTCGATTTTCGCGATCGTTTAAAAAATGCCGGAAATAGGCTAGAACGACTATAAATGGTCCTGCTAACGTTTTTACTGCGTTGCGGTTCAATCGGAGAAATTCGCGGAATTCGTCGAAAACACTTTGAAGGCTATACTATGGAAAAATCGTCGATTTTCGCGATCGTTTAAAAAATGCCGGAAATCGGCTAGAACGACTAGAAATGGTCCTGCTAACGTTTTTACTGCGTTGCGGTTCAATCGGAGAAATTCGCGGAATTCGTCGAAAACACGTTGAAGGCTATACTATGGAAAAATCGTCGATTTTCGCGATCGATTAAAAAATGCCGAAAATAGGCTAGAACGACTATAAATGGTCCTAGCTAACGTTTTTACTGAGTTGCGGTTCAATCGGAGAAAGTCGCGGAATTCGTCGAAAACACGTTGAAGGCTATACTATGGAAAAATCGTCGATTTTCGCGATCGTTTAAAAAATGCCGAAAATAGGCTAGAACGACTATAAATGGTCCTGCTAACGTTTTTACTGCGTTGCGGTTCAATCGGAGAAATTCGCGGAATTCGTCGAAAACACGTTGAAGGCTATACTATGGAAAAATCGTCGATTTTCGCGATCGTTTAAAAAATGCCGAAAATAGGCTAGAACGACTATAAATGGTCCTAGCTAACGTTTTTACTGAGTTGCGGTTCAATCGGAGAAAGTCGCGGAATTCGTCGAAAACACGTTGAAGGCTATACTATGGAAAAATCCTCGATTTTCGCGATCGTTTAAAAAATGCCGAAAATAGGCTAGAACGACTATAAATGGTCCTGCTAACGTTTTTACTGCGTTGCGGTTCAATCGGAGAAAGTCGCGGAATTCGTCGAAAACACGTTGAAGGCTATACTATGGAAAAATCGTCGATTTTCGCGATCGTTTAAAAAATGCCGAAAATAGGCTAGAACGACTATAAATGGTCCTGCTAACGTTTTTACTGCGTTGCGGTTCAATCGGAGAAAGTCGCGGAATTCGTCGAAAACACGTTGAAGGCTATACTATGGAAAAATCGTCGATTTTCGCGATCGTTTAAAAAATGCCGAAAATAGGCTAGAACGACTATAAATGGTCGTGCTAACGTTTTTACTGCGTTGCGGTTCAATCGGAGAAATTCGCGGAATTCGTCGAAAACACGTTGAAGGCTATACTATGGAAAAATCGTCGATTTTCGCGATCGTTTAAAAAATGCCGAAAATAGGCTAGAACGACTATAAATGGTCCTGCTAACGTTTTTACTGCGTTGCGGTTCAATCGGAGAAAGTCGCGGAATTCGTCGAAAACACGTTGAAGGCTATACTATGGAAAAATCGTCGATTTTCGCGATCGTTTAAAAAATGCCGAAAATAGGCTAGAACGACTATAAATGGTCCTGCTAACGTTTTTACTGCGTTGCGGTTCAATCGGAGAAAGTCGCGGAATTCGTCGAAAACACGTTGAAGGCTATACTATGGAAAAATCGTCGATTTTCGCGATCGTTTAAAAAATGCCGAAAATAGGCTAGAACGACTATAAATGGTCCTGCTAACGTTTTTACTGCGTTGCGGTTCAATCGGAGAAATTCGCGGAATTCGTCGAAAACACGTTGAAGGCTATACTATGGAAAAATCGTCGATTTTCGCGATCGTTTAAAAAATGCCGAAAATAGGCTAGAACGACTATAAATGGTCCTGCTAACGTTTTTACTGCGTTGCGGTTCAATCGGAGAAAGTCGCGGAATTCATCGAAAACACGTTGAAGGCTATACTATGGAAAAATCGTCGATTTTCGCGATCGTTTAAAAAATGCCGAAAATTGGCTAGAACGACTATAAATGGTCCTGCTAACGTTTTTATTGCGTTGCGGTTCAATCGGAGAAATTCGCGGAATTCGTCGAAAACACGTTGAAGGCTATACTATGGAAAAATCGTCGATTTTCGCGATCGTTTAAAAAATGCCGAAAATAGGCTAGAACGACTATAAATGGTCCTGCTAACGTTTTTATTGCGTTGCGGTTCAATCGGAGAAATTCGCGGAATTCGTCGAAAACACGTTGAAGGCTATACTATGGAAAAATCGTCGATTTTCGCGATCGTTTAAAAAATGCCGAAAATAGGCTAGAACGACTATAAATGGTCCTGCTAACGTTTTTACTGCGTTGCGGTTCAATCGGAGAAATTCGCGGAATTCGTCGAAAACACGTTGAAGGCTATACTATGGAAAAATCGTCGATTTTCGCGATCGTTTAAAAAATGCCGAAAATAGGCTAGAACGACTATAAATGGTCCTGCTAACGTTTTTATTGCGTTGCGGTTCAATCGGAGAAATTCGCGGAATTCGTCGAAAACACGTTGAAGGCTATACTATGGAAAAATCGTCGATTTTCGCGATCGTTTAAAAAATGCCGAAAATAGGCTAGAACGACTATAAATGGTCCTGCTAACGTTTTTATTGCGTTGCGGTTCAATCGGAGAAATTCGCGGAATTCGTCGAAAACACGTTGAAGGCTATACTATGGAAAAATCGTCGATTTTCGCGATCGTTTAAAAAATGCCGAAAATAGGCTAGAACGACTATAAATGGTCCTGCTAACGTTTTTATTGCGTTGCGGTTCAATCGGAGAAATTCGCGGAATTCGTCGAAAACACGTTGAAGGCTATACTATGGAAAAATCGTCGATTTTCGCGATCGTTTAAAAAATGCCGAAAATAGGCTAGAACGACTATAAATGGTCCTGCTAACGTTTTTACTGCGTTGCGGTTCAATCGGAGAAATTCGCGGAATTCGTCGAAAACACGTTGAAGGCTATACTATGGAAAAATCGTCGATTTTCGCGATCGTTTAAAAAATGCCGAAAATAGGCTAGAACGACTATAAATGGTCCTGCTAACGTTTTTATTGCGTTGCGGTTCAATCGGAGAAATTCGCGGAATTCGTCGAAAACACGTTGAAGGCTATACTATGGAAAAATCGTCGATTTTCGCGATCGTTTAAAAAATGCCGAAAATAGGCTAGAGCGACTATAAATGGTCCTGCTAACGTTTTTACTGCGTTGCGGTTCAATCGGAGAAAGTCGCGGAATTCGTCGAAAACACGTTGAAGGCTATACTATGGAAAAATCGTCGATTTTCGCGATCGTTTAAAAAATGCCGAAAATAGGCTAGAACGACTATAAATGGTCCTGCTAACGTTTTTATTGCGTTGCGGTTCAATCGGAGAAATTCGCGGAATTCGTCGAAAACACGTTGAAGGCTATACTATGGAAAAATCGTCGATTTTCGCGATCGTTTAAAAAATGCCGAAAATAGGCTAGAACGACTATAAATGGTCCTGCTAACGTTTTTACTGCGTTGCGGTTCAATCGGAGAAAGTCGCGGAATTCGTCGAAAACACGTTGAAGGCTATACTATGGAAAAATCGTCGATTTTCGCGATCGTTTAAAAAATGCCAAAAATAGGCTAGAATGACTATAAATGGTCCTGCTAACGTTTTTACTTCGTTGCGGTTCAATCGGAGAAATTCGCGGAATTCGTCGAAAACACGTTGAAGGCTATACTATGGAAAAATGGTCGATTTTCGCGATCGTTTAAAAAATGCCGAAAATAGGCTAGAACGACTATAAATGGTCCTGCTAACGTTTTTACTGCGTTGCGGTTCAATCGGAGAAATTCGCGGAATTCGTCGAAAACACGTTGAAGGCTATACTATGGAAAAATCGTCGATTTTCGCGATCGTTTAAAAAATGCCGAAAATAGGCTAGAACGACTATAAATGGTCCTGCTAACGTTTTTATTGCGTTGCGGTTCAATCGGAGAAATTCGCGGAATTCGTCGAAAACACGTTGAAGGCTATACTATGGAAAAATCGTCGATTTTCGCGATCGTTTAAAAAATGCCGAAAATAGGCTAGAACGACTATAAATGGTCCTGCTAACGTTTTTACTGCGTTGCGGTTCAATCGGAGAAAGTCGCGGAATTCGTCGAAAACACGTTGAAGGCTATACTATGGAAAAATCGTCGATTTTCGCGATCGTTTAAAAAATGCTTAAAATAGGCTAGAACGACTATAAATGGTCCTGCTAACGTTTTTACTGCGTTGCGGTTCAATCGGAGAAATTCGCGGAATTCGTCGAAAACACGTTGAAGGCTATACTATGGAAAAATCGTCGATTTTCACGATCGTTTAAAAAATGCCGGAAATAGGCTAGAACGACTATAAATGGTCCTGCTAACGTTTTTACTGCGTTGCGGTTCAATCGGAGAAATTCGCGGAATTCGTCGAAAACACGTTGAAGGCTATACTATGGAAAAATCGTCGATTTTCGCGATCGTTTAAAAAATGCCGAAAATAGGCTAGAACGACTATAAATGGTCCTGCTAACGTTTTTACTGCGTTGCGGTTCAATCGGAGAAATTCGCGGAATTCGTCGAAAACACGTTGAAGGCTATACTATGGAAAAATCGTCGATTTTCGCGATCGTTTAAAAAATGCCGAAAATAGGCTAGAACGACTATAAATAGTCCTGCTAACGTTTTTATTGCGTTGCGGTTCAATCGGAGAAATTCGCGGAATTCGTCGGAAACACGTTGAAGGCTATACTATGGAAAAATCGTCGATTTTCGCGATCGTTTAAAAAATGCCGAAAATAGGCTAGAACGACTATAAATGGTCCTGCTAACGTTTTTATTGCGTTGCGGTTCAATCGGAGAAATTCGCGGAATTCGTCGAAAACACGTTGAAGGCTATACTATGGAAAAATCGTCGATTTTCGCGATCGTTTAAAAAATGCCGAAAATAGGCTAGAACGACTATAAATAGTCCTGCTAACGTTTTTACTGCGTTGCGGTTCAATCGGGAAAGTCGCGGAATTCGTCGAAAACACGTTGAAGGCTATACTATGGAAAAATCGTCGATTTTCGCGATCGTTTAAAAAATGCCGAAAATAGGCTAGAACGACTATAAATGGTCCTGCTAACGTTTTTACTGCGTTGCGGTTCAATCGGAGAAATTCGCGGAATTCGTCGAAAACACGTTGAAGGCTATACTATGGAAAAATCGTCGATTTTCGCGATCGTTTAAAAAATGCCGAAAATAGGCTAGAACGACTATAAATGGTCCTGCTAACGTTTTTATTGCGTTGCGGTTCAATCGGAGAAATTCGCGGAATTCGTCGAAAACACGTTGAAGGCTATACTATGGAAAATTCGTCGATTTTCGCGATCGTTTAAAAAATGCCGAAAATAGGCTAGAGCGACTATAAATGGTCCTGCTAACGTTTTTACTGCGTTGCGGTTCAATCGGAGAAAGTCGCGGAATTCGTCGAAAACACGTTGAAGGCTATACTATGGAAAAATCGTCGATTTTCGCGATCGTTTAAAAAATGCCGAAAATAGGCTAGAACGACTATAAATGGTCCTGCTAACGTTTTTATTGCGTTGCGGTTCAATCGGAGAAATTCGCGGAATTCGTCGAAAACACGTTGAAGGCTATACTATGGAAAAATCGTCGATTTTCGCGATCGTTTAAAAAATGCCGAAAATAGGCTAGAACGACTATAAATGGTCCTGCTAACGTTTTTACTGCGTTGCGGTTCAATCGGAGAAAGTCGCGGAATTCGTCGAAAACACGTTGAAGGCTATACTATGGAAAAATCGTCGATTTTCGCGATCGTTTAAAAAATGCCAAAAATAGGCTAGAATGACTATAAATCGTCCTGCTAACGTTTTTACTGCGTTGCGGTTCAATCGGAGAAATTCGCGGAATTCGTCGAAAACACGTTGAAGGCTATACTATGGAAAAATCGTCGATTTTCGCGATCGTTTAAAAAATGCCGAAAATAGGCTAGAACGACTATAAATGGTCCTGCTAACGTTTTTACTGCGTTGCGGTTCAATCGGAGAAATTCGCGGAATTCGTCGAAAACACGTTGAAAGCTATACTATGGAAAAATCGTCGATTTTCGCGATCGTTTAAAAAATGCCGAAAATAGGCTAGAACGACTATAAATGGTCCTGCTAACGTTTTTATTGCGTTGCGGTTCAATCGGAGAAATTCGCGGAATTCGTCGAAAACACGTTGAAGGCTATACTATGGAAAAATCGTCGATTTTCGCGATCGTTTAAAAAATGCCGAAAATAGGCTAGAACGACTATAAATGGTCCTGCTAACGTTTTTACTGCGTTGCGGTTCAATCGGAGAAATTCGCGGAATTCGTCGAAAACACGTTGAAGGCTAACTATGGAAAAATCGTCGATTTTCGCGATCGTTTAAAAAATGCCGGAAATAGGCTAGAACGACTATAAATGGTCCTGCTAACGTTTTTACTGCGTTGCGGTTCAATCGGAGAAATTCGCGGAATTCGTCGAAAACACTTTGAAGGCTATACTATGGAAAAATCGTCGATTTTCGCGATCGTTTAAAAAATGCCGGAAATCGGCTAGAACGACTAGAAATGGTCCTGCTAACGTTTTTACTGCGTTGCGGTTCAATCGGAGAAATTCGCGGAATTCGTCGAAAACACGTTGAAGGCTATACTATGGAAAAATCGTCGATTTTCGCGATCGATTAAAAAATGCCGAAAATAGGCTAGAACGACTATAAATGGTCCTAGCTAACGTTTTTACTGAGTTGCGGTTCAATCGGAGAAAGTCGCGGAATTCGTCGAAAACACGTTGAAGGCTATACTATGGAAAAATCGTCGATTTTCGCGATCGTTTAAAAAATGCCGAAAATAGGCTAGAACGACTATAAATGGTCCTGCTAACGTTTTTACTGCGTTGCGGTTCAATCGGAGAAATTCGCGGAATTCGTCGAAAACACGTTGAAGGCTATACTATGGAAAAATCGTCGATTTTCGCGATCGTTTAAAAAATGCCGAAAATAGGCTAGAACGACTATAAATGGTCCTAGCTAACGTTTTTACTGAGTTGCGGTTCAATCGGAGAAAGTCGCGGAATTCGTCGAAAACACGTTGAAGGCTATACTATGGAAAAATCCTCGATTTTCGCGATCGTTTAAAAAATGCCGAAAATAGGCTAGAACGACTATAAATGGTCCTGCTAACGTTTTTACTGCGTTGCGGTTCAATCGGAGAAAGTCGCGGAATTCGTCGAAAACACGTTGAAGGCTATACTATGGAAAAATCGTCGATTTTCGCGATCGTTTAAAAAATGCCGAAAATAGGCTAGAACGACTATAAATGGTCCTGCTAACGTTTTTACTGCGTTGCGGTTCAATCGGAGAAAGTCGCGGAATTCGTCGAAAACACGTTGAAGGCTATACTATGGAAAAATCGTCGATTTTCGCGATCGTTTAAAAAATGCCGAAAATAGGCTAGAACGACTATAAATGGTCGTGCTAACGTTTTTACTGCGTTGCGGTTCAATCGGAGAAATTCGCGGAATTCGTCGAAAACACGTTGAAGGCTATACTATGGAAAAATCGTCGATTTTCGCGATCGTTTAAAAAATGCCGAAAATAGGCTAGAACGACTATAAATGGTCCTGCTAACGTTTTTACTGCGTTGCGGTTCAATCGGAGAAAGTCGCGGAATTCGTCGAAAACACGTTGAAGGCTATACTATGGAAAAATCGTCGATTTTCGCGATCGTTTAAAAAATGCCGAAAATAGGCTAGAACGACTATAAATGGTCCTGCTAACGTTTTTACTGCGTTGCGGTTCAATCGGAGAAAGTCGCGGAATTCGTCGAAAACACGTTGAAGGCTATACTATGGAAAAATCGTCGATTTTCGCGATCGTTTAAAAAATGCCGAAAATAGGCTAGAACGACTATAAATGGTCCTGCTAACGTTTTTACTGCGTTGCGGTTCAATCGGAGAAATTCGCGGAATTCGTCGAAAACACGTTGAAGGCTATACTATGGAAAAATCGTCGATTTTCGCGATCGTTTAAAAAATGCCGAAAATAGGCTAGAACGACTATAAATGGTCCTGCTAACGTTTTTACTGCGTTGCGGTTCAATCGGAGAAAGTCGCGGAATTCATCGAAAACACGTTGAAGGCTATACTATGGAAAAATCGTCGATTTTCGCGATCGTTTAAAAAATGCCGAAAATAGGCTAGAACGACTATAAATGGTCCTGCTAACGTTTTTATTGCGTTGCGGTTCAATCGGAGAAATTCGCGGAATTCGTCGAAAACACGTTGAAGGCTATACTATGGAAAAATCGTCGATTTTCGCGATCGTTTAAAAAATGCCGAAAATAGGCTAGAACGACTATAAATGGTCCTGCTAACGTTTTTATTGCGTTGCGGTTCAATCGGAGAAATTCGCGGAATTCGTCGAAAACACGTTGAAGGCTATACTATGGAAAAATCGTCGATTTTCGCGATCGTTTAAAAAATGCCGAAAATAGGCTAGAACGACTATAAATGGTCCTGCTAACGTTTTTACTGCGTTGCGGTTCAATCGGAGAAATTCGCGGAATTCGTCGAAAACACGTTGAAGGCTATACTATGGAAAAATCGTCGATTTTCGCGATCGTTTAAAAAATGCCGAAAATAGGCTAGAACGACTATAAATGGTCCTGCTAACGTTTTTATTGCGTTGCGGTTCAATCGGAGAAATTCGCGGAATTCGTCGAAAACACGTTGAAGGCTATACTATGGAAAAATCGTCGATTTTCGCGATCGTTTAAAAAATGCCGAAAATAGGCTAGAACGACTATAAATGGTCCTGCTAACGTTTTTATTGCGTTGCGGTTCAATCGGAGAAATTCGCGGAATTCGTCGAAAACACGTTGAAGGCTATACTATGGAAAAATCGTCGATTTTCGCGATCGTTTAAAAAATGCCGAAAATAGGCTAGAACGACTATAAATGGTCCTGCTAACGTTTTTATTGCGTTGCGGTTCAATCGGAGAAATTCGCGGAATTCGTCGAAAACACGTTGAAGGCTATACTATGGAAAAATCGTCGATTTTCGCGATCGTTTAAAAAATGCCGAAAATAGGCTAGAACGACTATAAATGGTCCTGCTAACGTTTTTACTGCGTTGCGGTTCAATCGGAGAAATTCGCGGAATTCGTCGAAAACACGTTGAAGGCTATACTATGGAAAAATCGTCGATTTTCGCGATCGTTTAAAAAATGCCGAAAATAGGCTAGAACGACTATAAATGGTCCTGCTAACGTTTTTATTGCGTTGCGGTTCAATCGGAGAAATTCGCGGAATTCGTCGAAAACACGTTGAAGGCTATACTATGGAAAAATCGTCGATTTTCGCGATCGTTTAAAAAATGCCGAAAATAGGCTAGAGCGACTATAAATGGTCCTGCTAACGTTTTTACTGCGTTGCGGTTCAATCGGAGAAAGTCGCGGAATTCGTCGAAAACACGTTGAAGGCTATACTATGGAAAAATCGTCGATTTTCGCGATCGTTTAAAAAATGCCGAAAATAGGCTAGAACGACTATAAATGGTCCTGCTAACGTTTTTATTGCGTTGCGGTTCAATCGGAGAAATTCGCGGAATTCGTCGAAAACACGTTGAAGGCTATACTATGGAAAAATCGTCGATTTTCGCGATCGTTTAAAAAATGCCGAAAATAGGCTAGAACGACTATAAATGGTCCTGCTAACGTTTTTACTGCGTTGCGGTTCAATCGGAGAAAGTCGCGGAATTCGTCGAAAACACGTTGAAGGCTATACTATGGAAAAATCGTCGATTTTCGCGATCGTTTAAAAAATGCCAAAAATAGGCTAGAATGACTATAAATGGTCCTGCTAACGTTTTTACTTCGTTGCGGTTCAATCGGAGAAATTCGCGGAATTCGTCGAAAACACGTTGAAGGCTATACTATGGAAAAATGGTCGATTTTCGCGATCGTTTAAAAAATGCCGAAAATAGGCTAGAACGACTATAAATGGTCCTGCTAACGTTTTTACTGCGTTGCGGTTCAATCGGAGAAATTCGCGGAATTCGTCGAAAACACGTTGAAGGCTATACTATGGAAAAATCGTCGATTTTCGCGATCGTTTAAAAAATGCCGAAAATAGGCTAGAACGACTATAAATGGTCCTGCTAACGTTTTTATTGCGTTGCGGTTCAATCGGAGAAATTCGCGGAATTCGTCGAAAACACGTTGAAGGCTATACTATGGAAAAATCGTCGATTTTCGCGATCGTTTAAAAAATGCCGAAAATAGGCTAGAACGACTATAAATGGTCCTGCTAACGTTTTTACTGCGTTGCGGTTCAATCGGAGAAAGTCGCGGAATTCGTCGAAAACACGTTGAAGGCTATACTATGGAAAAATCGTCGATTTTCGCGATCGTTTAAAAAATGCCGAAAATAGGCTAGAACGACTATAAATGGTCCTGCTAACGTTTTTACTGCGTTGCGGTTCAATCGGAGAAATTCGCGGAATTCGTCGAAAACACGTTGAAGGCTATACTATGGAAAAATCGTCGATTTTCACGATCGTTTAAAAAATGCCGGAAATAGGCTAGAACGACTATAAATGGTCCTGCTAACGTTTTTACTGCGTTGCGGTTCAATCGGAGAAATTCGCGGAATTCGTCGAAAACACGTTGAAGGCTATACTATGGAAAAATCGTCGATTTTCGCGATCGTTTAAAAAATGCCGAAAATAGGCTAGAACGACTATAAATGGTCCTGCTAACGTTTTTACTGCGTTGCGGTTCAATCGGAGAAATTCGCGGAATTCGTCGAAAACACGTTGAAGGCTATACTATGGAAAAATCGTCGATTTTCGCGATCGTTTAAAAAATGCCGAAAATAGGCTAGAACGACTATAAATAGTCCTGCTAACGTTTTTATTGCGTTGCGGTTCAATCGGAGAAATTCGCGGAATTCGTCGGAAACACGTTGAAGGCTATACTATGGAAAAATCGTCGATTTTCGCGATCGTTTAAAAAATGCCGAAAATAGGCTAGAACGACTATAAATGGTCCTGCTAACGTTTTTATTGCGTTGCGGTTCAATCGGAGAAATTCGCGGAATTCGTCGAAAACACGTTGAAGGCTATACTATGGAAAAATCGTCGATTTTCGCGATCGTTTAAAAAATGCCGAAAATAGGCTAGAACGACTATAAATAGTCCTGCTAACGTTTTTACTGCGTTGCGGTTCAATCGGGAAAGTCGCGGAATTCGTCGAAAACACGTTGAAGGCTATACTATGGAAAAATCGTCGATTTTCGCGATCGTTTAAAAAATGCCGAAAATAGGCTAGAACGACTATAAATGGTCCTGCTAACGTTTTTACTGCGTTGCGGTTCAATCGGAGAAATTCGCGGAATTCGTCGAAAACACGTTGAAGGCTATACTATGGAAAAATCGTCGATTTTCGCGATCGTTTAAAAAATGCCGAAAATAGGCTAGAACGACTATAAATGGTCCTGCTAACGTTTTTATTGCGTTGCGGTTCAATCGGAGAAATTCGCGGAATTCGTCGAAAACACGTTGAAGGCTATACTATGGAAAATTCGTCGATTTTCGCGATCGTTTAAAAAATGCCGAAAATAGGCTAGAGCGACTATAAATGGTCCTGCTAACGTTTTTACTGCGTTGCGGTTCAATCGGAGAAAGTCGCGGAATTCGTCGAAAACACGTTGAAGGCTATACTATGGAAAAATCGTCGATTTTCGCGATCGTTTAAAAAATGCCGAAAATAGGCTAGAACGACTATAAATGGTCCTGCTAACGTTTTTATTGCGTTGCGGTTCAATCGGAGAAATTCGCGGAATTCGTCGAAAACACGTTGAAGGCTATACTATGGAAAAATCGTCGATTTTCGCGATCGTTTAAAAAATGCCGAAAATAGGCTAGAACGACTATAAATGGTCCTGCTAACGTTTTTACTGCGTTGCGGTTCAATCGGAGAAAGTCGCGGAATTCGTCGAAAACACGTTGAAGGCTATACTATGGAAAAATCGTCGATTTTCGCGATCGTTTAAAAAATGCCAAAAATAGGCTAGAATGACTATAAATCGTCCTGCTAACGTTTTTACTGCGTTGCGGTTCAATCGGAGAAATTCGCGGAATTCGTCGAAAACACGTTGAAGGCTATACTATGGAAAAATCGTCGATTTTCGCGATCGTTTAAAAAATGCCGAAAATAGGCTAGAACGACTATAAATGGTCCTGCTAACGTTTTTACTGCGTTGCGGTTCAATCGGAGAAATTCGCGGAATTCGTCGAAAACACGTTGAAAGCTATACTATGGAAAAATCGTCGATTTTCGCGATCGTTTAAAAAATGCCGAAAATAGGCTAGAACGACTATAAATGGTCCTGCTAACGTTTTTATTGCGTTGCGGTTCAATCGGAGAAATTCGCGGAATTCGTCGAAAACACGTTGAAGGCTATACTATGGAAAAATCGTCGATTTTCGCGATCGTTTAAAAAATGCCGAAAATAGGCTAGAACGACTATAAATGGTCCTGCTAACGTTTTTACTGCGTTGCGGTTCAATCGGAGAAATTCGCGGAATTCGTCGAAAACACGTTGAAGGCTAACTATGGAAAAATCGTCGATTTTCGCGATCGTTTAAAAAATGCCGGAAATCGGCTAGAACGACTAGAAATGGTCCTGCTAACGTTTTTACTGCGTTGCGGTTCAATCGGAGAAATTCGCGGAATTCGTCGAAAACACGTTGAAGGCTATACTATGGAAAAATCGTCGATTTTCGCGATCGATTAAAAAATGCCGAAAATAGGCTAGAACGACTATAAATGGTCCTAGCTAACGTTTTTACTGAGTTGCGGTTCAATCGGAGAAAGTCGCGGAATTCGTCGAAAACACGTTGAAGGCTATACTATGGAAAAATCGTCGATTTTCGCGATCGTTTAAAAAATGCCGAAAATAGGCTAGAACGACTATAAATGGTCCTGCTAACGTTTTTACTGCGTTGCGGTTCAATCGGAGAAATTCGCGGAATTCGTCGAAAACACGTTGAAGGCTATACTATGGAAAAATCGTCGATTTTCGCGATCGTTTAAAAAATGCCGAAAATAGGCTAGAACGACTATAAATGGTCCTAGCTAACGTTTTTACTGAGTTGCGGTTCAATCGGAGAAAGTCGCGGAATTCGTCGAAAACACGTTGAAGGCTATACTATGGAAAAATCCTCGATTTTCGCGATCGTTTAAAAAATGCCGAAAATAGGCTAGAACGACTATAAATGGTCCTGCTAACGTTTTTACTGCGTTGCGGTTCAATCGGAGAAAGTCGCGGAATTCGTCGAAAACACGTTGAAGGCTATACTATGGAAAAATCGTCGATTTTCGCGATCGTTTAAAAAATGACGAAAATAGGCTAGAACGACTATAAATGGTCCTGCTAACGTTTTTACTGCGTTGCGGTTCAATCGGAGAAAGTCGCGGAATTCGTCGAAAACACGTTGAAGGCTATACTATGGAAAAATCGTCGATTTTCGCGATCGTTTAAAAAATGCCGAAAATAGGCTAGAACGACTATAAATGGTCGTGCTAACGTTTTTACTGCGTTGCGGTTCAATCGGAGAAATTCGCGGAATTCGTCGAAAACACGTTGAAGGCTATACTATGGAAAAATCGTCGATTTTCGCGATCGTTTAAAAAATGCCGAAAATAGGCTAGAACGACTATAAATGGTCCTGCTAACGTTTTTACTGCGTTGCGGTTCAATCGGAGAAAGTCGCGGAATTCGTCGAAAACACGTTGAAGGCTATACTATGGAAAAATCGTCGATTTTCGCGATCGTTTAAAAAATGCCGAAAATAGGCTAGAACGACTATAAATGGTCCTGCTAACGTTTTTACTGCGTTGCGGTTCAATCGGAGAAAGTCGCGGAATTCGTCGAAAACACGTTGAAGGCTATACTATGGAAAAATCGTCGATTTTCGCGATCGTTTAAAAAATGCCGAAAATAGGCTAGAACGACTATAAATGGTCCTGCTAACGTTTTTACTGCGTTGCGGTTCAATCGGAGAAATTCGCGGAATTCGTCGAAAACACGTTGAAGGCTATACTATGGAAAAATCGTCGATTTTCGCGATCGTTTAAAAAATGCCGAAAATAGGCTAGAACGACTATAAATGGTCCTGCTAACGTTTTTACTGCGTTGCGGTTCAATCGGAGAAAGTCGCGGAATTCATCGAAAACACGTTGAAGGCTATACTATGGAAAAATCGTCGATTTTCGCGATCGTTTAAAAAATGCCGAAAATAGGCTAGAACGACTATAAATGGTCCTGCTAACGTTTTTATTGCGTTGCGGTTCAATCGGAGAAATTCGCGGAATTCGTCGAAAACACGTTGAAGGCTATACTATGGAAAAATCGTCGATTTTCGCGATCGTTTAAAAAATGCCGAAAATAGGCTAGAACGACTATAAATGGTCCTGCTAACGTTTTTATTGCGTTGCGGTTCAATCGGAGAAATTCGCGGAATTCGTCGAAAACACGTTGAAGGCTATACTATGGAAAAATCGTCGATTTTCGCGATCGTTTAAAAAATGCCGAAAATAGGCTAGAACGACTATAAATGGTCCTGCTAACGTTTTTACTGCGTTGCGGTTCAATCGGAGAAATTCGCGGAATTCGTCGAAAACACGTTGAAGGCTATACTATGGAAAAATCGTCGATTTTCGCGATCGTTTAAAAAATGCCGAAAATAGGCTAGAACGACTATAAATGGTCCTGCTAACGTTTTTATTGCGTTGCGGTTCAATCGGAGAAATTCGCGGAATTCGTCGAAAACACGTTGAAGGCTATACTATGGAAAAATCGTCGATTTTCGCGATCGTTTAAAAAATGCCGAAAATAGGCTAGAACGACTATAAATGGTCCTGCTAACGTTTTTATTGCGTTGCGGTTCAATCGGAGAAATTCGCGGAATTCGTCGAAAACACGTTGAAGGCTATACTATGGAAAAATCGTCGATTTTCGCGATCGTTTAAAAAATGCCGAAAATAGGCTAGAACGACTATAAATGGTCCTGCTAACGTTTTTATTGCGTTGCGGTTCAATCGGAGAAATTCGCGGAATTCGTCGAAAACACGTTGAAGGCTATACTATGGAAAAATCGTCGATTTTCGCGATCGTTTAAAAAATGCCGAAAATAGGCTAGAACGACTATAAATGGTCCTGCTAACGTTTTTACTGCGTTGCGGTTCAATCGGAGAAATTCGCGGAATTCGTCGAAAACACGTTGAAGGCTATACTATGGAAAAATCGTCGATTTTCGCGATCGTTTAAAAAATGCCGAAAATAGGCTAGAACGACTATAAATGGTCCTGCTAACGTTTTTACTGCGTTGCGGTTCAATCGGAGAAATTCGCGGAATTCGTCGAAAACACGTTGAAGGCTATACTATGGAAAAATCGTCGATTTTCGCGATCGTTTAAAAAATGCCGGAAATAGGCTAGAACGACTATAAATGGTCCTGCTAACGTTTTTACTGAGTTGCGGTTCAATCGGAGAAAGTCGCGGAACTCGTCGAAAACACGTTGAAGGCTATACTATGGAAAAATCGTCGATTTTCGCGATCGTTTAAAAAATGCCGGAAATAGGCTAGAACGACTATAAATGGTCCTGCTAACGTTTTTACTGCGTTACGGTTCAATCGGAGAAATTCGCGGAATTCGTCGAAAACACGTTGAAGGCTATACTATGGAAAAATCGTCGATTTTCGCGATCGTTTAAAAAATGCCGGAAATAGGCTAGAACGACTATAAATGGTCCTGCTAACGTTTTTACTGCGTTGCGGTTCAATCGGAGAAATTCGCGGAATTCGTCGAAAACACGTTGAAGGCTATACTATGTAAAAATCGTCGATTTTCGCGATCGTTTAAAAAATGCCGGAAATAATCTAGAACGACTATAAATGGTCCTGCTAACGTTTTTACTGCGTTGCGGTTCAATCGGAGAAAGTCGCGGAATTCGTCGAAAACACGTTGAAGGCTATACTATGGAAAAATCGTCGATTTTCGCGATCGTATAAAAAATGCCGGAAATAGGCTAGAACGACTATAAATGGTCCTGCTAACGTTTTTACTGCGTTGCGGTTCAATCGGAGAAATTCGCGGAATTCGTCGAAAACACGTTGAAGGCTATACTATGGAAAAATCGTCGATTTTCGCGATCGTTTAAAAAATGCCGGAAATAGGCTAGAACGACTATAAATGGTCCTGCTAACGTTTTTACTGCGTTGCGGTTCAATCGGAGAAATTCGCGGAATTCGTCGAAAACACGTTGAAGGCTATACTATGGAAAAATCGTCGATTTTCGCGATCGTTTAAAAAATGCCGGAAATATGCTAGAACGACTATAAATGGTCCTGCTAACGTTTTTACTGCGTTGCGGTTCAATCGGAGAAATTCGCGGAATTCGTCGAAAACACGTTGAAGGCTATACTATGGAAAAATCGTCGATTTTCGCGATCGTTTAAAAAATGCCGGAAATAGGCTAGAACGACTATAAATGGTCCTGCTAACGTTTTTACTGAGTTGCGGTTCAATCGGAGAAAGTCGCGGAACTCGTCGAAAACACGTTGAAGGCTATACTATGGAAAAATCGTCGATTTTCGCGATCGTTTAAAAAATGCCGGAAATAGGCTAGAACGACTATAAATGGTCCTGCTAACGTTTTTACTGCGTTGCGGTTCAATCGGAGAAATTCGCGGAATTCGTCGAAAACACGTTGAAGGCTATACTATGGAAAAATCGTCGATTTTCGCGATCGATTAAAAAATGCCAAAAATAGGCTAGAACGACTATAAATGGTCCTGCTAACGTTTTTACTGCGTTGCGGTTCAATCGGAGAAATTCGCGGAATTCGTGGAAAACACGTTGAAGGCTATACTATGGAAAAATCGTCGATTTTCGCGATCGATTAAAAAATGCCAAAAATAGGCTAGAACGACTATAAATGGTCCTGCTAACGTTTTTACTGCGTTGCGGTTCAATCGGAGAAATTCGCGGAATTCGTGGAAAACACGTTGAAGGCTATACTATGGAAAAATCGTCGATTTTCGCGATCGTTTAAAAAATGCCGGAAATAGGCTAGAACGACTATAAATGGTCCTGCTAACGTTTTTACTGCGTTGCGGTTCAATCGGAGAAATTCGCGGAATTCGTCGAAAACACGTTGAAGGCTATACTATGGAAAAATCGTCGATTTTCGCGATCGTTTAAAAAATGCCGAAAATAGGCTAGAACGACTATAAATGGTCCTGCTAACGTTTTTACTGCGTTGCGGTTCAATCGGAGAAAGTCGCGGAATTCGTCGAAAACACGTTGAAGGCTATACTATGGAAAAATCGTCGATTTTCGCGATCGTTTAAAAAATGCCGGAAATAGGCTAGAACGACTATAAATGGTCCTGCTAACGTTTTTACTGCGTTGCGGTTCAATCGGAGAAATTCGCGGAATTCGTCGAAAACACGTTGAAGGCTATACTATGGAAAAATCGTAGATTTTCGCGATCGTTTAAAAAATGCCGGAAATAGGCTAGAACGACTATAAATGGTCCTGCTAACGTTTTTACTGCGTTGCGGTTCAATCGGAGAAATTCGCGGAATTCGTCGAAAACACGTTGAAGGCTATACTATGGAAAAATCGTCGATTTTCGCGATCGTTTAAAAAATGCTGAAAATAGGCTAGAACGACTATAAATGGTCCTGCTAACGTTTTTACTGCGTTGCGGTTCAATCGGAGAAATTCGCGGAATTCGTCGAAAACACGTTGAAGGCTATACTATGGAAAAATCGTCGATTTTCGCGATCGTTTAAAAAATGCCGGAAATAGGCTAGAACGACTATAAACGGTCCTGCTAACGTTTTTACTGCGTTGCGGTTCAATCGGAGAAATTCGCGGAATTCGTCGAAAACACGTTGAAGGCTATACTATGGAAAAATCGTCGATTTTCGCGATCGTTTAAAAAATGCCGGAAATAGGCTAGAACGACTATAAATGGTCCTGCTAACGTTTTTACTGCGTTGCGGTTCAATCGGAGAAATTCGCGGAATTCGTCGAAAACACGTTGAAGGCTATACTATGGAAAAATCGTCGATTTTCGCGATCGTTTAAAAAATGCCGGAAATAGGCTAGAACGACTATAAATGGTCCTGCTAACGTTTTTACTGCGTTGCGGTTCAATCGGAGAAATTCGCGGAATTCGTCGAAAACACGTTGAAGGCTATACTATGGAAAAATCGTCGATTTTCGCGATCGTTTAAAAAATGCCGGAAATAGGCTAGAACGACTATAAACGGTCCTGCTAACGTTTTTACTGCGTTTCTTCAACGTGTTTTCGACGAATTCCGCGACTTTCTCCGATTGAACCGCAACGCAGTAAAAACGTTAGCAGGACCATTTATAGTCGTTCTAGCCTATTTTCGGCATTTTTTAAACGATCGCGAAAATCGACGATTTTTCCATAGTATAGCCTTCAACGTGTTTTCGACGAATTCCGCGACTTTCTCCGATTGAACCGCAACGCAGTAAAAACGTTAGCAGGACCATTTATAGTCGTTCTAGCCTATTTTCGGCATTTTTTAAACGATCGCGAAAATCGAGGATTTTTCCATAGTATAGCCTTCAACGTGTTTTCGACGAATTCCGCGACTTTCTCCGATTGAACCGCAACTCAGTAAAAACGTTAGCTAGGACCATTTATAGTCGTTCTAGCCTATTTTCGGCATTTTTTAAACGATCGCGAAAATCGACGATTTTTCCATAGTATAGCCTTCAACGTGTTTTCGACGAATTCCGCGAATTTCTCCGATTGAACCGCAACGCAGTAAAAACGTTAGCAGGACCATTTATAGTCGTTCTAGCCTATTTTCGGCATTTTTTAAACGATCGCGAAAATCGACGATTTTTCCATAGTATAGCCTTCAACGTGTTTTCGACGAATTCCGCGACTTTCTCCGATTGAACCGCAACTCAGTAAAAACGTTAGCTAGGACCATTTATAGTCGTTCTAGCCTATTTTCGGCATTTTTTAATCGATCGCGAAAATCGACGATTTTTCCATAGTATAGCCTTCAACGTGTTTTCGACGAATTCCGCGAATTTCTCCGATTGAACCGCAACGCAGTAAAAACGTTAGCAGGACCATTTCTAGTCGTTCTAGCCGATTTCCGGCATTTTTTAAACGATCGCGAAAATCGACGATTTTTCCATAGTATAGCCTTCAAAGTGTTTTCGACGAATTCCGCGAATTTCTCCGATTGAACCGCAACGCAGTAAAAACGTTAGCAGGACCATTTATAGTCGTTCTAGCCTATTTCCGGCATTTTTTAAACGATCGCGAAAATCGACGATTTTTCCATAGTTAGCCTTCAACGTGTTTTCGACGAATTCCGCGAATTTCTCCGATTGAACCGCAACGCAGTAAAAACGTTAGCAGGACCATTTATAGTCGTTCTAGCCTATTTCCGGCATTTTTTAAACGATCGCGAAAATCGACGATTTTTCCATAGTATAGCCTTCAACGTGTTTTCGACGAATTCCGCGAATTTCTCCGATTGAACCGCAACGCAGTAAAAACGTTAGCAGGACCATTTATAGTCGTTCTAGCCTATTTTCGGCATTTTTTAAACGATCGCGAAAATCGACGATTTTTCCATAGTATAGCCTTCAACGTGTTTTCGACGAATTCCGCGAATTTCTCCGATTGAACCGCAACGCAGTAAAAACGTTAGCAGGACCATTTATAGTCGTTCTAGCCTATTTCCGGCATTTTTTAAACGATCGCGAAAATCGACGATTTTTCCATAGTATAGCCTTCAACGTGTTTTCGACGAATTCCGCGACTTTCTCCGATTGAACCGCTACGCAGTAAAAACGTTAGCAGGACCATTTATAGTCGTTCTAGCCTATTTTCGGCATTTTTTAAACGATCGCGAAAATCGACGATTTTTCCATAGTATAGCCTTCAACGTGTTTTCGACGAATTCCGCGACTTTCTCCGATTGAACCGCAACGCAGTAAAAACGTTAGCAGGACCATTTATAGTCGTTCTAGCCTATTTTCGGCATTTTTTAAACGATCGCGAAAATCGACGATTTTTCCATAGTATAGCCTTCAACGTGTTTTCGACGAATTCCGCGACTTTCTCCGATTGAACCGCAACGCAGTAAAAACGTTAGCAGGACCATTTATAGTCGTTCTAGCCTATTTTCGGCATTTTTTAAACGATCGCGAAAATCGACGATTTTTCCATAGTATAGCCTTCAACGTGTTTTCGACGAATTCCGCGAATTTCCCGATTGAACCGCAACGCAGTAAAAACGTTAGCAGGACCATTTATAGTCGTTCTAGCCTATTTCCGGCATTTTTTAAACGATCGCGAAAATCGACGATTTTTCCATAGTATAGCCTTCAACGTGTTTTCGACGAATTCCGCGAATTTCTCCGATTGAACCGCAACGCAGTAAAAACATTAGCAGGACCATTTATAGTCGTTCTAGCCTATTTCCGGCATTTTTTAAACGATCGCGAAAATCGACGATTTTTCCATAGTATAGCTTTCAACGTGTTTTCGACGAATTCCGCGAATTTCTCCGATTGAACCGCAACGCAGTAAAAACGTTAGCAGGACCATTTATAGTCGTTCTAGCCTATTTCCGGCATTTTTTAAACGATCGCGAAAATCGACGATTTTTCCATAGTATAGCCTTCAACGTGTTTTCGACGAATTCCGCGAATTTCTCCGATTGAACCGCAACGCAATAAAAACGTTAGCAGGACCATTTATAGTCGTTCTAGCCTATTTTCGGCATTTTTTAAACGATCGCGAAAATCGACGATTTTTCCATAGTATAGCCTTCAACGTGTTTCCGACGAATTCCGCGAATTTCTCCGATTGAACCGCAACGCAGTAAAAACGTTAGCAGGACCATTTATAGTCGTTCTAGCCTATTTTCGGCATTTTTTAAACGATCGCGAAAATCGACGATTTTTCCATAGTATAGCCTTCAACGTGTTTTCGACGAATTCCGCGACTTTCTCCGATTGAACCGCAACGCAGTAAAAACGTTAGCAGGACCATTTATAGTCGTTCTAGCCTATTTTCGGCATTTTTTAAACGATCGCGAAAATCGACGATTTTTCCATAGTATAGCCTTCAACGTGTTTTCGACGAATTCCGCGACTTTCTCCGATTGAACCGCAACGCAGTAAAAACGTTAGCAGGACCATTTATAGTCGTTCTAGCCTATTTTCGGCATTTTTTAAACGATCGCGAAAATCGACGATTTTTCCATAGTATAGCCTTCAACGTGTTTTCGACGAATTCCGCGACTTTCTCCGATTGAACCGCAACGCAGTAAAAACGTTAGCAGGACCATTTATAGTCGTTCTAGCCTATTTTCGGCATTTTTTAAACGATCGCGAAAATCGACGATTTTTCCATAGTATAGGCTTCAACGTGTTTTCGACGAATTCCGCGAATTTCTCCGATTGAACCGCAACGCAGTAAAAACGTTAGCAGGACCATTTATAGTCGTTCTAGCCTATTTCCGGCATTTTTTAAACGATCGCGAAAATCGACGATTTTTCCATAGTATAGCCTTCAACGTGTTTTCGACGAATTCCGCGAATTTCTCCGATTGAACCGCAACGCAGTAAAAACGTTAGCAGGACCATTTATAGTCGTTCTAGCCTATTTCCGGCATTTTTTAAACGATCGCGAAAATCGACGATTTTTCCATAGTATAGCCTTCAACGTGTTTTCGACGAATTCCGCGAATTTCTCCGATTGAACCGCAACGCAGTAAAAACGTTAGCAGGACCATTTATAGTCGTTCTAGCCTATTTCCGGCATTTTTTAAACGATCGCGAAAATCGACGATTTTTCCATAGTATAGCCTTCAACGTGTTTTCGACGAATTCCGCGAATTTCTCCGATTGAACCGCAACGCAGTAAAAACGTTAGCAGGACCATTTATAGTCGTTCTAGCCTATTTTCGGCATTTTTTAAACGATCGCGAAAATCGACGATTTTTCCATAGTATAGCCTTCAACGTGTTTTCGACGAATTCCGCGACTTTCTCCGATTGAACCGCAACGCAGTAAAAACGTTAGCAGGACCATTTATAGTCGTTCTAGCCTATTTTCGGCATTTTTTAAACGATCGCGAAAATCGACGATTTTTCCATAGTATAGCCTTCAACGTGTTTTCGACGAATTCCGCGAATTTCTCCGATTGAACCGCAACGCAGTAAAAACGTTAGCAGGACCATTTATAGTCGTTCTAGCCTATTTTCGGCATTTTTTAAACGATCGCGAAAATCGACGATTTTTCCATAGTATAGCCTTCAACGTGTTTTCGACGAATTCCGCGAATTTCTCCGATTGAACCGCAACGCAGTAAAAACGTTAGCAGGACCATTTATAGTCGTTCTAGCCTATTTTCGGCATTTTTTAAACGATCGCGAAAATCGACGATTTTTCCATAGTATAGCCTTCAACGTGTTTTCGACGAATTCCGCGACTTTCTCCGATTGAACCGCAACGCAGTAAAAACGTTAGCAGGACCATTTATAGTCGTTCTAGCCTATTTTCGGCATGTTTTAAACGATCGCGAAAATCGACGATTTTTCCATAGTATAGCCTTCAACTTGTTTTCGACGAATTCCGCGAATTTCTCCGATTGAACCGCAACGCAGTAAAAACGTTAGCAGGACCATTTATAGTCGTTCTAGCCTATTTTCGGCATTTTTTAAACGATCGCGAAAATCGACGATTTTTCCATAGTATAGCCTTCAACGTGTTTTCGACGAATTCCGCGAATTTCTCCGATTGAACCGCAACGCAGTAAAAACGTTAGCAGGACCATTTATAGTCGTTCTAGCCTATTTTCGGCATTTTTTAAACGATCGCGAAAATCGACGATTTTTCCATAGTATAGCCTTCAACGTGTTTTCGACGAATTCCGCGAATTTCTCCGATTGAACCGCAACGCAGTAAAAACGTTAGCAGGACCATTTATAGTCGTTCTAGCCTATTTTCGGCATTTTTTAAACGATCGCGAAAATCGACGATTTTTCCATAGTATAGCCTTCAACGTGTTTTCGACGAATTCCGCGACTTTCTCCGATTGAACCGCAACTCAGTAAAAACGTTAGCTAGGACCATTTATAGTCGTTCTAGCCTATTTTCGGCATTTTTTAATCGATCGCGAAAATCGACGATTTTTCCATAGTATAGCCTTCAACGTGTTTTCGACGAATTCCGCGAATTTCTCCGATTGAACCGCAACGCAGTAAAAACGTTAGCAGGACCATTTATAGTCGTTCTAGCCTATTTCCGGCATTTTTTAAACGATCGCGAAAATCGACGATTTTTCCATAGTATAGCCTTCAACGTGTTTTCGACGAATTCCGCGAATTTCTCCGATTGAACCGCAACGCAGTAAAAACGTTAGCAGGACCATTTATAGTCGTTCTAGCCTATTTCCGGCATTTTTTAAACGATCGCGAAAATCGACGATTTTTCCATAGTATAGCCTTCAACGTGTTTTCGACGAATTCCGCGAATTTCTCCGATTGAACCGCAACGCAGTAAAAACGTTAGCAGGACCGTTTATAGTCGTTCTAGCCTATTTCCGGCATTTTTTAAACGATCGCGAAAATCGACGATTTTTCCATAGTATAGCCTTCAACGTGTTTTCGACGAATTCCGCGAATTTCTCCGATTGAACCGCAACGCAGTAAAAACGTTAGCAGGACCATTTATAGTCGTTCTAGCCTATTTCCGGCATTTTTTAAACGATCGCGAAAATCGACGATTTTTCCATAGTATAGCCTTCAACGTGTTTTCGACGAATTCCGCGAATTTCTCCGATTGAACCGCAACGCAGTAAAAACGTTAGCAGGACCATTTATAGTCGTTCTAGCCTATTTCCGGCATTTTTTAAACGATCGCGAAAATCGACGATTTTTCCATAGTATAGCCTTCAACGTGTTTTCGACGAATTCCGCGAATTTCTCCGATTGAACCGCAACGCAGTAAAAACGTTAGCAGGACCGTTTATAGTCGTTCTAGCCTATTTCCGGCATTTTTTAAACGATCGCGAAAATCGACGATTTTTCCATAGTATAGCCTTCAACGTGTTTTCGACGAATTCCGCGAATTTCTCCGATTGAACCGCAACGCAGTAAAAACGTTAGCAGGACCATTTATAGTCGTTCTAGCCTATTTTCAGCATTTTTTAAACGATCGCGAAAATCGACGATTTTTCCATAGTATAGCCTTCAACGTGTTTTCGACGAATTCCGCGAATTTCTCCGATTGAACCGCAACGCAGTAAAAACGTTAGCAGGACCATTTATAGTCGTTCTAGCCTATTTCCGGCATTTTTTAAACGATCGCGAAAATCTACGATTTTTCCATAGTATAGCCTTCAACGTGTTTTCGACGAATTCCGCGAATTTCTCCGATTGAACCGCAACGCAGTAAAAACGTTAGCAGGACCATTTATAGTCGTTCTAGCCTATTTCCGGCATTTTTTAAACGATCGCGAAAATCGACGATTTTTCCATAGTATAGCCTTCAACGTGTTTTCGACGAATTCCGCGACTTTCTCCGATTGAACCGCAACGCAGTAAAAACGTTAGCAGGACCATTTATAGTCGTTCTAGCCTATTTTCGGCATTTTTTAAACGATCGCGAAAATCGACGATTTTTCCATAGTATAGCCTTCAACGTGTTTTCGACGAATTCCGCGAATTTCTCCGATTGAACCGCAACGCAGTAAAAACGTTAGCAGGACCATTTATAGTCGTTCTAGCCTATTTCCGGCATTTTTTAAACGATCGCGAAAATCGACGATTTTTCCATAGTATAGCCTTCAACGTGTTTTCCACGAATTCCGCGAATTTCTCCGATTGAACCGCAACGCAGTAAAAACGTTAGCAGGACCATTTATAGTCGTTCTAGCCTATTTTTGGCATTTTTTAATCGATCGCGAAAATCGACGATTTTTCCATAGTATAGCCTTCAACGTGTTTTCCACGAATTCCGCGAATTTCTCCGATTGAACCGCAACGCAGTAAAAACGTTAGCAGGACCATTTATAGTCGTTCTAGCCTATTTTTGGCATTTTTTAATCGATCGCGAAAATCGACGATTTTTCCATAGTATAGCCTTCAACGTGTTTTCGACGAATTCCGCGAATTTCTCCGATTGAACCGCAACGCAGTAAAAACGTTAGCAGGACCATTTATAGTCGTTCTAGCCTATTTCCGGCATTTTTTAAACGATCGCGAAAATCGACGATTTTTCCATAGTATAGCCTTCAACGTGTTTTCGACGAGTTCCGCGACTTTCTCCGATTGAACCGCAACTCAGTAAAAACGTTAGCAGGACCATTTATAGTCGTTCTAGCCTATTTCCGGCATTTTTTAAACGATCGCGAAAATCGACGATTTTTCCATAGTATAGCCTTCAACGTGTTTTCGACGAATTCCGCGAATTTCTCCGATTGAACCGCAACGCAGTAAAAACGTTAGCAGGACCATTTATAGTCGTTCTAGCATATTTCCGGCATTTTTTAAACGATCGCGAAAATCGACGATTTTTCCATAGTATAGCCTTCAACGTGTTTTCGACGAATTCCGCGAATTTCTCCGATTGAACCGCAACGCAGTAAAAACGTTAGCAGGACCATTTATAGTCGTTCTAGCCTATTTCCGGCATTTTTTAAACGATCGCGAAAATCGACGATTTTTTCATAGTATAGCCTTCAACGTGTTTTCGACGAATTCCGCGAATTTCTCCGATTGAACCGCAACGCAGTAAAAACGTTAGCAGGACCATTTATAGTCGTTCTAGCCTATTTCCGGCATTTTTTATACGATCGCGAAAATCGACGATTTTTCCATAGTATAGCCTTCAACGTGTTTTCGACGAATTCCGCGACTTTCTCCGATTGAACCGCAACGCAGTAAAAACGTTAGCAGGACCATTTATAGTCGTTCTAGATTATTTCCGGCATTTTTTAAACGATCGCGAAAATCGACGATTTTTACATAGTATAGCCTTCAACGTGTTTTCGACGAATTCCGCGAATTTCTCCGATTGAACCGCAACGCAGTAAAAACGTTAGCAGGACCATTTATAGTCGTTCTAGCCTATTTCCGGCATTTTTTAAACGATCGCGAAAATCGACGATTTTTCCATAGTATAGCCTTCAACGTGTTTTCGACGAATTCCGCGAATTTCTCCGATTGAACCGTAACGCAGTAAAAACGTTAGCAGGACCATTTATAGTCGTTCTAGCCTATTTCCGGCATTTTTTAAACGATCGCGAAAATCGACGATTTTTCCATAGTATAGCCTTCAACGTGTTTTCGACGAGTTCCGCGACTTTCTCCGATTGAACCGCAACTCAGTAAAAACGTTAGCAGGACCATTTATAGTCGTTCTAGCCTATTTCCGGCATTTTTTAAACGATCGCGAAAATCGACGATTTTTCCATAGTATAGCCTTCAACGTGTTTTCGACGAATTCCGCGAATTTCTCCGATTGAACCGCAACGCAGTAAAAACGTTAGCAGGACCATTTATAGTCGTTCTAGCCTATTTTCGGCATTTTTTAAACGATCGCGAAAATCGACGATTTTTCCATAGTATAGCCTTCAACGTGTTTTCGACGAATTCCGCGAATTTCTCCGATTGAACCGCAACGCAGTAAAAACGTTAGCAGGACCATTTATAGTCGTTCTAGCCTATTTTCGGCATTTTTTAAACGATCGCGAAAATCGACGATTTTTCCATAGTATAGCCTTCAACGTGTTTTCGACGAATTCCGCGAATTTCTCCGATTGAACCGCAACGCAATAAAAACGTTAGCAGGACCATTTATAGTCGTTCTAGCCTATTTTCGGCATTTTTTAAACGATCGCGAAAATCGACGATTTTTCCATAGTATAGCCTTCAACGTGTTTTCGACGAATTCCGCGAATTTCTCCGATTGAACCGCAACGCAATAAAAACGTTAGCAGGACCATTTATAGTCGTTCTAGCCTATTTTCGGCATTTTTTAAACGATCGCGAAAATCGACGATTTTTCCATAGTATAGCCTTCAACGTGTTTTCGACGAATTCCGCGAATTTCTCCGATTGAACCGCAACGCAATAAAAACGTTAGCAGGACCATTTATAGTCGTTCTAGCCTATTTTCGGCATTTTTTAAACGATCGCGAAAATCGACGATTTTTCCATAGTATAGCCTTCAACGTGTTTTCGACGAATTCCGCGAAT
This sequence comes from Leptodirus hochenwartii, assembly GCA_947310635.1. NCBI lineage: Eukaryota > Metazoa > Arthropoda > Insecta > Coleoptera > Leiodidae > Leptodirus > Leptodirus hochenwartii. Next base: position 49,527,849 of record OX371177.1, read on the forward strand.
TTCTCCGATTGAACCGCAACGCAGTAAAAACGTTAGCAGGACCATTTATAGTCGTTCTAGCCTATTTTCGGCATTTTTTAAACGATCGCGAAAATCGACGATTTTTCCATAGTATAGCCTTCAACGTGTTTTCGACGAATTCCGCGAATTTCTCCGATTGAACCGCAACGCAATAAAAACGTTAGCAGGACCATTTATAGTCGTTCTAGCCTATTTTCGGCATTTTTTAAACGATCGCGAAAATCGACGATTTTTCCATAGTATAGCCTTCAACGTGTTTTCGACGAATTCCGCGAATTTCTCCGATTGAACCGCAACGCAATAAAAACGTTAGCAGGACCATTTATAGTCGTTCTAGCCTATTTTCGGCATTTTTTAAACGATCGCGAAAATCGACGATTTTTCCATAGTATAGCCTTCAACGTGTTTTCGATGAATTCCGCGACTTTCTCCGATTGAACCGCAACGCAGTAAAAACGTTAGCAGGACCATTTATAGTCGTTCTAGCCTATTTTCGGCATTTTTTAAACGATCGCGAAAATCGACGATTTTTCCATAGTATAGCCTTCAACGTGTTTTCGACGAATTCCGCGAATTTCTCCGATTGAACCGCAACGCAGTAAAAACGTTAGCAGGACCATTTATAGTCGTTCTAGCCTATTTTCGGCATTTTTTAAACGATCGCGAAAATCGACGATTTTTCCATAGTATAGCCTTCAACGTGTTTTCGACGAATTCCGCGACTTTCTCCGATTGAACCGCAACGCAGTAAAAACGTTAGCAGGACCATTTATAGTCGTTCTAGCCTATTTTCGGCATTTTTTAAACGATCGCGAAAATCGACGATTTTTCCATAGTATAGCCTTCAACGTGTTTTCGACGAATTCCGCGACTTTCTCCGATTGAACCGCAACGCAGTAAAAACGTTAGCAGGACCATTTATAGTCGTTCTAGCCTATTTTCGGCATTTTTTAAACGATCGCGAAAATCGACGATTTTTCCATAGTATAGCCTTCAACGTGTTTTCGACGAATTCCGCGAATTTCTCCGATTGAACCGCAACGCAGTAAAAACGTTAGCACGACCATTTATAGTCGTTCTAGCCTATTTTCGGCATTTTTTAAACGATCGCGAAAATCGACGATTTTTCCATAGTATAGCCTTCAACGTGTTTTCGACGAATTCCGCGACTTTCTCCGATTGAACCGCAACGCAGTAAAAACGTTAGCAGGACCATTTATAGTCGTTCTAGCCTATTTTCGTCATTTTTTAAACGATCGCGAAAATCGACGATTTTTCCATAGTATAGCCTTCAACGTGTTTTCGACGAATTCCGCGACTTTCTCCGATTGAACCGCAACGCAGTAAAAACGTTAGCAGGACCATTTATAGTCGTTCTAGCCTATTTTCGGCATTTTTTAAACGATCGCGAAAATCGAGGATTTTTCCATAGTATAGCCTTCAACGTGTTTTCGACGAATTCCGCGACTTTCTCCGATTGAACCGCAACTCAGTAAAAACGTTAGCTAGGACCATTTATAGTCGTTCTAGCCTATTTTCGGCATTTTTTAAACGATCGCGAAAATCGACGATTTTTCCATAGTATAGCCTTCAACGTGTTTTCGACGAATTCCGCGAATTTCTCCGATTGAACCGCAACGCAGTAAAAACGTTAGCAGGACCATTTATAGTCGTTCTAGCCTATTTTCGGCATTTTTTAAACGATCGCGAAAATCGACGATTTTTCCATAGTATAGCCTTCAACGTGTTTTCGACGAATTCCGCGACTTTCTCCGATTGAACCGCAACTCAGTAAAAACGTTAGCTAGGACCATTTATAGTCGTTCTAGCCTATTTTCGGCATTTTTTAATCGATCGCGAAAATCGACGATTTTTCCATAGTATAGCCTTCAACGTGTTTTCGACGAATTCCGCGAATTTCTCCGATTGAACCGCAACGCAGTAAAAACGTTAGCAGGACCATTTATAGTCGTTCTAGCCTATTTCCGGCATTTTTTAAACGATCGCGAAAATCGACGATTTTTCCATAGTATAGCCTTCAACGTGTTTTCCACGAATTCCGCGAATTTCTCCGATTGAACCGCAACGCAGTAAAAACGTTAGCAGGACCATTTATAGTCGTTCTAGCCTATTTTTGGCATTTTTTAATCGATCGCGAAAATCGACGATTTTTCCATAGTATAGCCTTCAACGTGTTTTCCACGAATTCCGCGAATTTCTCCGATTGAACCGCAACGCAGTAAAAACGTTAGCAGGACCATTTATAGTCGTTCTAGCCTATTTTTGGCATTTTTTAATCGATCGCGAAAATCGACGATTTTTCCATAGTATAGCCTTCAACGTGTTTTCGACGAATTCCGCGAATTTCTCCGATTGAACCGCAACGCAGTAAAAACGTTAGCAGGACCATTTATAGTCGTTCTAGCCTATTTCCGGCATTTTTTAAACGATCGCGAAAATCGACGATTTTTCCATAGTATAGCCTTCAACGTGTTTTCGACGAGTTCCGCGACTTTCTCCGATTGAACCGCAACTCAGTAAAAACGTTAGCAGGACCATTTATAGTCGTTCTAGCCTATTTCCGGCATTTTTTAAACGATCGCGAAAATCGACGATTTTTCCATAGTATAGCCTTCAACGTGTTTTCGACGAATTCCGCGAATTTCTCCGATTGAACCGCAACGCAGTAAAAACGTTAGCAGGACCATTTATAGTCGTTCTAGCATATTTCCGGCATTTTTTAAACGATCGCGAAAATCGACGATTTTTCCATAGTATAGCCTTCAACGTGTTTTCGACGAATTCCGCGAATTTCTCCGATTGAACCGCAACGCAGTAAAAACGTTAGCAGGACCATTTATAGTCGTTCTAGCCTATTTCCGGCATTTTTTAAACGATCGCGAAAATCGACGATTTTTCCATAGTATAGCCTTCAACGTGTTTTCGACGAATTCCGCGAATTTCTCCGATTGAACCGCAACGCAGTAAAAACGTTAGCAGGACCATTTATAGTCGTTCTAGCCTATTTCCGGCATTTTTTATACGATCGCGAAAATCGACGATTTTTCCATAGTATAGCCTTCAACGTGTTTTCGACGAATTCCGCGACTTTCTCCGATTGAACCGCAACGCAGTAAAAACGTTAGCAGGACCATTTATAGTCGTTCTAGATTATTTCCGGCATTTTTTAAACGATCGCGAAAATCGACGATTTTTACATAGTATAGCCTTCAACGTGTTTTCGACGAATTCCGCGAATTTCTCCGATTGAACCGCAACGCAGTAAAAACGTTAGCAGGACCATTTATAGTCGTTCTAGCCTATTTCCGGCATTTTTTAAACGATCGCGAAAATCGACGATTTTTCCATAGTATAGCCTTCAACGTGTTTTCGACGAATTCCGCGAATTTCTCCGATTGAACCGTAACGCAGTAAAAACGTTAGCAGGACCATTTATAGTCGTTCTAGCCTATTTCCGGCATTTTTTAAACGATCGCGAAAATCGACGATTTTTCCATAGTATAGCCTTCAACGTGTTTTCGACGAGTTCCGCGACTTTCTCCGATTGAACCGCAACTCAGTAAAAACGTTAGCAGGACCATTTATAGTCGTTCTAGCCTATTTCCGGCATTTTTTAAACGATCGCGAAAATCGACGATTTTTCCATAGTATAGCCTTCAACGTGTTTTCGACGAATTCCGCGAATTTCTCCGATTGAACCGCAACGCAGTAAAAACGTTAGCAGGACCATTTATAGTCGTTCTAGCCTATTTTCGGCATTTTTTAAACGATCGCGAAAATCGACGATTTTTCCATAGTATAGCCTTCAACGTGTTTTCGACGAATTCCGCGAATTTCTCCGATTGAACCGCAACGCAGTAAAAACGTTAGCAGGACCATTTATAGTCGTTCTAGCCTATTTTCGGCATTTTTTAAACGATCGCGAAAATCGACGATTTTTCCATAGTATAGCCTTCAACGTGTTTTCGACGAATTCCGCGAATTTCTCCGATTGAACCGCAACGCAATAAAAACGTTAGCAGGACCATTTATAGTCGTTCTAGCCTATTTTCGGCATTTTTTAAACGATCGCGAAAATCGACGATTTTTCCATAGTATAGCCTTCAACGTGTTTTCGACGAATTCCGCGAATTTCTCCGATTGAACCGCAACGCAATAAAAACGTTAGCAGGACCATTTATAGTCGTTCTAGCCTATTTTCGGCATTTTTTAAACGATCGCGAAAATCGACGATTTTTCCATAGTATAGCCTTCAACGTGTTTTCGACGAATTCCGCGAATTTCTCCGATTGAACCGCAACGCAATAAAAACGTTAGCAGGACCATTTATAGTCGTTCTAGCCTATTTTCGGCATTTTTTAAACGATCGCGAAAATCGACGATTTTTCCATAGTATAGCCTTCAACGTGTTTTCGACGAATTCCGCGAATTTCTCCGATTGAACCGCAACGCAGTAAAAACGTTAGCAGGACCATTTATAGTCGTTCTAGCCTATTTTCGGCATTTTTTAAACGATCGCGAAAATCGACGATTTTTCCATAGTATAGCCTTCAACGTGTTTTCGACGAATTCCGCGAATTTCTCCGATTGAACCGCAACGCAATAAAAACGTTAGCAGGACCATTTATAGTCGTTCTAGCCTATTTTCGGCATTTTTTAAACGATCGCGAAAATCGACGATTTTTCCATAGTATAGCCTTCAACGTGTTTTCGACGAATTCCGCGAATTTCTCCGATTGAACCGCAACGCAATAAAAACGTTAGCAGGACCATTTATAGTCGTTCTAGCCTATTTTCGGCATTTTTTAAACGATCGCGAAAATCGACGATTTTTCCATAGTATAGCCTTCAACGTGTTTTCGATGAATTCCGCGACTTTCTCCGATTGAACCGCAACGCAGTAAAAACGTTAGCAGGACCATTTATAGTCGTTCTAGCCTATTTTCGGCATTTTTTAAACGATCGCGAAAATCGACGATTTTTCCATAGTATAGCCTTCAACGTGTTTTCGACGAATTCCGCGAATTTCTCCGATTGAACCGCAACGCAGTAAAAACGTTAGCAGGACCATTTATAGTCGTTCTAGCCTATTTTCGGCATTTTTTAAACGATCGCGAAAATCGACGATTTTTCCATAGTATAGCCTTCAACGTGTTTTCGACGAATTCCGCGACTTTCTCCGATTGAACCGCAACGCAGTAAAAACGTTAGCAGGACCATTTATAGTCGTTCTAGCCTATTTTCGGCATTTTTTAAACGATCGCGAAAATCGACGATTTTTCCATAGTATAGCCTTCAACGTGTTTTCGACGAATTCCGCGACTTTCTCCGATTGAACCGCAACGCAGTAAAAACGTTAGCAGGACCATTTATAGTCGTTCTAGCCTATTTTCGGCATTTTTTAAACGATCGCGAAAATCGACGATTTTTCCATAGTATAGCCTTCAACGTGTTTTCGACGAATTCCGCGAATTTCTCCGATTGAACCGCAACGCAGTAAAAACGTTAGCACGACCATTTATAGTCGTTCTAGCCTATTTTCGGCATTTTTTAAACGATCGCGAAAATCGACGATTTTTCCATAGTATAGCCTTCAACGTGTTTTCGACGAATTCCGCGACTTTCTCCGATTGAACCGCAACGCAGTAAAAACGTTAGCAGGACCATTTATAGTCGTTCTAGCCTATTTTCGTCATTTTTTAAACGATCGCGAAAATCGACGATTTTTCCATAGTATAGCCTTCAACGTGTTTTCGACGAATTCCGCGACTTTCTCCGATTGAACCGCAACGCAGTAAAAACGTTAGCAGGACCATTTATAGTCGTTCTAGCCTATTTTCGGCATTTTTTAAACGATCGCGAAAATCGAGGATTTTTCCATAGTATAGCCTTCAACGTGTTTTCGACGAATTCCGCGACTTTCTCCGATTGAACCGCAACTCAGTAAAAACGTTAGCTAGGACCATTTATAGTCGTTCTAGCCTATTTTCGGCATTTTTTAAACGATCGCGAAAATCGACGATTTTTCCATAGTATAGCCTTCAACGTGTTTTCGACGAATTCCGCGAATTTCTCCGATTGAACCGCAACGCAGTAAAAACGTTAGCAGGACCATTTATAGTCGTTCTAGCCTATTTTCGGCATTTTTTAAACGATCGCGAAAATCGACGATTTTTCCATAGTATAGCCTTCAACGTGTTTTCGACGAATTCCGCGACTTTCTCCGATTGAACCGCAACTCAGTAAAAACGTTAGCTAGGACCATTTATAGTCGTTCTAGCCTATTTTCGGCATTTTTTAATCGATCGCGAAAATCGACGATTTTTCCATAGTATAGCCTTCAACGTGTTTTCGACGAATTCCGCGAATTTCTCCGATTGAACCGCAACGCAGTAAAAACGTTAGCAGGACCATTTCTAGTCGTTCTAGCCGATTTCCGGCATTTTTTAAACGATCGCGAAAATCGACGATTTTTCCATAGTTAGCCTTCAACGTGTTTTCGACGAATTCCGCGAATTTCTCCGATTGAACCGCAACGCAGTAAAAACGTTAGCAGGACCATTTATAGTCGTTCTAGCCTATTTTCGGCATTTTTTAAACGATCGCGAAAATCGACGATTTTTCCATAGTATAGCCTTCAACGTGTTTTCGACGAATTCCGCGAATTTCTCCGATTGAACCGCAACGCAATAAAAACGTTAGCAGGACCATTTATAGTCGTTCTAGCCTATTTTCGGCATTTTTTAAACGATCGCGAAAATCGACGATTTTTCCATAGTATAGCTTTCAACGTGTTTTCGACGAATTCCGCGAATTTCTCCGATTGAACCGCAACGCAGTAAAAACGTTAGCAGGACCATTTATAGTCGTTCTAGCCTATTTTCGGCATTTTTTAAACGATCGCGAAAATCGACGATTTTTCCATAGTATAGCCTTCAACGTGTTTTCGACGAATTCCGCGAATTTCTCCGATTGAACCGCAACGCAGTAAAAACGTTAGCAGGACGATTTATAGTCATTCTAGCCTATTTTTGGCATTTTTTAAACGATCGCGAAAATCGACGATTTTTCCATAGTATAGCCTTCAACGTGTTTTCGACGAATTCCGCGACTTTCTCCGATTGAACCGCAACGCAGTAAAAACGTTAGCAGGACCATTTATAGTCGTTCTAGCCTATTTTCGGCATTTTTTAAACGATCGCGAAAATCGACGATTTTTCCATAGTATAGCCTTCAACGTGTTTTCGACGAATTCCGCGAATTTCTCCGATTGAACCGCAACGCAATAAAAACGTTAGCAGGACCATTTATAGTCGTTCTAGCCTATTTTCGGCATTTTTTAAACGATCGCGAAAATCGACGATTTTTCCATAGTATAGCCTTCAACGTGTTTTCGACGAATTCCGCGACTTTCTCCGATTGAACCGCAACGCAGTAAAAACGTTAGCAGGACCATTTATAGTCGCTCTAGCCTATTTTCGGCATTTTTTAAACGATCGCGAAAATCGACGAATTTTCCATAGTATAGCCTTCAACGTGTTTTCGACGAATTCCGCGAATTTCTCCGATTGAACCGCAACGCAATAAAAACGTTAGCAGGACCATTTATAGTCGTTCTAGCCTATTTTCGGCATTTTTTAAACGATCGCGAAAATCGACGATTTTTCCATAGTATAGCCTTCAACGTGTTTTCGACGAATTCCGCGAATTTCTCCGATTGAACCGCAACGCAGTAAAAACGTTAGCAGGACCATTTATAGTCGTTCTAGCCTATTTTCGGCATTTTTTAAACGATCGCGAAAATCGACGATTTTTCCATAGTATAGCCTTCAACGTGTTTTCGACGAATTCCGCGACTTTCCCGATTGAACCGCAACGCAGTAAAAACGTTAGCAGGACTATTTATAGTCGTTCTAGCCTATTTTCGGCATTTTTTAAACGATCGCGAAAATCGACGATTTTTCCATAGTATAGCCTTCAACGTGTTTTCGACGAATTCCGCGAATTTCTCCGATTGAACCGCAACGCAATAAAAACGTTAGCAGGACCATTTATAGTCGTTCTAGCCTATTTTCGGCATTTTTTAAACGATCGCGAAAATCGACGATTTTTCCATAGTATAGCCTTCAACGTGTTTTCGACGAATTCCGCGAATTTCTCCGATTGAACCGCAACGCAATAAAAACGTTAGCAGGACCATTTATAGTCGTTCTAGCCTATTTTCGGCATTTTTTAAACGATCGCGAAAATCGACGATTTTTCCATAGTATAGCTTTCAACGTGTTTTCGACGAATTCCGCGAATTTCTCCGATTGAACCGCAACGCAGTAAAAACGTTAGCAGGACCATTTATAGTCGTTCTAGCCTATTTTCGGCATTTTTTAAACGATCGCGAAAATCGACGATTTTTCCATAGTATAGCCTTCAACGTGTTTTCGACGAATTCCGCGAATTTCTCCGATTGAACCGCAACGCAGTAAAAACGTTAGCAGGACGATTTATAGTCATTCTAGCCTATTTTTGGCATTTTTTAAACGATCGCGAAAATCGACGATTTTTCCATAGTATAGCCTTCAACGTGTTTTCGACGAATTCCGCGACTTTCTCCGATTGAACCGCAACGCAGTAAAAACGTTAGCAGGACCATTTATAGTCGTTCTAGCCTATTTTCGGCATTTTTTAAACGATCGCGAAAATCGACGATTTTTCCATAGTATAGCCTTCAACGTGTTTTCGACGAATTCCGCGAATTTCTCCGATTGAACCGCAACGCAATAAAAACGTTAGCAGGACCATTTATAGTCGTTCTAGCCTATTTTCGGCATTTTTTAAACGATCGCGAAAATCGACGATTTTTCCATAGTATAGCCTTCAACGTGTTTTCGACGAATTCCGCGACTTTCTCCGATTGAACCGCAACGCAGTAAAAACGTTAGCAGGACCATTTATAGTCGCTCTAGCCTATTTTCGGCATTTTTTAAACGATCGCGAAAATCGACGAATTTTCCATAGTATAGCCTTCAACGTGTTTTCGACGAATTCCGCGAATTTCTCCGATTGAACCGCAACGCAATAAAAACGTTAGCAGGACCATTTATAGTCGTTCTAGCCTATTTTCGGCATTTTTTAAACGATCGCGAAAATCGACGATTTTTCCATAGTATAGCCTTCAACGTGTTTTCGACGAATTCCGCGAATTTCTCCGATTGAACCGCAACGCAGTAAAAACGTTAGCAGGACCATTTATAGTCGTTCTAGCCTATTTTCGGCATTTTTTAAACGATCGCGAAAATCGACGATTTTTCCATAGTATAGCCTTCAACGTGTTTTCGACGAATTCCGCGAATTTCTCCGATTGAACCGCAACGCAGTAAAAACGTTAGCAGGACCATTTATAGTCGTTCTAGCCTATTTCCGGCATTTTTTAAACGATCGTGAAAATCGACGATTTTTCCATAGTATAGCCTTCAACGTGTTTTCGACGAATTCCGCGAATTTCTCCGATTGAACCGCAACGCAGTAAAAACGTTAGCAGGACCATTTATAGTCGTTCTAGCCTATTTTCGGCATTTTTTAAACGATCGCGAAAATCGACGATTTTTCCATAGTATAGCCTTCAACGTGTTTTCGACGAATTCCGCGACTTTCTCCGATTGAACCGCAACGCAGTAAAAACGTTAGCAGGACCATTTATAGTCGTTCTAGCCTATTTTCGGCATTTTTTAAACGATCGCGAAAATCGACGATTTTTCCATAGTATAGCCTTCAACGTGTTTTCGACGAATTCCGCGAATTTCTCCGATTGAACCGCAACGCAATAAAAACGTTAGCAGGACCATTTATAGTCGTTCTAGCCTATTTTCGGCATTTTTTAAACGATCGCGAAAATCGACGATTTTTCCATAGTATAGCCTTCAACGTGTTTTCGACGAATTCCGCGAATTTCTCCGATTGAACCGCAACGCAGTAAAAACGTTAGCAGGACCATTTATAGTCGTTCTAGCCTATTTTCGGCATTTTTTAAACGATCGCGAAAATCGACCATTTTTCCATAGTATAGCCTTCAACGTGTTTTCGACGAATTCCGCGAATTTCTCCGATTGAACCGCAACGAAGTAAAAACGTTAGCAGGACCATTTATAGTCATTCTAGCCTATTTTTGGCATTTTTTAAACGATCGCGAAAATCGACGATTTTTCCATAGTATAGCCTTCAACGTGTTTTCGACGAATTCCGCGACTTTCTCCGATTGAACCGCAACGCAGTAAAAACGTTAGCAGGACCATTTATAGTCGTTCTAGCCTATTTTCGGCATTTTTTAAACGATCGCGAAAATCGACGATTTTTCCATAGTATAGCCTTCAACGTGTTTTCGACGAATTCCGCGAATTTCTCCGATTGAACCGCAACGCAATAAAAACGTTAGCAGGACCATTTATAGTCGTTCTAGCCTATTTTCGGCATTTTTTAAACGATCGCGAAAATCGACGATTTTTCCATAGTATAGCCTTCAACGTGTTTTCGACGAATTCCGCGACTTTCTCCGATTGAACCGCAACGCAGTAAAAACGTTAGCAGGACCATTTATAGTCGCTCTAGCCTATTTTCGGCATTTTTTAAACGATCGCGAAAATCGACGATTTTTCCATAGTATAGCCTTCAACGTGTTTTCGACGAATTCCGCGAATTTCTCCGATTGAACCGCAACGCAATAAAAACGTTAGCAGGACCATTTATAGTCGTTCTAGCCTATTTTCGGCATTTTTTAAACGATCGCGAAAATCGACGATTTTTCCATAGTATAGCCTTCAACGTGTTTTCGACGAATTCCGCGAATTTCTCCGATTGAACCGCAACGCAGTAAAAACGTTAGCAGGACCATTTATAGTCGTTCTAGCCTATTTTCGGCATTTTTTAAACGATCGCGAAAATCGACGATTTTTCCATAGTATAGCCTTCAACGTGTTTTCGACGAATTCCGCGAATTTCTCCGATTGAACCGCAACGCAATAAAAACGTTAGCAGGACCATTTATAGTCGTTCTAGCCTATTTTCGGCATTTTTTAAACGATCGCGAAAATCGACGATTTTTCCATAGTATAGCCTTCAACGTGTTTTCGACGAATTCCGCGAATTTCTCCGATTGAACCGCAACGCAATAAAAACGTTAGCAGGACCATTTATAGTCGTTCTAGCCTATTTTCGGCATTTTTTAAACGATCGCGAAAATCGACGATTTTTCCATAGTATAGCCTTCAACGTGTTTTCGACGAATTCCGCGAATTTCTCCGATTGAACCGCAACGCAATAAAAACGTTAGCAGGACCATTTATAGTCGTTCTAGCCTATTTTCGGCATTTTTTAAACGATCGCGAAAATCGACGATTTTTCCATAGTATAGCCTTCAACGTGTTTTCGACGAATTCCGCGAATTTCTCCGATTGAACCGCAACGCAGTAAAAACGTTAGCAGGACCATTTATAGTCGTTCTAGCCTATTTTCGGCATTTTTTAAACGATCGCGAAAATCGACGATTTTTCCATAGTATAGCCTTCAACGTGTTTTCGACGAATTCCGCGAATTTCTCCGATTGAACCGCAACGCAATAAAAACGTTAGCAGGACCATTTATAGTCGTTCTAGCCTATTTTCGGCATTTTTTAAACGATCGCGAAAATCGACGATTTTTCCATAGTATAGCCTTCAACGTGTTTTCGACGAATTCCGCGAATTTCTCCGATTGAACCGCAACGCAATAAAAACGTTAGCAGGACCATTTATAGTCGTTCTAGCCTATTTTCGGCATTTTTTAAACGATCGCGAAAATCGACGATTTTTCCATAGTATAGCCTTCAACGTGTTTTCGATGAATTCCGCGACTTTCTCCGATTGAACCGCAACGCAGTAAAAACGTTAGCAGGACCATTTATAGTCGTTCTAGCCTATTTTCGGCATTTTTTAAACGATCGCGAAAATCGACGATTTTTCCATAGTATAGCCTTCAACGTGTTTTCGACGAATTCCGCGAATTTCTCCGATTGAACCGCAACGCAGTAAAAACGTTAGCAGGACCATTTATAGTCGTTCTAGCCTATTTTCGGCATTTTTTAAACGATCGCGAAAATCGACGATTTTTCCATAGTATAGCCTTCAACGTGTTTTCGACGAATTCCGCGACTTTCTCCGATTGAACCGCAACGCAGTAAAAACGTTAGCAGGACCATTTATAGTCGTTCTAGCCTATTTTCGGCATTTTTTAAACGATCGCGAAAATCGACGATTTTTCCATAGTATAGCCTTCAACGTGTTTTCGACGAATTCCGCGACTTTCTCCGATTGAACCGCAACGCAGTAAAAACGTTAGCAGGACCATTTATAGTCGTTCTAGCCTATTTTCGGCATTTTTTAAACGATCGCGAAAATCGACGATTTTTCCATAGTATAGCCTTCAACGTGTTTTCGACGAATTCCGCGAATTTCTCCGATTGAACCGCAACGCAGTAAAAACGTTAGCACGACCATTTATAGTCGTTCTAGCCTATTTTCGGCATTTTTTAAACGATCGCGAAAATCGACGATTTTTCCATAGTATAGCCTTCAACGTGTTTTCGACGAATTCCGCGACTTTCTCCGATTGAACCGCAACGCAGTAAAAACGTTAGCAGGACCATTTATAGTCGTTCTAGCCTATTTTCGGCATTTTTTAAACGATCGCGAAAATCGACGATTTTTCCATAGTATAGCCTTCAACGTGTTTTCGACGAATTCCGCGACTTTCTCCGATTGAACCGCAACGCAGTAAAAACGTTAGCAGGACCATTTATAGTCGTTCTAGCCTATTTTCGGCATTTTTTAAACGATCGCGAAAATCGAGGATTTTTCCATAGTATAGCCTTCAACGTGTTTTCGACGAATTCCGCGACTTTCTCCGATTGAACCGCAACTCAGTAAAAACGTTAGCTAGGACCATTTATAGTCGTTCTAGCCTATTTTCGGCATTTTTTAAACGATCGCGAAAATCGACGATTTTTCCATAGTATAGCCTTCAACGTGTTTTCGACGAATTCCGCGAATTTCTCCGATTGAACCGCAACGCAGTAAAAACGTTAGCAGGACCATTTATAGTCGTTCTAGCCTATTTTCGGCATTTTTTAAACGATCGCGAAAATCGACGATTTTTCCATAGTATAGCCTTCAACGTGTTTTCGACGAATTCCGCGACTTTCTCCGATTGAACCGCAACTCAGTAAAAACGTTAGCTAGGACCATTTATAGTCGTTCTAGCCTATTTTCGGCATTTTTTAATCGATCGCGAAAATCGACGATTTTTCCATAGTATAGCCTTCAACGTGTTTTCGACGAATTCCGCGAATTTCTCCGATTGAACCGCAACGCAGTAAAAACGTTAGCAGGACCATTTCTAGTCGTTCTAGCCGATTTCCGGCATTTTTTAAACGATCGCGAAAATCGACGATTTTTCCATAGTATAGCCTTCAAAGTGTTTTCGACGAATTCCGCGAATTTCTCCGATTGAACCGCAACGCAGTAAAAACGTTAGCAGGACCATTTATAGTCGTTCTAGCCTATTTCCGGCATTTTTTAAACGATCGCGAAAATCGACGATTTTTCCATAGTTAGCCTTCAACGTGTTTTCGACGAATTCCGCGAATTTCTCCGATTGAACCGCAACGCAGTAAAAACGTTAGCAGGACCATTTATAGTCGTTCTAGCCTATTTCTGGCATTTTTTAAACGATCGCGAAAATCGACGATTTTTCCATAGTATAGCCTTCAACGTGTTTTCGACGAATTCCGCGAATTTCTCCGATTGAACCGCAACGCAGTAAAAACGTTAGCAGGACCATTTATAGTCGTTCTAGCCTATTTTCGGCATTTTTTAAACGATCGCGAAAATCGACGATTTTTCCATAGTATAGCCTTCAACGTGTTTTCGACGAATTCCGCGAATTTCTCCGATTGAACCGCAACGCAGTAAAAACGTTAGCAGGACCATTTATAGTCGTTCTAGCCTATTTCCGGCATTTTTTAAACGATCGCGAAAATCGACGATTTTTCCATAGTATAGCCTTCAACGTGTTTTCGACGAATTCCGCGACTTTCTCCGATTGAACCGCTACGCAGTAAAAACGTTAGCAGGACCATTTATAGTCGTTCTAGCCTATTTTCGGCATTTTTTAAACGATCGCGAAAATCGACGATTTTTCCATAGTATAGCCTTCAACGTGTTTTCGACGAATTCCGCGACTTTCTCCGATTGAACCGCAACGCAGTAAAAACGTTAGCAGGACCATTTATAGTCGTTCTAGCCTATTTTCGGCATTTTTTAAACGATCGCGAAAATCGACGATTTTTCCATAGTATAGCCTTCAACGTGTTTTCGACGAATTCCGCGACTTTCTCCGATTGAACCGCAACGCAGTAAAAACGTTAGCAGGACCATTTATAGTCGTTCTAGCCTATTTTCGGCATTTTTTAAACGATCGCGAAAATCGACGATTTTTCCATAGTATAGCCTTCAACGTGTTTTCGACGAATTCCGCGAATTTCCCGATTGAACCGCAACGCAGTAAAAACGTTAGCAGGACCATTTATAGTCGTTCTAGCCTATTTCCGGCATTTTTTAAACGATCGCGAAAATCGACGATTTTTCCATAGTATAGCCTTCAACGTGTTTTCGACGAATTCCGCGAATTTCTCCGATTGAACCGCAACGCAGTAAAAACATTAGCAGGACCATTTATAGTCGTTCTAGCCTATTTCCGGCATTTTTTAAACGATCGCGAAAATCGACGATTTTTCCATAGTATAGCTTTCAACGTGTTTTCGACGAATTCCGCGAATTTCTCCGATTGAACCGCAACGCAGTAAAAACGTTAGCAGGACCATTTATAGTCGTTCTAGCCTATTTCCGGCATTTTTTAAACGATCGCGAAAATCGACGATTTTTCCATAGTATAGCCTTCAACGTGTTTTCGACGAATTCCGCGAATTTCTCCGATTGAACCGCAACGCAATAAAAACGTTAGCAGGACCATTTATAGTCGTTCTAGCCTATTTTCGGCATTTTTTAAACGATCGCGAAAATCGACGATTTTTCCATAGTATAGCCTTCAACGTGTTTCCGACGAATTCCGCGAATTTCTCCGATTGAACCGCAACGCAGTAAAAACGTTAGCAGGACCATTTATAGTCGTTCTAGCCTATTTTCGGCATTTTTTAAACGATCGCGAAAATCGACGATTTTTCCATAGTATAGCCTTCAACGTGTTTTCGACGAATTCCGCGACTTTCTCCGATTGAACCGCAACGCAGTAAAAACGTTAGCAGGACCATTTATAGTCGTTCTAGCCTATTTTCGGCATTTTTTAAACGATCGCGAAAATCGACGATTTTTCCATAGTATAGCCTTCAACGTGTTTTCGACGAATTCCGCGACTTTCTCCGATTGAACCGCAACGCAGTAAAAACGTTAGCAGGACCATTTATAGTCGTTCTAGCCTATTTTCGGCATTTTTTAAACGATCGCGAAAATCGACGATTTTTCCATAGTATAGCCTTCAACGTGTTTTCGACGAATTCCGCGACTTTCTCCGATTGAACCGCAACGCAGTAAAAACGTTAGCAGGACCATTTATAGTCGTTCTAGCCTATTTTCGGCATTTTTTAAACGATCGCGAAAATCGACGATTTTTCCATAGTATAGGCTTCAACGTGTTTTCGACGAATTCCGCGAATTTCTCCGATTGAACCGCAACGCAGTAAAAACGTTAGCAGGACCATTTATAGTCGTTCTAGCCTATTTCCGGCATTTTTTAAACGATCGCGAAAATCGACGATTTTTCCATAGTATAGCCTTCAACGTGTTTTCGACGAATTCCGCGAATTTCTCCGATTGAACCGCAACGCAGTAAAAACGTTAGCAGGACCATTTATAGTCGTTCTAGCCTATTTCCGGCATTTTTTAAACGATCGCGAAAATCGACGATTTTTCCATAGTATAGCCTTCAACGTGTTTTCGACGAATTCCGCGAATTTCTCCGATTGAACCGCAACGCAGTAAAAACGTTAGCAGGACCATTTATAGTCGTTCTAGCCTATTTCCGGCATTTTTTAAACGATCGCGAAAATCGACGATTTTTCCATAGTATAGCCTTCAACGTGTTTTCGACGAATTCCGCGAATTTCTCCGATTGAACCGCAACGCAGTAAAAACGTTAGCAGGACCATTTATAGTCGTTCTAGCCTATTTTCGGCATTTTTAAACGATCGCGAAAATCGACGATTTTTCCATAGTATAGCCTTCAACGTGTTTTCGACGAATTCCGCGACTTTCTCCGATTGAACCGCAACGCAGTAAAAACGTTAGCAGGACCATTTATAGTCGTTCTAGCCTATTTTCGGCATTTTTTAAACGATCGCGAAAATCGACGATTTTTCCATAGTATAGCCTTCAACGTGTTTTCGACGAATTCCGCGAATTTCTCCGATTGAACCGCAACGCAGTAAAAACGTTAGCAGGACCATTTATAGTCGTTCTAGCCTATTTTCGGCATTTTTTAAACGATCGCGAAAATCGACGATTTTTCCATAGTATAGCCTTCAACGTGTTTTCGACGAATTCCGCGAATTTCTCCGATTGAACCGCAACGCAGTAAAAACGTTAGCAGGACCATTTATAGTCGTTCTAGCCTATTTTCGGCATTTTTTAAACGATCGCGAAAATCGACGATTTTTCCATAGTATAGCCTTCAACGTGTTTTCGACGAATTCCGCGACTTTCTCCGATTGAACCGCAACGCAGTAAAAACGTTAGCAGGACCATTTATAGTCGTTCTAGCCTATTTTCGGCATGTTTTAAACGATCGCGAAAATCGACGATTTTTCCATAGTATAGCCTTCAACTTGTTTTCGACGAATTCCGCGAATTTCTCCGATTGAACCGCAACGCAGTAAAAACGTTAGCAGGACCATTTATAGTCGTTCTAGCCTATTTTCGGCATTTTTTAAACGATCGCGAAAATCGACGATTTTTCCATAGTATAGCCTTCAACGTGTTTTCGACGAATTCCGCGAATTTCTCCGATTGAACCGCAACGCAGTAAAAACGTTAGCAGGACCATTTATAGTCGTTCTAGCCTATTTTCGGCATTTTTTAAACGATCGCGAAAATCGACGATTTTTCCATAGTATAGCCTTCAACGTGTTTTCGACGAATTCCGCGAATTTCTCCGATTGAACCGCAACGCAGTAAAAACGTTAGCAGGACCATTTATAGTCGTTCTAGCCTATTTTCGGCATTTTTTAAACGATCGCGAAAATCGACGATTTTTCCATAGTATAGCCTTCAACGTGTTTTCGACGAATTCCGCGACTTTCTCCGATTGAACCGCAACTCAGTAAAAACGTTAGCTAGGACCATTTATAGTCGTTCTAGCCTATTTTCGGCATTTTTTAATCGATCGCGAAAATCGACGATTTTTCCATAGTATAGCCTTCAACGTGTTTTCGACGAATTCCGCGAATTTCTCCGATTGAACCGCAACGCAGTAAAAACGTTAGCAGGACCATTTATAGTCGTTCTAGCCTATTTCCGGCATTTTTTAAACGATCGCGAAAATCGACGATTTTTCCATAGTATAGCCTTCAACGTGTTTTCGACGAATTCCGCGAATTTCTCCGATTGAACCGCAACGCAGTAAAAACGTTAGCAGGACCATTTATAGTCGTTCTAGCCTATTTCCGGCATTTTTTAAACGATCGCGAAAATCGACGATTTTTCCATAGTATAGCCTTCAACGTGTTTTCGACGAATTCCGCGAATTTCTCCGATTGAACCGCAACGCAGTAAAAACGTTAGCAGGACCGTTTATAGTCGTTCTAGCCTATTTCCGGCATTTTTTAAACGATCGCGAAAATCGACGATTTTTCCATAGTATAGCCTTCAACGTGTTTTCGACGAATTCCGCGAATTTCTCCGATTGAACCGCAACGCAGTAAAAACGTTAGCAGGACCATTTATAGTCGTTCTAGCCTATTTCCGGCATTTTTTAAACGATCGCGAAAATCGACGATTTTTCCATAGTATAGCCTTCAACGTGTTTTCGACGAATTCCGCGAATTTCTCCGATTGAACCGCAACGCAGTAAAAACGTTAGCAGGACCATTTATAGTCGTTCTAGCCTATTTCCGGCATTTTTTAAACGATCGCGAAAATCGACGATTTTTCCATAGTATAGCCTTCAACGTGTTTTCGACGAATTCCGCGAATTTCTCCGATTGAACCGCAACGCAGTAAAAACGTTAGCAGGACCGTTTATAGTCGTTCTAGCCTATTTCCGGCATTTTTTAAACGATCGCGAAAATCGACGATTTTTCCATAGTATAGCCTTCAACGTGTGGCATCATATGTGAAACAATCGATATCTATATTTATGCACGTTGTAATACATTTTTCTACCATTTGAAAAATATTTAAACTCCAATATTTCTTTAGTTTACTTGAACTAATGTCAACGAGGAGATTTTAGACGATTTCAGTATTTTTCATAAAAATAATGGCATCATATTTGAAACAATCGATATATATATTTATGCATGTTGTAAATATTTTCTCTACCGTGGGAAAAATATTTAAAATAGAATATTTCTTTAGTTTACTTGAACTAATGACAACGAAGAGATTTTAGACGATTTCAGTATTTTTCATAAAAATAATGGCATCATATTTGAAACAATCGATATATATATATTTATGTGTGTTGTAAATATTTTGTCTTCCGTGTGAAAAATATTTAAACTAGAATATTTCTTGTTTATTTGACCTAATGTCAATGAAGAGATTTTAAATGATTTCAGTATTTTTCATAAAAATAAGGGCATCATATTTGTAACAACCGACATCTATATTTATGCACGTTGTAGATGATTTTTCTACCTTTTGAAAAATATTTAAGCACCAATATTTCTTTAGTTTATTTGACCTAATGTCAATGAAGAGATTTTAAATGATTTCAGTATTTTTCATAAAAATAAGGGCATCATATTTGAAACAATCGATATATATATTTATGCACTTTGTAAATGATTTTTCTACCGTTTGAAAAATATTAAAAAAAGAATATTTCTGTAGTTTATTTGACCTAATATCAATGTAGAGATTTTAGACGATTTTAGTATTTTTTCATAAAAATTAGGGCATCATATTTGAAACAATAGATATCTATATTTATGCACGTACTAAATCTTTTTACTACCGTTTGAAAAATGTTTAAAATAGAATATTTCTTTAGTTTACTTGAACTAATGTCAACGAAGAGATTTTAGATGATTTCAGTATTTTTCATAAAAATAATGGCATCATATTTGAAACAATCGATATATATATTTATGCATGTTGTAAATATTTTCTCTACCGTGTGAAAAATATTTAAAATAGAATATTTCTTTAGTTTACTTGAACTAATGTCAACGAAGAGATTTTAGACGATTTCAGTATTTTTCATAAAAATAATGGCATCATATGTGAAACAATCGATATCTATATTTATGCACGTTGTAATACATTTTTCTACCATTTGAAAAATATTTAAACTCCAATATTTCTTTAGTTTACTTGAACTAATGTCAACGAGGAGATTTTAGACGATTTCAGTATTTTTCATAAAAATAATGGCATCATATTTGAAACAATCGATATATATATTTATGTATGTTGTAAATATTTTTTCTTCCGTGTGAAAAATATTTAAACTAGAATATTTCTTGTTTATTTGACCTAATGTCAATGAAGAGATTTTAAATGATTTCAGTATTTTTCATAAAAATAAGGGCATCATATTTGAAACAACCGACATCTATATTTAGGCACGTTGTAAATCATTTTTCTACCGTTTGAAAAATATTAAAAAAAGAATATTTCTGTAGTTTATTTGAACTAATATCAATGTAGGGATTTTAGACGATTTTAGTATTTTTTCATAAAAATAAGGGCATCATATTTGAAACAATAGATATCTATATTTATGCACGTGCTAAATCTTTTTACTACCGTTTGAAAAATGTTTAAAATAAAATATTTCTATAGTGTACTTGAACTAATGTCAACGAAGAGATTTTAGACGATTTCAGTATTTTTCATAAAAATAATGGCATCATATTTGAAACAATCGATATATATATATTTATGTATGTTGTAAATATTTTGTCTTCCGTGTGAAAAATATTTAAACTAGAATATTTCTTGTTTATTTGACCTAATGTCAATGAAGAGATTTTAAATGATTTCAGTATTTTTCATAAAAATAAGGGCATCATATTTGTAACAACCGACATCTATATTTATGCACGTTGTAGATGATTTTTCTACCTTTTGAAAAATATTTAAGCACCAATATTTCTTTAGTTTATTTGACCTAATGTCAATGAAGAGATTTTAAATGATTTCAGAATTTTTCATAAAAATAAGGGCATCATATTTGAAACAATCGATATATATATTTATGCACTTTGTAAATGATTTTTCTACCGTTTGAAAAATATTAAAAAAAGAATATTTCTGTAGTTTATTTGACCTAATATCAATGTAGAGATTTTAGACGATTTTAGTATTTTTTCATAAAAATTAGGGCATCATATTTGAAACAATAGATATCTATATTTATGCACGTGCTAAATCTTTTTACTACCGTTTGAAAAATGTTTAAAATAGAATATTTCTATAGTGTACTTGAACTAATGTCAACGAAGAGATTTTAGATGATTTCAGTATTTTTCATAAAAATAATGGCATCATATTTGAAACAATCGATATATATATTTATGCATGTTGTAAATATTTTCTCTACCGTGTGAAAAATATTTAAAATAGAATATTTCTTTAGTTTACTTGAACTAATGTCAACGAAGAGATTTTAGACGATTTCAGTATTTTTCATAAAAATAATGGCATCATATGTGAAACAATCGATATCTATATTTATGCACGTTGTAATACATTTTTCTACCGTTTGAAAAATATTTAAACTCCAATATTTCTTTAGTATACTTGAACTAATGTCAACGAGGAGATTTTAGACGATTTCAGTATTTTTCATAAAAATAATGGCATCATATTTGAAACAATCGATATATATATTTATGCATGTTGTAAATATTTTTTCTACCGTGCGAAAAATATTTAAACTAGAATATTTCTTTAGTTTATTTGACCTAATGTCAATGAAGAGATTTTAAATGATTTCAGTATTTTTCATAAAAATAAGGGCATCATATTTGAAACAATCGATATATATATTTATGCACTTTGTAAATAATTTTTCTACCGTTTGAAAAATATTTAAAAAAGAATATTTCTGTAGTTTATTTGACCTAATATCAATGTAGAGATTTTAGACGATTTTAGTATTTTTTCATAAAAATAAGGGCATCATATTTGAAACAATAGATATCTATATTTATGCACGTGCTAAATGTTTTTACTACCGTTTGAAAAATGTTTAAAATAGAATATTTCTATAGTGTACTTGAACTAATGTCAACGAAGAGATTTTAGACGATTTCAGTATTTTTCATAAAAATAATGGCATCATATTTGAAACAATCGATATATATATTTATGTATGTTGTAAATATTTTTTCTTCCGTGTGAAAAATATTTAAACTAGAATATTTCTTGTTTATTTGACCTAATGTCAATGAAGAGATTTTAAATGATTTCAGTATTTTTCATAAAAATAAGGGCATCATATTTGAAACAACCGACATCTATATTTAGGCACGTTGTAAATCATTTTTCTACCGTTTGAAAAATATTAAAAAAAGAATATTTCTGTAGTTTATTTGAACTAATATCAATGTAGGGATTTTAGACGATTTTAGTATTTTTTCATAAAAATAAGGGCATCATATTTGAAATAATAGATATCTATATTTATGCACGTGCTAAATCTTTTTACTACCGTTTGAAAAATATTAAAAAAAGAATATTTCTGTAGTTTATTTGACCTAATATCAATGTAGAGATTTTAGACGATTTTAGTATTTTTTCATAAAAATTAGGGCATCATATTTGAAACAATAGATATCTATATTTATGCACGTGCTAAATCTTTTTACTACCGTTTGAAAAATGTTTAAAATAAAATATTTCTATAGTGTACTTGAACTAATGTCAACGAAGAGATTTTAGACGATTTCAGTATTTTTCATAAAAATAATGGCATCATATTTGAAACAATCCATATATATATTTATGCATGTTGTAAATATTTTCTCTACCGTGGGAAAAATATTTAAAATAGAATATTTCTTTAGTTTACTTGAACTAATGACAACGAAGAGATTTTAGACGATTTCAGTATTTTTCATAAAAATAATGGCATCATATTTGAAACAATCGATATATATATATGTATGTTGTAAATATTTTTTCTTCCGTGTGAAAAATATTTAAACTAGAATATTTCTTGTTTATTTGACCTAATGTCAATGAAGAGATTTTAAATGATTTCAGTATTTTTCATAAAAATAAGGGCATCATATTTGAAACAATCGATGTATATATTTGTGCAGGTTTTAATGAATTTTCTACCGTTTGAAAAATATTTAAACTTCAATATTTCTTTATTTTATTTGACACTAATGTCAATTAAGAGATTTTAAACGATTTTAGTATATTTTCATGAAAATAGGGGCATCATATTTGAAACAATAGATATCTATATTTATGCACGTTGTAAATCATTTTACTACCGTTTGAAAAATGTTTAAAATAGAATATTTCTGTAGTGTACTTGAACTAATGTCAACGAAGAGATTTTAGACGAATTCAGTATTTTTCATAAAAATAAGGGCATCATATTTGAAACAATCGATATATATATTTATGCACGTTGTAATACATTTTTCTACCGTTTGAAAAATATTTAAACTCCAATATTTCTTTAGTATACTTGAACTAATGTCAACGAGGAGATTTTAGACGATTTCAGTATTTTTCATAAAAATAATGGCATCATATTTGAAACAATCGATATATATATTTATGCATGTTGTAAATATTTTCTCTACCGTGTGAAAAATATTTAAAATAGAATATTTCTTTAGTTTACTTGAACTAATGTCAACGAAGAGATTTTAGACGATTTCAGTATTTTTCATAAAAATAATGGCATCATATGTGAAACAATCGATATCTATATTTATGCATGTTGTAAATATTTTTTCTACCGTGCGAAAAATATTTAAACTAGAATATTTCTTTAGTTTATTTGACCTAATGTCAATGAAGAGATTTTAAATGATTTCAGTATTTTTCATAAAAATAAGGGCATCATATTTGAAACAATCGATATATATATTTATGCACTTTGTAAATGATTTTTCTACCGTTTGAAAAATATTTAAACTCCAATATTTCTTTAGTTTATTTGAACTGACATCATTGAAGAGATCTTAGATGATTTTGGTATTTTTTAATAAAAATAAGGGCATCATATTTGAAACAATCGATATATATATTTATGCACGTTATAGATATTTTTTCTACCGTTTGAAAAATATTTAAAGCAGAATATTTCTTTATTTTATTTGACCTAATGTCAATGTGGAGATTTTAAACGATTTTAGTATTTTTTCATAAAAATAGGGGCATCATATTTGAAACAATCGATATATATATTTATGCACGTTGTAATACATTTTTCTACCGTTTGAAAAATATTTAAACTCCAATATCTCTTTAGTTTATTTTAACTAATGTCAGTGAAGTGATTTTAAACGATTTTTGTAATTTTTCATGAAAATAGGGGCATCATATTTGAAACAATCGATATCTATATTTATACATGCTGTAAATCATTTTCTACCGTTTGAGAAATCTTTAAAATCCAATATTTCTTTAGTTTATTTGACCTGATATCAATAAAGGGATTCTAAACGATAATAGTATTTTTTCATAAAAATAAGGGCATCATATTTGTAACAACCGACATCTATATTTATGCACGTTGTAGATGATTTTTCTACCTTTTGAAAAATATTTAAACACCAATATTTCTTTAGTTTATTTGACCTAATGTCAATGAAGAGATTTTAAATGATTTCAGTATTTTTCATAAAAATAAGGGCATCATATTTGAAACAATCGATATATATATATTTATGCACTTTGTAAATGATTTTTCTACCGTTTGAAAAATATTTAAAAAAGAATATTTCTGTAGTTTATTTGACCTAATATCAATGTAGAGATTTTAGACGATTTTAGTATTTTTTCATAAAAATTAGGGCATCATATTTGAAACAATAGATATCTATATTTATGCACGTGCTAAATCTTTTTACTACCGTTTGAAAAATGTTTAAAATAGAATATTTCTATAGTGTACTTGAACTAATGTCAACGAAGAGAATTTAGATGATTTCAGTATTTTTCATAAAAATAATGGCATCATATTTGAAACAATCGATATATATATTTATGCATGTTGTAAATATTTTCTCTACCGTGTGAAAAATATTTAAAATAGAATATTTCTTTAGTTTACTTGAACTAATGTCAACGAAGAGATTTTAGACGATTTCAGTATTTTTCATAAAAATAATGGCATCATATGTGAAACAATCGATATCTATATTTATGCACGTTGTAATACATTTTTCTACCGTTTGAAAAATATTTAAACTCCAATATTTCTTTAGTTTACTTGAACTAATGTCAACGAGGAGATTTTAGACGATTTCAGTATTTTTCATAAAAATAATGGCATCATATTTGAAACAATCGATATATATATTTATGCACTTTGTAAATGATTTTTCTACCGTTTGAAAAATATTAAAAAAAGAATATTTCTGTAGTTTATTTGACCTAATATCAATGTAGAGATTTTAGACGATTTTAGTATTTTTTCATAAAAATAAGGGCATCATATTTGAAACAATAGATATCTATATTTATGCGCGTGCTAAATGTTTTTACTACCGTTTGAAAAATGTTTAAAATAGAATATTTCTATAGTGTACTTGAACTAATGTCAACGAAGAGATTTTAGACGATTTCAGTATTTTTCATAAAAATAATGGCATCATATTTGAAACAATCGATATATATATTTATGTATGTTGTAAATATTTTTTCTTCCGTGTGAAAAATATTTAAACTAGAATATTTCTTGTTTATTTGACCTAATGTCAATGAAGAGATTTTAAATGATTTCAGTATTTTTCATAAAAATAAGGGCATCATATTTGAAACAACCGACATCTATATTTAGGCACGTTGTAAATCATTTTCCTACCGTTTGAAAAATATTAAAAAAAGAATATTTCTGTAGTTTATTTGAACTAATATCAATGTAGGGATTTTAGACGATTTTAGAATTTTTTCATAAAAATAAGGGCATCATATTTGAAACAATAGATATCTATATTTATGCACGTGCTAAATCTTTTTACTACCGTTTGAAAAATGTTTAAAATAAAATATTTCTATAGTGTACTTGAACTAATGTCAACGAAGAGATTTTAGACGATTTCAGTATTTTTCATAAAAATATTGGCATCATATTTGAAACAATCGATATATATATTTATGCATGTTGTAAATATTTTCTCTACCGTGGGAAAAATATTTAAAATAGAATATTTCTTTAGTTTACTTGAACTAATGACAACGAAGAGATTTTAGACGATTTCAGTATTTTTCATAAAAATAATGGCATCATATTTGAAACAATCGATATATATATATTTATGTATGTTGTAAATATTTTGTCTTCCGTGTGAAAAATATTTAAACTAGAATATTTCTTGTTTATTTGACCTAATGTCAATGAAGAGATTTTAAATGATTTCAGTATTTTTCATAAAAATAAGGGCATCATATTTGTAACAACCGACATCTATATTTATGCACGTTGTAGATGATTTTTCTACCTTTTGAAAAATATTTAAGCACCAATATTTCTTTAGTTTATTTGACCTAATGTCAATGAAGAGATTTTAAATGATTTCAGTATTTTTCATAAAAATAAGGGCATCATATTTGAAACAATCGATATATATATTTATGCACTTTGTAAATGATTTTTCTACCGTTTGAAAAATATTAAAAAAAGAATATTTCTGTAGTTTATTTGACCTAATATCAATGTAGAGATTTTAGACGATTTTAGTATTTTTTCATAAAAATTAGGGCATCATATTTGAAACAATAGATATCTATATTTATGCACGTACTAAATCTTTTTACTACCGTTTGAAAAATGTTTAAAATAGAATATTTCTTTAGTTTACTTGAACTAATGTCAACGAAGAGATTTTAGATGATTTCAGTATTTTTCATAAAAATAATGGCATCATATTTGAAACAATCGATATATATATTTATGCATGTTGTAAATATTTTCTCTACCGTGTGAAAAATATTTAAAATAGAATATTTCTTTAGTTTACTTGAACTAATGTCAACGAAGAGATTTTAGACGATTTCAGTATTTTTCATAAAAATAATGGCATCATATGTGAAACAATCGATATCTATATTTATGCACGTTGTAATACATTTTTCTACCATTTGAAAAATATTTAAACTCCAATATTTCTTTAGTTTACTTGAACTAATGTCAACGAGGAGATTTTAGACGATTTCAGTATTTTTCATAAAAATAATGGCATCATATTTGAAACAATCGATATATATATTTATGTATGTTGTAAATATTTTTTCTTCCGTGTGAAAAATATTTAAACTAGAATATTTCTTGTTTATTTGACCTAATGTCAATGAAGAGATTTTAAATGATTTCAGTATTTTTCATAAAAATAAGGGCATCATATTTGAAACAACCGACATCTATATTTAGGCACGTTGTAAATCATTTTTCTACCGTTTGAAAAATATTAAAAAAAGAATATTTCTGTAGTTTATTTGAACTAATATCAATGTAGGGATTTTAGACGATTTTAGTATTTTTTCATAAAAATAAGGGCATCATATTTGAAACAATAGATATCTATATTTATGCACGTGCTAAATCTTTTTACTACCGTGTGAAAAATATTTAAACTAGAATATTTCTTGTTTATTTGACCTAATGTCAATGAAGAGATTTTAAATGATTTCAGTATTTTTCATAAAAATAAGGGCATCATATTTGAAACAACCGACATCTATATTTAGGCACGTTGTAAATCATTTTTCTACCGTTTGAAAAATATTAAAAAAAGAATATTTCTGTAGTTTATTTGAACTAATATCAATGTAGGGATTTTAGACGATTTTAGTATTTTTTCATAAAAATAAGGGCATCATATTTGAAACAATAGATATCTATATTTATGCACGTGCTAAATCTTTTTACTACCGTTTGAAAAATGTTTAAAATAAAATATTTCTATAGTGTACTTGAACTAATGTCAACGAAGAGATTTTAGACGATTTCAGTATTTTTCATAAAAATAATGGCATCATATTTGAAACAATCGATATATATATATTTATGTATGTTGTAAATATTTTGTCTTCCGTGTGAAAAATATTTAAACTAGAATATTTCTTGTTTATTTGACCTAATGTCAATGAAGAGATTTTAAATGATTTCAGTATTTTTCATAAAAATAAGGGCATCATATTTGTAACAACCGACATCTATATTTATGCACGTTGTAGATGATTTTTCTACCTTTTGAAAAATATTTAAGCACCAATATTTCTTTAGTTTATTTGACCTAATGTCAATGAAGAGATTTTAAATGATTTCAGTATTTTTCATAAAAATAATGGCATCATATTTGAAACAATCGATATATATATTTATGCATGTTGTAAATATTTTCTCTACCGTGTGAAAAATATTTAAAATAGAATATTTCTTTAGTTTACTTGAACTAATGTCAACGAAGAGATTTTAGACGATTTCAGTATTTTTCATAAAAATAATGGCATCATATGTGAAACAATCGATATCTATATTTATGCACGTTGTAATACATTTTTCTACCGTTTGAAAAATATTTAAACTCCAATATTTCTTTAGTATACTTGAACTAATGTCAACGAGGAGATTTTAGACGATTTCAGTATTTTTCATAAAAATAATGGCATCATATTTGAAACAATCGATATATATATTTATGCATGTTGTAAATATTTTTTCTACCGTGCGAAAAATATTTAAACTAGAATATTTCTTTAGTTTATTTGACCTAATGTCAATGAAGAGATTTTAAATGATTTCAGTATTTTTCATAAAAATAAGGGCATCATATTTGAAACAATCGATATATATATTTATGCACTTTGTAAATAATTTTTCTACCGTTTGAAAAATATTTAAAAAAGAATATTTCTGTAGTTTATTTGACCTAATATCAATGTAGAGATTTTAGACGATTTTAGTATTTTTTCATAAAAATAAGGGCATCATATTTGAAACAATAGATATCTATATTTATGCACGTGCTAAATGTTTTTACTACCGTTTGAAAAATGTTTAAAATAGAATATTTCTATAGTGTACTTGAACTAATGTCAACGAAGAGATTTTAGACGATTTCAGTATTTTTCATAAAAATAATGGCATCATATTTGAAACAATCGATATATATATTTATGTATGTTGTAAATATTTTTTCTTCCGTGTGAAAAATATTTAAACTAGAATATTTCTTGTTTATTTGACCTAATGTCAATGAAGAGATTTTAAATGATTTCAGTATTTTTCATAAAAATAAGGGCATCATATTTGAAACAACCGACATCTATATTTAGGCACGTTGTAAATCATTTTTCTACCGTTTGAAAAATATTAAAAAAAGAATATTTCTGTAGTTTATTTGAACTAATATCAATGTAGGGATTTTAGACGATTTTAGTATTTTTTCATAAAAATAAGGGCATCATATTTGAAATAATAGATATCTATATTTATGCACGTGCTAAATCTTTTTACTACCGTTTGAAAAATATTAAAAAAAGAATATTTCTGTAGTTTATTTGACCTAATATCAATGTAGAGATTTTAGACGATTTTAGTATTTTTTCATAAAAATTAGGGCATCATATTTGAAACAATAGATATCTATATTTATGCACGTGCTAAATCTTTTTACTACCGTTTGAAAAATGTTTAAAATAAAATATTTCTATAGTGTACTTGAACTAATGTCAACGAAGAGATTTTAGACGATTTCAGTATTTTTCATAAAAATAATGGCATCATATTTGAAACAATCCATATATATATTTATGCATGTTGTAAATATTTTCTCTACCGTGGGAAAAATATTTAAAATAGAATATTTCTTTAGTTTACTTGAACTAATGACAACGAAGAGATTTTAGACGATTTCAGTATTTTTCATAAAAATAATGGCATCATATTTGAAACAATCGATATATATATATGTATGTTGTAAATATTTTTTCTTCCGTGTGAAAAATATTTAAACTAGAATATTTCTTGTTTATTTGACCTAATGTCAATGAAGAGATTTTAAATGATTTCAGTATTTTTCATAAAAATAAGGGCATCATATTTGAAACAATCGATGTATATATTTGTGCAGGTTTTAATGAATTTTCTACCGTTTGAAAAATATTTAAACTTCAATATTTCTTTATTTTATTTGACACTAATGTCAATTAAGAGATTTTAAACGATTTTAGTATATTTTCATGAAAATAGGGGCATCATATTTGAAACAATAGATATCTATATTTATGCACGTTGTAAATCATTTTACTACCGTTTGAAAAATGTTTAAAATAGAATATTTCTGTAGTGTACTTGAACTAATGTCAACGAAGAGATTTTAGACGAATTCAGTATTTTTCATAAAAATAAGGGCATCATATTTGAAACAATCGATATATATATTTATGCACGTTGTAATACATTTTTCTACCGTTTGAAAAATATTTAAACTCCAATATTTCTTTAGTATACTTGAACTAATGTCAACGAGGAGATTTTAGACGATTTCAGTATTTTTCATAAAAATAATGGCATCATATTTGAAACAATCGATATATATATTTATGCATGTTGTAAATATTTTCTCTACCGTGTGAAAAATATTTAAAATAGAATATTTCTTTAGTTTACTTGAACTAATGTCAACGAAGAGATTTTAGACGATTTCAGTATTTTTCATAAAAATAATGGCATCATATGTGAAACAATCGATATCTATATTTATGCACGTTGTAATACATTTTTCTACCGTTTGAAAAATATTTAAACTCCAATATTTCTTTAGTATACTTGAACTAATGTCAACGAGGAGATTTTAGACGATTTCAGTATTTTTCATAAAAATAATGGCATCATATTTGAAACAATCGATATATATATTTATGCATGTTGTAAATATTTTTTCTACCGTGCGAAAAATATTTAAACTAGAATATTTCTTTAGTTTATTTGACCTAATGTCAATGAAGAGATTTTAAATGATTTCAGTATTTTTCATAAAAATAAGGGCATCATATTTGAAACAATCGATATATATATTTATGCACTTTGTAAATAATTTTTCTACCGTTTGAAAAATATTTAAAAAAGAATATTTCTGTAGTTTATTTGACCTAATATCAATGTAGAGATTTTAGACGATTTTAGTATTTTTTCATAAAAATAAGGGCATCATATTTGAAACAATAGATATCTATATTTATGCACGTGCTAAATGTTTTTACTACCGTTTGAAAAATGTTTAAAATAGAATATTTCTATAGTGTACTTGAACTAATGTCAACGAAGAGATTTTAGACGATTTCAGTATTTTTCATAAAAATAATGGCATCATATTTGAAACAATCGATATATATATTTATGTATGTTGTAAATATTTTTTCTTCCGTGTGAAAAATATTTAAACTAGAATATTTCTTGTTTATTTGACCTAATGTCAATGAAGAGATTTTAAATGATTTCAGTATTTTTCATAAAAATAAGGGCATCATATTTGAAACAACCGACATCTATATTTAGGCACGTTGTAAATCATTTTTCTACCGTTTGAAAAATATTAAAAAAAGAATATTTCTGTAGTTTATTTGAACTAATATCAATGTAGGGATTTTAGACGATTTTAGTATTTTTTCATAAAAATAAGGGCATCATATTTGAAATAATAGATATCTATATTTATGCACGTGCTAAATCTTTTTACTACCGTTTGAAAAATATTAAAAAAAGAATATTTCTGTAGTTTATTTGACCTAATATCAATGTAGAGATTTTAGACGATTTTAGTATTTTTTCATAAAAATTAGGGCATCATATTTGAAACAATCGATATATATATTTATGCACGTTGTAAATCATTTTTCTACCGTTTGAAAAATATTTCAACTAGAATATTTCTTTAGATTACTTGAACTAATGTCAACGAAGAGATTTTAGATGATTTCAGTATTTTTCATACAAATAAGGGCATCATATTTGAAACAATCGATATATATATTTATGCACTTGTAAATCATTTTTCTACAGTTTGAAAAATATTTAAAATCCAATATTTCTTAGTTTATTTGAACTGACATCATTGAAGAGATCTTAGATGATTTTAGTATTTTTTAATAAAAATATGGGCATCATATGTGAAACAATCGATATCTATATTTATGCACGTTGTAAATCATTTTTCTACCGTTTGAAAAATATTTCAACTAGAATATTTCTTTATTTTACTTGAACTAATGTCAACGAGGAGATTTTAGACGATTTCAGTATTTTTCATAAAAATAATGGCATCATATTTGAAACAATCGATATATATATTTATGCATGTTGTAAATATTTTTTCTTCCGTGTGAAAAATATTTAAACTAGAATATTTCTTGTTTATTTGACCTAATGTCAATGAAGAGATTTTAAATGATTTCAGTATTTTTCATAAAAATAAGGGCATCATATTTGAAACAATCGATATATATATTTATGCACGTTATAGATATTTTTTCTACCGTTTGAAAAATATTTAAACCAGAATATTTCTTTATTTTATTTGACCTAATGTCAATGTGGAGATTTTAAACGATTTTAGTATTTTTTCATAAAAATAGGGGCATCATATTTGAAACAATCGATATATATATTTATGCATGTTGTAATACATTTTTCTACCGTTTGAAAAATATTTAAACTCCAATATCTCTTTAGTTTATTTTAAGTAATGTCAATGAAGTGATTTTAAACGATTTTTGTAATTTTTCATGAAAATAGGGGCATCATATTTGAAACAATCGATATCTATATTTATACACGCTGTAAATCATTTTCTACCGTTTGAGAAATCTTTAAAATCCAATATTTCTTTAGTTTATTTGACCTGATATCAATAAAGGGATTCTAAACGATAATAGTATTTTTTCATAAAAATAAGGGCATCATATTTGTAACAACCGACATCTATATTTATGCACGTTGTAGATGATTTTTCTACCTTTTGAAAAATATTTAAACACCAATATTTCTTTAGTTTATTTGACCTAATGTCAATGAAGAGATTTTAAATGATTTCAGTATTTTTCATAAAAATAAGGGCATCATATTTGAAACAATCGATATATATATTTATGCACTTTGTAAATGATTTTTCTACCGTTTGAAAAATATTTAAAAAAGAATATTTCTGTAGTTTATTTGACCTAATATCAATGTAGAGATTTTAGACGATTTTAGTATTTTTTCATAAAAATTAGGGCATCATATTTGAAACAATAGATATCTATATTTATGCACGTGCTAAATCTTTTTACTACCGTTTGAAAAATGTTTAAAATAAAATATTTCTATAGTGTACTTGAACTAATGTCAACGAAGAGATTTTAGACGATTTCAGTATTTTTCATAAAAATAATGGCATCATATTTGAAACAATCCATATATATATTTATGCATGTTGTAAATATTTTCTCTACCGTGGGAAAAATATTTAAAATAGAATATTTCTTTAGTTTACTTGAACTAATGACAACGAAGAGATTTTAGACGATTTCAGTATTTTTCATAAAAATAATGGCATCATATTTGAAACAATCGATATATATATATTTATGTATGTTGTAAATATTTTTTCTTCCGTGTGAAAAATATTTAAACTAGAATATTTCTTGTTTATTTGACCTAATGTCAATGAAGAGATTTTAAATGATTTCAGTATTTTTCATAAAAATAAGGGCATCATATTTGAAACAATCGATGTATATATTTGTGCAGGTTTTAATGAATTTTCTACCGTTTGAAAAATATTTAAACTTCAATATTTCTTTATTTTATTTGACACTAATGTCAATTAAGAGATTTTAAACGATTTTAGTATATTTTCATGAAAATAGGGGCATCATATTTGAAACAATAGATATCTATATTTATGCACGTTGTAAATCATTTTACTACCGTTTGAAAAATGTTTAAAATAGAATATTTCTGTAGTGTACTTGAACTAATGTCAACGAAGAGATTTTAGACGAATTCAGTATTTTTCATAAAAATAAGGGCATCATATTTGAAACAATCGATATATATATTTATGCACGTTGTAATACATTTTTCTACCGTTTGAAAAATATTTAAACTCAAATATTTCCTTAGTTTACTTGAACTAATGTCAACGAAGAGATTTTAGACGATTTCAGTATTTTTCATAAAAATAATGGCATCATATTTGAAACAATCGATATATATATTTATGCACGTTATAGATATTTTTTCTACCGTTTGAAATATATTTAAACCAGAATATTTCTTTATTTTATTTGACCTAATGTCAATGTGGAGATTTTAAACGATTTTAGTATTTTTTCATAAAAATAGGGGCATCATATTTGAAACAATTGATATATATATTTATGCACGTTGTAATACATTTTTCTACCGTTTGAAAAATATTTAAACTCCAATATCTCTTTAGTTTATTTTAACTAATGTCAATGAAGTGATTTTAAACGATTTTTGTAATTTTTCATGAAAATAGGGGCATCATATTTGAAACAATCGATATCTATATTTATACACGCTGTAAATCATTTTCTACCGTTTGAGAAATCTTTAAAATCCAATATTTCTTTAGTTTATTTGACCTGATATCAATAAAGGGATTCTAAACGATAATAGTATTTTTTCATAAAAATAAGGGCATCATATTTGTAACAACCGACATCTATATTTATGCACGTTGTAGATGATTTTTCTACCTTTTGAAAAATATTTAAACACCAATATTTCTTTAGTTTATTTGACCTAATGTCAATGAAGAGATTTTAAATGATTTCAGTATTTTTCATAAAAATAAGGGCATCATATTTGAAACAATCGATATATATATTTATGCACTTTGTAAATGATTTTTCTACCGTTTGAAAAATATTTAAAAAAGAATATTTCTGTAGTTTATTTGACCTAATATCAATGTAGAGATTTTAGACGATTTTAGTATTTTTTCATAAAAATTAGGGCATTATATTTGAAACAATCGATATATATATTTATGCACTTTGTAAATGATTTTTCTACCGTTTGAAAAATATTTAAAAAAGAATATTTCTGTAGTTTATTTGAACTAATGTCAATGAAGAGATTTTAGATGATTTCAGTATTTTTCATAAAAATAATGGCATCATATTTGAAACAATCGATATATATATTTATGCATGTTGTAAATATTTTCTCTACCGTGTGAAAAATATTTAAAATAGAATATTTCTTTAGTTTACTTGAACTAATGTCAACCAAGAGATTTTAGACGATTTCAGTAGTTTTCATAAAAATAATGGCATCATATGTGAAACAATCGATATCTATATTTATGCACGTTCTAAATCATTTTTCTACCGTTTGAAAAATATTTAAACTCCAATATTTCTTTAGTTTACTTGAAATAATGTCAACGAAGAGATTTTAGACGATTTGAGTATTTTTCATAAAAATAATGGCATCATATTTGAAACAATCGATATATATATTTATGCACTTGTAAATGATTTTTCTACAGTTTGAAAAATATTTAAACTCCAATATTTCTTAGTTTATTTGAACTGACATCATTGAAGAGATCTTAGATGATTTTAGTATTTTTTAATTAAAATAAGGGCCTCATATGTGAAACAATCGATATCTATATTTATGCACGTTGTAAATCATTTTTCTACCGTTTGAAAAATATTTCAACTAGAATATTTCTTTAGTTTACTTGAACTAATGTCAACGAAGAGATTTTAGATGATTTCAGTATTTTTCATACAAATAAGGGCATCATATTTGAAACAATCGATATATATATTTATGCACTTGTAAATCATTTTTCTACAGTTTGAAAAATATTTAAAATCCAATATTTCTTAGTTTATTTGAACTGACATCATTGAAGAGATCTTAGATGATTTTAGTATTTTTTAATAAAAATAAGGGCATCATATGTGAAACAATCGATATCTATATTTATGCACGTTGTAAATCATTTTTCTACCGTTTGAAAAATATTTCAACTAGAATATTTCTTTATTTTACTTGAACTAATGTCAACGAGGAGATTTTAGACGATTTCAGTATTTTTCATAAAAATAATGGCATCATATTTGAAACAATCGATATATATATTTATGCATGTTGTAAATATTTTTTCTTCCGTGTGAAAAATATTTAAACTAGAATATTTCTTGTTTATTTGACCTAATGTCAATGAAGAGATTTTAAATGATTTCAGTATTTTTCATAAAAATAAGGGCATCATATTTGAAACAATCGATATATATATTTATGCACGTTATAGATATTTTTTCTACCGTTTGAAAAATATTTAAACCAGAATATTTCTTTATTTTATTTGACCTAATGTCAATGTGGAGATTTTAAAAGATTTTAGTATTTTTTCATAAAAATAGGGGCATCATATTTGAAACAATCGATATATATATTTATGCATGTTGTAATACATTTTTCTACCGTTTGAAAAATATTTAAACTCCAATATCTCTTTAGTTTATTTTAAGTAATGTCAATGAAGTGATTTTAAACGATTTTTGTAATTTTTCATGAAAATAGGGGCATCATATTTGAAACAATCGATATCTATATTTATACACGCTGTAAATCATTTTCTACCGTTTGAGAAATCTTTAAAATCCAATATTTCTTTAGTTTATTTGACCTGATATCAATAAAGGGATTCTAAACGATAATAGTATTTTTTCATAAAAATAAGGGCATCATATTTGTAACAACCGACATCTATATTTATGCACGTTGTAGATGATTTTTCTACCTTTTGAAAAATATTTAAACACCAATATTTCTTTAGTTTATTTGACCTAATGTCAATGAAGAGATTTTAAATGATTTCAGTATTTTTCATAAAAATAAGGGCATCATATTTGAAACAATCGATATATATATTTATGCACTTTGTAAATGATTTTTCTACCGTTTGAAAAATATTTAAAAAAGAATATTTCTGTAGTTTATTTGACCTAATATCAATGTAGAGATTTTAGACGATTTTAGTATTTTTGCATAAAAATTAGGGCATCATATTTGAAACAATAGATATCTATATTTATGCACGTGCTAAATCTTTTTACTACCGTTTGAAAAATGTTTAAAATAGAATATTTCTATAGTGTACTTGAACTAATGTTAACGAAGAGATTTAGATGATTTCAGTATTTTTCATAAAAATAATGGCTTCATATTTGAAACAATCGATATATATATTTATGCATGTTGTAAATATTTTTTCTACCGTGTGAAAAATATTTAAAATAGAATATTTCTTTAGTTTACTTGAACTAATGTCAACGAAGAGATTTTAGACGATTTGAGTATTTTTCATAAAAATAATGGCATCATATTTGAAACAATCGATATATATATTTATGCATGTTGTAAATATTTTTTCTACCGTGTGAAAAATATTTAAACTAGAATATTTCTTTAGTTTATTTGACCTAATGTCAATGAAGAGATTTTAAATGATTTCAGTATTTTTCATAAAAATAAGGGCATCATATTTGAAACAATCGATATATATATTTATGCACTTTGTAAATGATTTTTCTACCGTTTGAAAAATATTTAAACTCCAATATTTCTTAGTTTATTTGAACTGACATCATTTAAGAGATCTTAGATGATTTTAGTATTTTTTAATAAAAATAAGGGCATCATATGTGAAACAATCGATATCTATATTTATGCACGTTGTAAATCATTTTTCTACCGTTTGAAAAATATTTCAACTAGAATATTTCTTTAGTTTACTTGAACTAATGTCAACGAAGAGATTTTAGATGATTTCAGTATTTTTCATACAAATAGGGGCATCATATTTGAAACAATCGATATGTATATTTATGCACGTAATAGATATTTTTTCTACCGTTTCAAAAATATATAAACCAGAATATTTCTTTATTTTACTTGAACTAATGTCAACGAGGAGATTTTAGACGATTTCAGTATTTTTCATACAAATAAGGGCATCATATTTGAAACAATCGATATTTATATTTATGCACGTTATAGATATTTTTTCTACCGTTTGAAAAACATTTAAACCAGAATATTTCTTTATTTTATTTGACCTAATGTCAATGTGGAGATTTTAAACGATTTTAGTATTTTTTCATAAAAATAGGGGCATCATATTTGAAACAATCCATATATATATTTATGCACGTTGTAATACATTTTTCTACCGTTTGAAAAATATTTAAACTCCAATATCCCTTTAGTTTATTTTAACTAATGTCAATGAAGTGATTTTAAACGATTTTTGTAATTTTTCATGAAAATAGGGGCATCATATTTGAAACAATCGATATCTATATTTATACACGCTGTAAATCATTTTCTACCGTTTGGGAAATCTTTAAAATCCAATATTTCTTTAGTTTATTTGACCTGATATCAATAAAGGGATTCTAAACGATAATAGTATTTTTTCATAAAAATAAGGGCATCATATTTGTAACAACCGACATCTATATTTATGCACGTTGTAGATGATTTTTCTACCTTTTGAAAAATATTTAAACACCAATATTTCTTTAGTTTATTTGACCTAATGTCAATGAAGAGATTTTAAATGATTTCAGTATTTTTCATAAAAATAAGGGCATCATATTTGAAACAATCGATATATATATTTATGCACTTTGTAAATGATTTTTCTACCGTTTGAAAAATATTTAAAAAAGAATATTTGTGTAGTTTATTTGACCTAATATCAATGTAGAGATTTTAGACGATTTTAGTATTTTTTCATAAAAATTAGGGCATCATATTTGAAACAATAGATATCTATATTTATGCACGTGCTAAATCTTTTTACTACCGTTTGAAAAATGTTTAAAATAGAATATTTCTATAGTGTACTTGAACTAATGTCAACGAAGAGATTTTAGATGATTTCAGTATTTTTCATAAAAATAATGGCATCATATTTGAAACAATCGATATATATATTTATGCATGTTGTAAATATTTTCTCTACCGTGTGAAAAATATTTAAAATAGAATATTTCTTTAGTTTACTTGAACTAATGTCAACGAAGAGATTTTAGACGATTTCAGTATTTTTCATAAAAATAATGGCATCATATGTGAAACAATCGATATCTATATTTATGCACGTTGTAACTCATTTTTCTACCGTTTTAAAAAATATTTAAACTCCAATATTTCTTTAGTTTACTTGAAATAATGTCACGAAGAGATTTTAGACGATTTGAGTATTTTTCATAAAAATAATGGCATCATATTTGAAACAATGATATATATATTTATGCATGTTGTAAATATTTTTTCTACCTTGTGAAAAATATTTAAACTAGAATATTTCGTTAGTTTATATGACCTAATGTCAATGAAGAGATTTTAAATGATTTCAGTATTTTTCATAAAAATAAGGGCATCATATTTGAAACAATCGATATATATATTTATGCACTTTGTAAATGATTTTTCTACCGTTTGAAAAATATTTAAACTCCAATATTTCTTTAGTTTATTTGAACTGACATCATTGAAGAGATCTTAGATGATTTTAGTATTTTTTAATAAAAATAAGGGCATCATATGTGAAACAATCGATATGCATATTTATGCACGTTGTAAATCATTTTTCTACCGTTTGAAAAATATTTCAACTAGAATATTTCTTTAGTTTACTTGAACTAATGTCAACGAAGAGATTTTAGACGTTTTCAGTATTTTTCATACAAATAAGGGCATCATATTTGAAACAATCGATATATATATTTATGCACGTTATAGATATTTTTTCTACCGTTTGAAAAACATTTAAACCAGAATATTTCTTTATTTTATTTGACCTAATGTCAATGTGGAGATTTTAAACGATTTTAGTATTTTTTCATAAAAATAGGGGCATCATATTTGAAACAATCCATATATATATTTATGCACGTTGTAATACATTTTTCTACCGTTTGAAAAATATTTAAACTCCAATATCCCTTTAGTTTATTTTAACTAATGTCAATGAAGTGATTTTAAACGATTTTTGTAATTTTTCATGAAAATAGGGGCATCATATTTGAAACAATCGATATCTATATTTATACACGCTGTAAATCATTTTCTACCGTTTGAGAAATCTTTAAAATCCAATATTTCTTTAGTTTATTTGACCTGATATCAATAAAGGGATTCTAAACGATAATAGTATTTTTTCATAAAAATAAGGGCATCATATTTCTAACAACCGACATCTATATTTATGCACGTTGTAGATGATTTTTCTACCTTTTGAAAAATATTTAAACACCAATATTTCTTTAGTTTATTTGACCTAATGTCAATGAAGAGATTTTAAATGATTTCAGTATTTTTCATAAAAATAAGGGCATC
This sequence comes from Leptodirus hochenwartii, assembly GCA_947310635.1. Lineage (NCBI taxonomy): Eukaryota > Metazoa > Arthropoda > Insecta > Coleoptera > Leiodidae > Leptodirus > Leptodirus hochenwartii. The sequence goes on from OX371177.1 coordinate 49,567,788, forward strand.
ATATTTGAAACAATCGATATATATATTTATGCACTTTGTAAATGATTTTTCTACCGTTTGAAAAATATTTAAAAAAGAATATTTCTGTAGTTTATTTGACCTAATATCAATGTAGAGATTTTAGACGATTTTAGTATTTTTTCATAAAAATTAGGGCATCATATTTGAAACAATAGATATCTATATTTATGCACGTGCTAAATCTTTTTACTACCGTTTGAAAAATGTTTAAAATAGAATATTTCTATAGTGTACTTGAACTAATGTCAACGAAGAGATTTTAGATGATTTCAGTATTTTTCATAAAAATAATGGCATCATATTTGAAACAATCGATATATATATTTATGCATGTTGTAAATATTTTCTCTACCGTGTGAAAAATATTTAAAATAGAATATTTCTTTAGTTTACTTGAACTAATGTCAACGAAGAGATTTTAGACGATTTCAGTATTTTTCATAAAAATAATGGCATCATATGTGAAACAATCGATATCTATATTTATGCACGTTGTAACTCATTTTTCTACCGTTTTAAAAAATATTTAAACTCCAATATTTCTTTAGTTTACTTGAAATAATGTCACGAAGAGATTTTAGACGATTTGAGTATTTTTCATAAAAATAATGGCATCATATTTGAAACAATCGATATATATATTTATGCATGTTGTAAATATTTTTTCTACCTTGTGAAAAATATTTAAACTAGAATATTTCGTTAGTTTATATGACCTAATGTCAATGAAGAGATTTTAAATGATTTCAGTATTTTTCATAAAAATAAGGGCATCATATTTGAAACAATCGATATATATATTTATGCACTTTGTAAATGATTTTTCTACCGTTTGAAAAATATTAAAAAAAGAATATTTCTGTAGTTTATTTGACCTAATATCAATGTAGAGATTTTAGACGATTTTAGTATTTTTTCATAAAAATTAGGGCATCATATTTGAAACAATAGATATCTATATTTATGCACGTGCTAAATCTTTTTACTACCGTTTGAAAAATGTTTAAAATAGAATATTTCTATAGTGTGTCAACGAAGAGATTTTAGACAATTTCAGTATTTTTCATAAAAATAAGGCCATCATATTTGAAACAATGGATATATATATTTTTGCACGTTGTAGATGATTTTTCTACCTTTTGAAAAATATTTAAACACCAATATTTCTTTATTTTATTTGAACTAACAACAATGAAGAGATTTTAGATGATTTTAGTATTTTTTAATAAAAATAAGGGCATCATATTTGATACAATCGATATCTATATTTATTTACATTGTATATAATTTTTCTACCATTTGAAAAATATTTAAACTCCAATATTTCTTTAGTTTACTTGAACTAATGTCAGCGAAGAGATTTTAGACGATTTCAGTATTTTTCATCAAAATAAGGCCATCATATTTGAAACAATGGATATATATATTTATGCACGTTGTAAATCATTTTTCTACCGTTTGAAAAATATTTCAACTAGAATATTTCTTTAGTTTACTTGAACTAATGTCAACGAAGAGATTTTAGATGATTTCAGTATTTTTCATAAAAATAATGGCATCATATTTGAAACAATCGATATATATATATTTATGCATGTTGTAAATATTTTCTCTACCGTGTGAAAAATATTTAAAATTGAATATTTCTTTAGTTTACTTGAACTAATGTCAACGAAGAGATTTTAGACGATTTCAGTATTTTTCATAAAAATAATGGCATCATATGTGAAACAATCGATATCTATATTTATGCACGTTGTAACTCATTTTTCTACCGTTTTAAAAAATATTTAAACTCCAATATTTCTTTAGTTTACTTGAAATAATATCAACGAAGAGATTTTAGACGATTTGAGTATTTTTCATAAAAATAATGGCATCATATTTGAAACAATCGATATATATATTTATGCATGTTGTAAATATTTTTTCTACCGTGTGAAAAATATTTAAACTAGAATATTTCGTTAGTTTATTTGACCTAATGTCAATGAAGAGATTTTAAATGATTTCAGTATTTTTCATAAAAATAAGGGCATCATATTTGAAAAAATCGATATATATATTTATGCACTTTGTAAATGATTTTTCTACCGTTTGAAAAATATTTAAACTCCAATATTTCTTAGTTTATTTGAACTGACATCATTGAAGAGATCTTAGATGATTTTAGTATTTTTTAATAAAAATAAGGGCATCATATGTGAAACAATCGATATCTATATTTATGCATGTTGTAAATCATTTTTCTACCGTTTGAAAAATATTTCAACTAGAATATTTGTTTAGTTTACTTGAATTAATGTCAACGAAGAGATTTTAGACGATTTCAGTATTTTTCATACAAATAAGGGCATCATATTTGAAACAATCGATATATATATTTATGCACTTTGTAAATGATTTTTCTACCGTTTGAAAAATATTTAAAAAAGAATATTTCTGTAGTTTATTTGACCTAATATCAATGTAGAGATTTTAGACGATTTTAGTATTTTTTCATAAAAATAAGGGCATCATATTTGAAACAATAGATATCTATATTTATGCACGTGCTAAATGTTTTTACTACCGTTTGAAAAATGTTTAAAATAGAATATTTATATAGTGTACTTGAACTAATGTCAACGAAGAGATTTTAGACGATTTCAGTATTTTTCATAAAAATAATGGCATCATATTTGAAACAATCGATATATATATTTATGCATGTTGTAAATATTTTTTCTTCCGTGTGAAAAATATTTAAACTAGAATATTTCTTGTTTATTTGACCTAATGTCAATGAAGAGATTTTAAATGATTTCAGTATTTTTCATAAAAATAAGGGCATCATATTTGAAACAATCGATATATATATTTATGCACGTTATAGATATTTTTTCTACCGTTTGAAAAATATTTCAACTAGAATATTTCTTTAGTTTACTTGAACTAATGTCAACGAAGAGATTTTAGATGATTTCAGTATTTTTCATACAAATAAGGGCATCATATTTGAAACAATCGATATATATATTTATGCACGTTATAGATATTTTTTCTACCGTTTCAAAAATATTTAAACCAGAATATTTCTTTATTTTACTTGAACTAATGTCAACGAAGAGATTTTAGACGATTTCAGTATTTTTCATAAAAATAAGGCCATCATATTTGAAACAATGGATATATATATTTTTGCACGTTGTAGATGATTTTTCTACCTTTTGAAAAATATTTAAACACCAATATTTCTTTATTTTATTTGAACTAACAACAATGAAGAGATTTTAGATGATTTTAGTATTTTTTAATAAAAATAAGGGCATCATATTTGATACAATCGATATCTATATTTATTTACATTGTATATAATTTTTCTACCATTTGAAAAATATTTAAACTCCAATATTTCTTTAGTTTACTTGAACTAATGTCAGCGAAGAGATTTTAGACGATTTCAGTATTTTTCATCAAAATAAGGCCATCATATTTGAAACAATGGATATATATATTTATGCACGTTGTAGATGATTTTTCTACCTTTTGAAAAATATTTCAACTTCAATATTTCTTTAGTTTATTTGAACTGACATCATTGAAGAGATCTTAGATGATTTTAGTATTTTTTAATAAAAATAAGGGCATCATAAGTGAAACAATCGATATCTATATTTATGCACGTTGTAAATCATTTTTCTACCGTTTGAAAAATATTTCAACTAGAATATTTCTTTAGTTTACTTGAACTAATGTCAACGAAGAGATTTTAGATGATTTCAGTATTTTTCATAAAAATAATGGCATCATATTTGAAACAATCGATATATATATATTTATGCATGTTGTAAATATTTTCTCTACCGTGTGAAAAATATTTAAAATTGAATATTTCTTTAGTTTACTTGAACTAATGTCAACGAAGAGATTTTAGACGATTTCAGTATTTTTCATAAAAATAATGGCATCATATGTGAAACAATCGATATCTATATTTATGCACGTTGTAACTCATTTTTCTACCGTTTTAAAAAATATTTAAACTCCAATATTTCTTTAGTTTACTTGAAATAATGTCAACGAAGAGATTTTAGACGATTTGAGTATTTTTCATAAAAATAATGGCATCATATTTGAAACAATCGATATATATATTTATGCATGTTGTAAATATTTTTTCTACCGTGTGAAAAATATTTAAACTAGAATATTTCGTTAGTTTATTTGACCTAATGTCAATGAAGAGATTTTAAATGATTTCAGTATTTTTCATAAAAATAAGGGCATCATATTTGAAAAAATCGATATATATATTTATGCACTTTGTAAATGATTTTTCTACCGTTTGAAAAATATTTAAACTCCAATATTTCTTAGTTTATTTGAACTGACATCATTGAAGAGATCTTAGATGATTTTAGTATTTTTTAATAAAAATAAGGGCATCATATGTGAAACAATCGATATCTATATTTATGCATGTTGTAAATCATTTTTCTACCGTTTGAAAAATATTTCAACTAGAATATTTGTTTAGTTTACTTGAATTAATGTCAACGAAGAGATTTTAGACGATTTCAGTATTTTTCATACAAATAAGGGCATCATATTTGAAACAATCGATATATATATTTATGCATGTTGTAAATCATTTTTCTACCGTTTGAAAAATATTTCAACTAGAATATTTCTTTAGTTTACTTGAACTAATGTCAACGAAGAGATTTTAGATGATTTCAGTATTTTTCATACAAATAAGGGCATCATATTTGAAACAATCGATATATATATTTATGCACTTTGTAAATGATTTTTCTACCGTTTGAAAAATATTTAAAAAAGAATATTTCTGTAGTTTATTTGACCTAATATCAATGTAGATATTTTAGACGATTTTAGTATTTTTTCATAAAAATAAGGGCATCATATTTGAAACAATAGATATCTATATTTATGCACGTGCTAAATGTTTTTACTACCGTTTGAAAAATGTTTAAAATAGAATATTTATATAGTGTACTTGAACTAATGTCAACGAAGAGATTTTAGACGATTTCAGTATTTTTCATAAAAATAATGGCATCATATTTGAAACAATCGATATATATATTTATGCATGTTGTAAATATTTTTTCTTCCGTGTGAAAAATATTTAAACTAGAATATTTCTTGTTTATTTGACCTAATGTCAATGAAGAGATTTTAAATGATTTCAGTATTTTTCATAAAAATAAGGGCATCATATTTGAAACAATCGATATATATATTTATGCACGTTATAGATATTTTTTCTACCGTTTGAAAAATATTTAAACCAGAATATTTCTTTATTTTATTTGACCTAATGTCAATGTGGAGATTTTAAACGATTTTAGTATTTTTTCATAAAAATAGGGGCATCATATTTGAAACAATCGATATATATATTTATGCACGTTGTAATACATTTTTCTACCGTTTGAAAAATATTTAAACTCCAATATCTCTTTAGTTTATTTTAACTAATATCAATGAAGTGATTTTAAACGATTTTTGTAATTTTTCATGAAAATAGGGGCATCATATTTGAAACAATCGATATCTATATTTATACACGCTGTAAATCATTTTCTACCGTTTGAGAAATCTTTAAAATCCAATATTTCTTTAGTTTATTTGACCTGATATCAATAAAGGGATTCTAAACGATAATAGTATTTTTTCATAAAAATAAGGGCATCATATTTGTAACAACCGACATCTATATTTATGCACGTTGTAGATGATTTTTCTACCTTTTGAAAAATATTTAAACACCAATATTTCTTTAGTTTATTTGACCTAATGTCAATGAAGAGATTTTAAATGATTTCAGTATTTTTCATAAAAATAAGGGCATCATATTTGAAACAATCGATATATATATTTATGCACTTTGTAAATGATTTTTCTACCGTTTGAAAAATATTTAAAAAAGAATATTTCTGTAGTTTATTTGACCTAATATCAATGTAGAGATTTTAGACGATTTTAGTATTTTTTCATAAAAATTAGGGCATCATATTTGAAACAATAGATATCTATATTTATGCACGTGCTAAATCTTTTTACTACCGTTTGAAAAATGTTTAAAATAGAATATTTCTATAGTGTACTTGAACTAATGTCAACGAAGAGATTTTAGACGATTTCAGTATTTTTCATAAAAATAATGGCATCATATTTGAAACAATCGATATATATATTTATGCATGTTGTAAATATTTTCTCTACCATGTGAAAAATATTTAAAATAGAATATTTCTTTAGTTTACTTGAACTAATGTCAACGAAGAGATTTTAGACGATTTCAGTATTTTTCATAAAAATAATGGCATCATATGTGAAACAATCGATATCTATATTTATGCACGTTGTAAATCATTTTTCTACGGTTTGAAAAATATTTAAACTCCAATATTTCTTTAGTTTACTTGAAATAATGCCAACGAAGAGATTTTAGACGATTTCAGTATTTTTCATAAAAATAATGGCATCATATGTGAAACAATCGATATCTATATTTATGCACGTTGTAAATCATTTTTCTACGGTTTGAAAAATATTTAAACTCCAATATTTCTTTAGTTTACCTGAACTAATGTCAACGAAGAGATTTTAGACGATTTCAGTATTTTTCATACAAATAAGGGCATCATATTTGAAACAATCGATATTTATATTTATGCACGTTATAGATATTTTTTCTACCGTTTGAAAAACATTTAAACCAGAATATTTCTTTATTTTATTTGACCTAATGTCAATGTGGAGATTTTAAACGATTTTAGTATTTTTTCATAAAAATAGGGGCATCATATTTGAAACAATCCATATATATATTTATGCACGTTGTAATACATTTTTCTACCGTTTGAAAAATATTTAAACTCCAATATCCCTTTAGTTTATTTTAACTAATGTCAATGAAGTGATTTTAAACGATTTTTGTAATTTTTCATGAAAATAGGGGCATCATATTTGAAACAATCGATATCTATATTTATACACGCTGTAAATCATTTTCTACCGTTTGGGAAATCTTTAAAATCCAATATTTCTTTAGTTTATTTGACCTGATATCAATAAAGGGATTCTAAACGATAATAGTATTTTTTCATAAAAATAAGGGCATCATATTTGTAACAACCGACATCTATATTTATGCACGTTGTAGATGATTTTTCTACCTTTTGAAAAATATTTAAACACCAATATTTCTTTAGTTTATTTGACCTAATGTCAATGAAGAGATTTTAAATGATTTCAGTATTTTTCATAAAAATAAGGGCATCATATTTGAAACAATCGATATATATATTTATGCACTTTGTAAATGATTTTTCTACCGTTTGAAAAATATTTAAAAAAGAATATTTGTGTAGTTTATTTGACCTAATATCAATGTAGAGATTTTAGACGATTTTAGTATTTTTTCATAAAAATTAGGGCATCATATTTGAAACAATAGATATCTATATTTATGCACGTGCTAAATCTTTTTACTACCGTTTGAAAAATGTTTAAAATAGAATATTTCTATAGTGTACTTGAACTAATGTCAACGAAGAGATTTTAGATGATTTCAGTATTTTTCATAAAAATAATGGCATCATATTTGAAACAATCGATATATATATTTATGCATGTTGTAAATATTTTCTCTACCGTGTGAAAAATATTTAAAATAGAATATTTCTTTAGTTTACTTGAACTAATGTCAACGAAGAGATTTTAGACGATTTCAGTATTTTTCATAAAAATAATGGCATCATATGTGAAACAATCGATATCTATATTTATGCACGTTGTAACTCATTTTTCTACCGTTTTAAAAAATATTTAAACTCCAATATTTCTTTAGTTTACTTGAAATAATGTCACGAAGAGATTTTAGACGATTTGAGTATTTTTCATAAAAATAATGGCATCATATTTGAAACAATGATATATATATTTATGCATGTTGTAAATATTTTTTCTACCTTGTGAAAAATATTTAAACTAGAATATTTCGTTAGTTTATATGACCTAATGTCAATGAAGAGATTTTAAATGATTTCAGTATTTTTCATAAAAATAAGGGCATCATATTTGAAACAATCGATATATATATTTATGCACTTTGTAAATGATTTTTCTACCGTTTGAAAAATATTTAAACTCCAATATTTCTTTAGTTTATTTGAACTGACATCATTGAAGAGATCTTAGATGATTTTAGTATTTTTTAATAAAAATAAGGGCATCATATGTGAAACAATCGATATGCATATTTATGCACGTTGTAAATCATTTTTCTACCGTTTGAAAAATATTTCAACTAGAATATTTCTTTAGTTTACTTGAACTAATGTCAACGAAGAGATTTTAGACGTTTTCAGTATTTTTCATACAAATAAGGGCATCATATTTGAAACAATCGATATATATATTTATGCACGTTATAGATATTTTTTCTACCGTTTGAAAAACATTTAAACCAGAATATTTCTTTATTTTATTTGACCTAATGTCAATGTGGAGATTTTAAACGATTTTAGTATTTTTTCATAAAAATAGGGGCATCATATTTGAAACAATCCATATATATATTTATGCACGTTGTAATACATTTTTCTACCGTTTGAAAAATATTTAAACTCCAATATCCCTTTAGTTTATTTTAACTAATGTCAATGAAGTGATTTTAAACGATTTTTGTAATTTTTCATGAAAATAGGGGCATCATATTTGAAACAATCGATATCTATATTTATACACGCTGTAAATCATTTTCTACCGTTTGAGAAATCTTTAAAATCCAATATTTCTTTAGTTTATTTGACCTGATATCAATAAAGGGATTCTAAACGATAATAGTATTTTTTCATAAAAATAAGGGCATCATATTTCTAACAACCGACATCTATATTTATGCACGTTGTAGATGATTTTTCTACCTTTTGAAAAATATTTAAACACCAATATTTCTTTAGTTTATTTGACCTAATGTCAATGAAGAGATTTTAAATGATTTCAGTATTTTTCATAAAAATAAGGGCATCATATTTGAAACAATCGATATATATATTTATGCACTTTGTAAATGATTTTTCTACCGTTTGAAAAATATTTAAAAAAGAATATTTCTGTAGTTTATTTGACCTAATATCAATGTAGAGATTTTAGACGATTTTAGTATTTTTTCATAAAAATTAGGGCATCATATTTGAAACAATAGATATCTATATTTATGCACGTGCTAAATCTTTTTACTACCGTTTGAAAAATGTTTAAAATAGAATATTTCTATAGTGTACTTGAACTAATGTCAACGAAGAGATTTTAGATGATTTCAGTATTTTTCATAAAAATAATGGCATCATATTTGAAACAATCGATATATATATTTATGCATGTTGTAAATATTTTCTCTACCGTGTGAAAAATATTTAAAATAGAATATTTCTTTAGTTTACTTGAACTAATGTCAACGAAGAGATTTTAGACGATTTCAGTATTTTTCATAAAAATAATGGCATCATATGTGAAACAATCGATATCTATATTTATGCACGTTGTAACTCATTTTTCTACCGTTTTAAAAAATATTTAAACTCCAATATTTCTTTAGTTTACTTGAAATAATGTCACGAAGAGATTTTAGACGATTTGAGTATTTTTCATAAAAATAATGGCATCATATTTGAAACAATCGATATATATATTTATGCATGTTGTAAATATTTTTTCTACCTTGTGAAAAATATTTAAACTAGAATATTTCGTTAGTTTATATGACCTAATGTCAATGAAGAGATTTTAAATGATTTCAGTATTTTTCATAAAAATAAGGGCATCATATTTGAAACAATCGATATATATATTTATGCACTTTGTAAATGATTTTTCTACCGTTTGAAAAATATTAAAAAAAGAATATTTCTGTAGTTTATTTGACCTAATATCAATGTAGAGATTTTAGACGATTTTAGTATTTTTTCATAAAAATTAGGGCATCATATTTGAAACAATAGATATCTATATTTATTTACATTGTATATAATTTTTCTACCATTTGAAAAATATTTAAACTCCAATATTTCTTTAGTTTACTTGAACTAATGTCAGCGAAGAGATTTTAGACGATTTCAGTATTTTTCATCAAAATAAGGCCATCATATTTGAAACAATGGATATATATATTTATGCACGTTGTAAATCATTTTTCTACCGTTTGAAAAATATTTCAACTAGAATATTTCTTTAGTTTACTTGAACTAATGTCAACGAAGAGATTTTAGATGATTTCAGTATTTTTCATAAAAATAATGGCATCATATTTGAAACAATCGATATATATATATTTATGCATGTTGTAAATATTTTCTCTACCGTGTGAAAAATATTTAAAATTGAATATTTCTTTAGTTTACTTGAACTAATGTCAACGAAGAGATTTTAGACGATTTCAGTATTTTTCATAAAAATAATGGCATCATATGTGAAACAATCGATATCTATATTTATGCACGTTGTAACTCATTTTTCTACCGTTTTAAAAAATATTTAAACTCCAATATTTCTTTAGTTTACTTGAAATAATATCAACGAAGAGATTTTAGACGATTTGAGTATTTTTCATAAAAATAATGGCATCATATTTGAAACAATCGATATATATATTTATGCATGTTGTAAATATTTTTTCTACCGTGTGAAAAATATTTAAACTAGAATATTTCGTTAGTTTATTTGACCTAATGTCAATGAAGAGATTTTAAATGATTTCAGTATTTTTCATAAAAATAAGGGCATCATATTTGAAAAAATCGATATATATATTTATGCACTTTGTAAATGATTTTTCTACCGTTTGAAAAATATTTAAACTCCAATATTTCTTAGTTTATTTGAACTGACATCATTGAAGAGATCTTAGATGATTTTAGTATTTTTTAATAAAAATAAGGGCATCATATGTGAAACAATCGATATCTATATTTATGCATGTTGTAAATCATTTTTCTACCGTTTGAAAAATATTTCAACTAGAATATTTGTTTAGTTTACTTGAATTAATGTCGACGAAGAGATTTTAGACGATTTCAGTATTTTTCATACAAATAAGGGCATCATATTTGAAACAATCGATATATATATTTATGCACTTTGTAAATGATTTTTCTACCGTTTGAAAAATATTTAAAAAAGAATATTTCTGTAGTTTATTTGACCTAATATCAATGTAGAGATTTTAGACGATTTTAGTATTTTTTCATAAAAATAAGGGCATCATATTTGAAACAATAGATATCTATATTTATGCACGTGCTAAATGTTTTTACTACCGTTTGAAAAATGTTTAAAATAGAATATTTATATAGTGTACTTGAACTAATGTCAACGAAGAGATTTTAGACGATTTCAGTATTTTTCATAAAAATAAGGGCATCATATTTGAAACAATCGATATATATATTTATGCACGTTATAGATATTTTTTCTACCGTTTGAAAAATATTTCAACTAGAATATTTCTTTAGTTTACTTGAACTAATGTCAACGAAGAGATTTTAGATGATTTCAGTATTTTTCATACAAATAAGGGCATCATATTTGAAACAATCGATATATATATTTATGCACGTTATAGATATTTTTTCTACCGTTTCAAAAATATTTAAACCAGAATATTTCTTTATTTTACTTGAACTAATGTCAACGAAGAGATTTTAGACGATTTCAGTATTTTTCATAAAAATAAGGCCATCATATTTGAAACAATGGATATATATATTTTTGCACGTTGTAGATGATTTTTCTACCTTTTGAAAAATATTTAAACACCAATATTTCTTTATTTTATTTGAACTAACAACAATGAAGAGATTTTAGATGATTTTAGTATTTTTTAATAAAAATAAGGGCATCATATTTGATACAATCGATATCTATATTTATTTACATTGTATATAATTTTTCTACCATTTGAAAAATATTTAAACTCCAATATTTCTTTAGTTTACTTGAACTAATGTCAGCGAAGAGATTTTAGACGATTTCAGTATTTTTCATCAAAATAAGGCCATCATATTTGAAACAATGGATATATATATTTATGCACGTTGTAGATGATTTTTCTACCTTTTGAAAAATATTTCAACTTCAATATTTCTTTAGTTTATTTGAACTGACATCATTGAAGAGATCTTAGATGATTTTAGTATTTTTTAATAAAAATAAGGGCATCATAAGTGAAACAATCGATATCTATATTTATGCACGTTGTAAATCATTTTTCTACCGTTTGAAAAATATTTCAACTAGAATATTTCTTTAGTTTACTTGAACTAATGTCAACGAAGAGATTTTAGATGATTTCAGTATTTTTCATAAAAATAATGGCATCATATTTGAAACAATCGATATATATATATTTATGCATGTTGTAAATATTTTCTCTACCGTGTGAAAAATATTTAAAATTGAATATTTCTTTAGTTTACTTGAACTAATGTCAACGAAGAGATTTTAGACGATTTCAGTATTTTTCATAAAAATAATGGCATCATATGTGAAACAATCGATATCTATATTTATGCACGTTGTAACTCATTTTTCTACCGTTTTAAAAAATATTTAAACTCCAATATTTCTTTAGTTTACTTGAAATAATGTCAACGAAGAGATTTTAGACGATTTGAGTATTTTTCATAAAAATAATGGCATCATATTTGAAACAATCGATATATATATTTATGCATGTTGTAAATATTTTTTCTACCGTGTGAAAAATATTTAAACTAGAATATTTCGTTAGTTTATTTGACCTAATGTCAATGAAGAGATTTTAAATGATTTCAGTATTTTTCATAAAAATAAGGGCATCATATTTGAAAAAATCGATATATATATTTATGCACTTTGTAAATGATTTTTCTACCGTTTGAAAAATATTTAAACTCCAATATTTCTTAGTTTATTTGAACTGACATCATTGAAGAGATCTTAGATGATTTTAGTATTTTTTAATAAAAATAAGGGCATCATATGTGAAACAATCGATATCTATATTTATGCATGTTGTAAATCATTTTTCTACCGTTTGAAAAATATTTCAACTAGAATATTTCTTTAGTTTACTTGAACTAATGTCAACGAAGAGATTTTAGACGATTTCAGTATTTTTCATAAAAATAATGGCATCATATGTGAAACAATCGATATCTATATTTATGCACGTTGTAACTCATTTTTCTACCGTTTTAAAAAATATTTAAACTAGAATATTTCGTTAGTTTATTTGACCTAATGTCAATGAAGAGATTTTAAATGATTTCAGTATTTTTCATAAAAATAAGGGCATCATATTTGAAAAAATCGATATATATATTTATGCACTTTGTAAATGATTTTTCTACCGTTTGAAAAATATTTAAACTCCAATATTTCTTAGTTTATTTGAACTGACATCATTGAAGAGATCTTAGATGATTTTAGTATTTTTTAATAAAAATAAGGGCATCATATGTGAAACAATCGATATCTATATTTATGCATGTTGTAAATCATTTTTCTACCGTTTGAAAAATATTTAAAATTGAATATTTCTTTAGTTTACTTGAACTAATGTCAACGAAGAGATTTTAGACGATTTCAGTATTTTTCATAAAAATAATGGCATCATATGTGAAACAATCGATATCTATATTTATGCACGTTGTAACTCATTTTTCTACCGTTTTAAAAAATATTTAAACTCCAATATTTCTTTAGTTTACTTGAAATAATATCAACGAAGAGATTTTAGACGATTTGAGTATTTTTCATAAAAATAATGGCATCATATTTGAAACAATCGATATATATATTTATGCATGTTGTAAATATTTTTTCTACCGTGTGAAAAATATTTAAACTAGAATATTTCGTTAGTTTATTTGACCTAATGTCAATGAAGAGATTTTAAATGATTTCAGTATTTTTCATAAAAATAAGGGCATCATATTTGAAAAAATCGATATATATATTTATGCACTAAGTAAATGATTTTTCTACCGTTTGAAAAATATTTAAACTCCAATATTTCTTAGTTTATTTGAACTGACATCATTGAAGAGATCTTAGATGATTTTAGTATTTTTTAATAAAAATAAGGGCATCATATGTGAAACAATCGATATCTATATTTATGCATGTTGTAAATCATTTTTCTACCGTTTGAAAAATATTTCAACTAGAATATTTGTTTAGTTTACTTGAATTAATGTCAACGAAGAGATTTTAGACGATTTCAGTATTTTTCATACAAATAAGGGCATCATATTTGAAACAATCGATATATATATTTATGCACTTTGTAAATGATTTTTCTACCGTTTGAAAAATATTTAAAAAAGAATATTTCTGTAGTTTATTTGACCTAATATCAATGTAGAGATTTTAGACGATTTTAGTATTTTTTCATAAAAATAAGGGCATCATATTTGAAACAATAGATATCTATATTTATGCACGTGCTAAATGTTTTTACTACCGTTTGAAAAATGTTTAAAATAGAATATTTATATAGTGTACTTGAACTAATGTCAACGAAGAGATTTTAGACGATTTCAGTATTTTTCATAAAAATAATGGCATCATATTTGAAACAATCGATATATATATTTATGCATGTTGTAAATATTTTTTCTTCCGTGTGAAAAATATTTAAACTAGAATATTTCTTGTTTATTTGACCTAATGTCAATGAAGAGATTTTAAATGATTTCAGTATTTTTCATAAAAATAAGGGCATCATATTTGAAACAATCGATATATATATTTATGCACGTTATAGATATTTTTTCTACCGTTTGAAAAATATTTCAACTAGAATATTTCTTTAGTTTACTTGAACTAATGTCAACGAAGAGATTTTAGATGATTTCAGTATTTTTCATACAAATAAGGGCATCATATTTGAAACAATCGATATATATATTTATGCACGTTATAGATATTTTTTCTACCGTTTCAAAAATATTTAAACCAGAATATTTCTTTATTTTACTTGAACTAATGTCAACGAAGAGATTTTAGACGATTTCAGTATTTTTCATAAAAATAAGGCCATCATATTTGAAACAATGGATATATATATTTTTGCACGTTGTAGATGATTTTTCTACCTTTTGAAAAATATTTAAACACCAATATTTCTTTATTTTATTTGAACTAACAACAATGAAGAGATTTTAGATGATTTTAGTATTTTTTAATAAAAATAAGGGCATCATATTTGATACAATCGATATCTATATTTATTTACATTGTATATAATTTTTCTACCATTTGAAAAATATTTAAACTCCAATATTTCTTTAGTTTACTTGAACTAATGTCAGCGAAGAGATTTTAGACGATTTCAGTATTTTTCATCAAAATAAGGCCATCATATTTGAAACAATGGATATATATATTTATGCACGTTGTAGATGATTTTTCTACCTTTTGAAAAATATTTCAACTTCAATATTTCTTTAGTTTATTTGAACTGACATCATTGAAGAGATCTTAGATGATTTTAGTATTTTTTAATAAAAATAAGGGCATCATAAGTGAAACAATCGATATCTATATTTATGCACGTTGTAAATCATTTTTCTACCGTTTGAAAAATATTTCAACTAGAATATTTCTTTAGTTTACTTGAACTAATGTCAACGAAGAGATTTTAGATGATTTCAGTATTTTTCATAAAAATAATGGCATCATATTTGAAACAATCGATATATATATATTTATGCATGTTGTAAATATTTTCTCTACCGTGTGAAAAATATTTAAAATTGAATATTTCTTTAGTTTACTTGAACTAATGTCAACGAAGAGATTTTAGACGATTTCAGTATTTTTCATAAAAATAATGGCATCATATGTGAAACAATCGATATCTATATTTATGCACGTTGTAACTCATTTTTCTACCGTTTTAAAAAATATTTAAACTCCAATATTTCTTTAGTTTACTTGAAATAATGTCAACGAAGAGATTTTAGACGATTTGAGTATTTTTCATAAAAATAATGGCATCATATTTGAAACAATCGATATATATATTTATGCATGTTGTAAATATTTTTTCTACCGTGTGAAAAATATTTAAACTAGAATATTTCGTTAGTTTATTTGACCTAATGTCAATGAAGAGATTTTAAATGATTTCAGTATTTTTCATAAAAATAAGGGCATCATATTTGAAACAATCGATATATATATTTATGCACGTTATAGATATTTTTTCTACCGTTTGAAAAATATTTCAACTAGAATATTTCTTTAGTTTACTTGAACTAATGTCAACGAAGAGATTTTAGATGATTTCAGTATTTTTCATACAAATAAGGGCATCATATTTGAAACAATCGATATATATATTTATGCACGTTATAGATATTTTTTCTACCGTTTCAAAAATATTTAAACCAGAATATTTCTTTATTTTACTTGAACTAATGTCAACGAAGAGATTTTAGACGATTTCAGTATTTTTCATAAAAATAAGGCCATCATATTTGAAACAATGGATATATATATTTTTGCACGTTGTAGATGATTTTTCTACCTTTTGAAAAATATTTAAACACCAATATTTCTTTATTTTATTTGAACTAACAACAATGAAGAGATTTTAGATGATTTTAGTATTTTTTAATAAAAATAAGGGCATCATATTTGATACAATCGATATCTATATTTATTTACATTGTATATAATTTTTCTACCATTTGAAAAATATTTAAACTCCAATATTTCTTTAGTTTACTTGAACTAATGTCAGCGAAGAGATTTTAGACGATTTCAGTATTTTTCATCAAAATAAGGCCATCATATTTGAAACAATGGATATATATATTTATGCACGTTGTAGATGATTTTTCTACCTTTTGAAAAATATTTCAACTTCAATATTTCTTTAGTTTATTTGAACTGACATCATTGAAGAGATCTTAGATGATTTTAGTATTTTTTAATAAAAATAAGGGCATCATAAGTGAAACAATCGATATCTATATTTATGCACGTTGTAAATCATTTTTCTACCGTTTGAAAAATATTTCAACTAGAATATTTCTTTAGTTTACTTGAACTAATGTCAACGAAGAGATTTTAGATGATTTCAGTATTTTTCATAAAAATAATGGCATCATATTTGAAACAATCGATATATATATATTTATGCATGTTGTAAATATTTTCTCTACCGTGTGAAAAATATTTAAAATTGAATATTTCTTTAGTTTACTTGAACTAATGTCAACGAAGAGATTTTAGACGATTTCAGTATTTTTCATAAAAATAATGGCATCATATGTGAAACAATCGATATCTATATTTATGCACGTTGTAACTCATTTTTCTACCGTTTTAAAAAATATTTAAACTCCAATATTTCTTTAGTTTACTTGAAATAATGTCAACGAAGAGATTTTAGACGATTTGAGTATTTTTCATAAAAATAATGGCATCATATTTGAAACAATCGATATATATATTTATGCATGTTGTAAATATTTTTTCTACCGTGTGAAAAATATTTAAACTAGAATATTTCGTTAGTTTATTTGACCTAATGTCAATGAAGAGATTTTAAATGATTTCAGTATTTTTCATAAAAATAAGGGCATCATATTTGAAAAAATCGATATATATATTTATGCACTTTGTAAATGATTTTTCTACCGTTTGAAAAATATTTAAACTCCAATATTTCTTAGTTTATTTGAACTGACATCATTGAAGAGATCTTAGATGATTTTAGTATTTTTTAATAAAAATAAGGGCATCATATGTGAAACAATCGATATCTATATTTATGCATGTTGTAAATCATTTTTCTACCGTTTGAAAAATATTTCAACTAGAATATTTGTTTAGTTTACTTGAATTAATGTCAACGAAGAGATTTTAGACGATTTCAGTATTTTTCATACAAATAAGGGCATCATATTTGAAACAATCGATATATATATTTATGCATGTTGTAAATCATTTTTCTACCGTTTGAAAAATATTTCAACTAGAATATTTCTTTAGTTTACTTGAACTAATGTCAACGAAGAGATTTTAGATGATTTCAGTATTTTTCATACAAATAAGGGCATCATATTTGAAACAATCGATATATATATTTATGCACTTTGTAAATGATTTTTCTACCGTTTGAAAAATATTTAAAAAAGAATATTTCTGTAGTTTATTTGACCTAATATCAATGTAGATATTTTAGACGATTTTAGTATTTTTTCATAAAAATAAGGGCATCATATTTGAAACAATAGATATCTATATTTATGCACGTGCTAAATGTTTTTACTACCGTTTGAAAAATGTTTAAAATAGAATATTTATATAGTGTACTTGAACTAATGTCAACGAAGAGATTTTAGACGATTTCAGTATTTTTCATAAAAATAATGGCATCATATTTGAAACAATCGATATATATATTTATGCATGTTGTAAATATTTTTTCTTCCGTGTGAAAAATATTTAAACTAGAATATTTCTTGTTTATTTGACCTAATGTCAATGAAGAGATTTTAAATGATTTCAGTATTTTTCATAAAAATAAGGGCATCATATTTGAAACAATCGATATATATATTTATGCACGTTATAGATATTTTTTCTACCGTTTGAAAAATATTTAAACCAGAATATTTCTTTATTTTATTTGACCTAATGTCAATGTGGAGATTTTAAACGATTTTAGTATTTTTTCATAAAAATAGGGGCATCATATTTGAAACAATCGATATATATATTTATGCACGTTGTAATACATTTTTCTACCGTTTGAAAAATATTTAAACTCCAATATCTCTTTAGTTTATTTTAACTAATATCAATGAAGTGATTTTAAACGATTTTTGTAATTTTTCATGAAAATAGGGGCATCATATTTGAAACAATCGATATCTATATTTATACACGCTGTAAATCATTTTCTACCGTTTGAGAAATCTTTAAAATCCAATATTTCTTTAGTTTATTTGACCTGATATCAATAAAGGGATTCTAAACGATAATAGTATTTTTTCATAAAAATAAGGGCATCATATTTGTAACAACCGACATCTATATTTATGCACGTTGTAGATGATTTTTCTACCTTTTGAAAAATATTTAAACACCAATATTTCTTTAGTTTATTTGACCTAATGTCAATGAAGAGATTTTAAATGATTTCAGTATTTTTCATAAAAATAAGGGCATCATATTTGAAACAATCGATATATATATTTATGCACTTTGTAAATGATTTTTCTACCGTTTGAAAAATATTTAAAAAAGAATATTTCTGTAGTTTATTTGACCTAATATCAATGTAGAGATTTTAGACGATTTTAGTATTTTTTCATAAAAATTAGGGCATCATATTTGAAACAATAGATATCTATATTTATGCACGTGCTAAATCTTTTTACTACCGTTTGAAAAATGTTTAAAATAGAATATTTCTATAGTGTACTTGAACTAATGTCAACGAAGAGATTTTAGACGATTTCAGTATTTTTCATAAAAATAATGGCATCATATTTGAAACAATCGATATATATATTTATGCATGTTGTAAATATTTTCTCTACCATGTGAAAAATATTTAAAATAGAATATTTCTTTAGTTTACTTGAACTAATGTCAACGAAGAGATTTTAGACGATTTCAGTATTTTTCATAAAAATAATGGCATCATATGTGAAACAATCGATATCTATATTTATGCACGTTGTAAATCATTTTTCTACGGTTTGAAAAATATTTAAACTCCAATATTTCTTTAGTTTACTTGAAATAATGCCAACGAAGAGATTTTAGACGATTTCAGTATTTTTCATAAAAATAATGGCATCATATGTGAAACAATCGATATCTATATTTATGCACGTTGTAAATCATTTTTCTACGGTTTGAAAAATATTTAAACTCCAATATTTCTTTAGTTTACCTGAACTAATGTCAACGAAGAGATTTTAGACGATTTCAGTATTTTTCATACAAATAAGGGCATCATATTTGAAACAATCGATATTTATATTTATGCACGTTATAGATATTTTTTCTACCGTTTGAAAAACATTTAAACCAGAATATTTCTTTATTTTATTTGACCTAATGTCAATGTGGAGATTTTAAACGATTTTAGTATTTTTTCATAAAAATAGGGGCATCATATTTGAAACAATCCATATATATATTTATGCACGTTGTAATACATTTTTCTACCGTTTGAAAAATATTTAAACTCCAATATCCCTTTAGTTTATTTTAACTAATGTCAATGAAGTGATTTTAAACGATTTTTGTAATTTTTCATGAAAATAGGGGCATCATATTTGAAACAATCGATATCTATATTTATACACGCTGTAAATCATTTTCTACCGTTTGGGAAATCTTTAAAATCCAATATTTCTTTAGTTTATTTGACCTGATATCAATAAAGGGATTCTAAACGATAATAGTATTTTTTCATAAAAATAAGGGCATCATATTTGTAACAACCGACATCTATATTTATGCACGTTGTAGATGATTTTTCTACCTTTTGAAAAATATTTAAACACCAATATTTCTTTAGTTTATTTGACCTAATGTCAATGAAGAGATTTTAAATGATTTCAGTATTTTTCATAAAAATAAGGGCATCATATTTGAAACAATCGATATATATATTTATGCACTTTGTAAATGATTTTTCTACCGTTTGAAAAATATTTAAAAAAGAATATTTGTGTAGTTTATTTGACCTAATATCAATGTAGAGATTTTAGACGATTTTAGTATTTTTTCATAAAAATTAGGGCATCATATTTGAAACAATAGATATCTATATTTATGCACGTGCTAAATCTTTTTACTACCGTTTGAAAAATGTTTAAAATAGAATATTTCTATAGTGTACTTGAACTAATGTCAACGAAGAGATTTTAGATGATTTCAGTATTTTTCATAAAAATAATGGCATCATATTTGAAACAATCGATATATATATTTATGCATGTTGTAAATATTTTCTCTACCGTGTGAAAAATATTTAAAATAGAATATTTCTTTAGTTTACTTGAACTAATGTCAACGAAGAGATTTTAGACGATTTCAGTATTTTTCATAAAAATAATGGCATCATATGTGAAACAATCGATATCTATATTTATGCACGTTGTAACTCATTTTTCTACCGTTTTAAAAAATATTTAAACTCCAATATTTCTTTAGTTTACTTGAAATAATGTCACGAAGAGATTTTAGACGATTTGAGTATTTTTCATAAAAATAATGGCATCATATTTGAAACAATGATATATATATTTATGCATGTTGTAAATATTTTTTCTACCTTGTGAAAAATATTTAAACTAGAATATTTCGTTAGTTTATATGACCTAATGTCAATGAAGAGATTTTAAATGATTTCAGTATTTTTCATAAAAATAAGGGCATCATATTTGAAACAATCGATATATATATTTATGCACTTTGTAAATGATTTTTCTACCGTTTGAAAAATATTTAAACTCCAATATTTCTTTAGTTTATTTGAACTGACATCATTGAAGAGATCTTAGATGATTTTAGTATTTTTTAATAAAAATAAGGGCATCATATGTGAAACAATCGATATGCATATTTATGCACGTTGTAAATCATTTTTCTACCGTTTGAAAAATATTTCAACTAGAATATTTCTTTAGTTTACTTGAACTAATGTCAACGAAGAGATTTTAGACGTTTTCAGTATTTTTCATACAAATAAGGGCATCATATTTGAAACAATCGATATATATATTTATGCACGTTATAGATATTTTTTCTACCGTTTGAAAAACATTTAAACCAGAATATTTCTTTATTTTATTTGACCTAATGTCAATGTGGAGATTTTAAACGATTTTAGTATTTTTTCATAAAAATAGGGGCATCATATTTGAAACAATCCATATATATATTTATGCACGTTGTAATACATTTTTCTACCGTTTGAAAAATATTTAAACTCCAATATCCCTTTAGTTTATTTTAACTAATGTCAATGAAGTGATTTTAAACGATTTTTGTAATTTTTCATGAAAATAGGGGCATCATATTTGAAACAATCGATATCTATATTTATACACGCTGTAAATCATTTTCTACCGTTTGAGAAATCTTTAAAATCCAATATTTCTTTAGTTTATTTGACCTGATATCAATAAAGGGATTCTAAACGATAATAGTATTTTTTCATAAAAATAAGGGCATCATATTTCTAACAACCGACATCTATATTTATGCACGTTGTAGATGATTTTTCTACCTTTTGAAAAATATTTAAACACCAATATTTCTTTAGTTTATTTGACCTAATGTCAATGAAGAGATTTTAAATGATTTCAGTATTTTTCATAAAAATAAGGGCATCATATTTGAAACAATCGATATATATATTTATGCACTTTGTAAATGATTTTTCTACCGTTTGAAAAATATTTAAAAAAGAATATTTCTGTAGTTTATTTGACCTAATATCAATGTAGAGATTTTAGACGATTTTAGTATTTTTTCATAAAAATTAGGGCATCATATTTGAAACAATAGATATCTATATTTATGCACGTGCTAAATCTTTTTACTACCGTTTGAAAAATGTTTAAAATAGAATATTTCTATAGTGTACTTGAACTAATGTCAACGAAGAGATTTTAGATGATTTCAGTATTTTTCATAA
The DNA here is from genome assembly GCA_947310635.1 of Leptodirus hochenwartii. NCBI lineage: Eukaryota > Metazoa > Arthropoda > Insecta > Coleoptera > Leiodidae > Leptodirus > Leptodirus hochenwartii. The sequence goes on from OX371177.1 coordinate 49,590,547, forward strand.
AAATAATGGCATCATATTTGAAACAATCGATATATATATTTATGCATGTTGTAAATATTTTCTCTACCGTGTGAAAAATATTTAAAATAGAATATTTCTTTAGTTTACTTGAACTAATGTCAACGAAGAGATTTTAGACGATTTCAGTATTTTTCATAAAAATAATGGCATCATATGTGAAACAATCGATATCTATATTTATGCACGTTGTAACTCATTTTTCTACCGTTTTAAAAAATATTTAAACTCCAATATTTCTTTAGTTTACTTGAAATAATGTCACGAAGAGATTTTAGACGATTTGAGTATTTTTCATAAAAATAATGGCATCATATTTGAAACAATCGATATATATATTTATGCATGTTGTAAATATTTTTTCTACCTTGTGAAAAATATTTAAACTAGAATATTTCGTTAGTTTATATGACCTAATGTCAATGAAGAGATTTTAAATGATTTCAGTATTTTTCATAAAAATAAGGGCATCATATTTGAAACAATCGATATATATATTTATGCACTTTGTAAATGATTTTTCTACCGTTTGAAAAATATTAAAAAAAGAATATTTCTGTAGTTTATTTGACCTAATATCAATGTAGAGATTTTAGACGATTTTAGTATTTTTTCATAAAAATTAGGGCATCATATTTGAAACAATAGATATCTATATTTATGCACGTGCTAAATCTTTTTACTACCGTTTGAAAAATGTTTAAAATAGAATATTTCTATAGTGTGTCAACGAAGAGATTTTAGACAATTTCAGTATTTTTCATAAAAATAAGGCCATCATATTTGAAACAATGGATATATATATTTTTGCACGTTGTAGATGATTTTTCTACCTTTTGAAAAATATTTAAACACCAATATTTCTTTATTTTATTTGAACTAACAACAATGAAGAGATTTTAGATGATTTTAGTATTTTTTAATAAAAATAAGGGCATCATATTTGATACAATCGATATCTATATTTATTTACATTGTATATAATTTTTCTACCATTTGAAAAATATTTAAACTCCAATATTTCTTTAGTTTACTTGAACTAATGTCAGCGAAGAGATTTTAGACGATTTCAGTATTTTTCATCAAAATAAGGCCATCATATTTGAAACAATGGATATATATATTTATGCACGTTGTAAATCATTTTTCTACCGTTTGAAAAATATTTCAACTAGAATATTTCTTTAGTTTACTTGAACTAATGTCAACGAAGAGATTTTAGATGATTTCAGTATTTTTCATAAAAATAATGGCATCATATTTGAAACAATCGATATATATATATTTATGCATGTTGTAAATATTTTCTCTACCGTGTGAAAAATATTTAAAATTGAATATTTCTTTAGTTTACTTGAACTAATGTCAACGAAGAGATTTTAGACGATTTCAGTATTTTTCATAAAAATAATGGCATCATATGTGAAACAATCGATATCTATATTTATGCACGTTGTAACTCATTTTTCTACCGTTTTAAAAAATATTTAAACTCCAATATTTCTTTAGTTTACTTGAAATAATATCAACGAAGAGATTTTAGACGATTTGAGTATTTTTCATAAAAATAATGGCATCATATTTGAAACAATCGATATATATATTTATGCATGTTGTAAATATTTTTTCTACCGTGTGAAAAATATTTAAACTAGAATATTTCGTTAGTTTATTTGACCTAATGTCAATGAAGAGATTTTAAATGATTTCAGTATTTTTCATAAAAATAAGGGCATCATATTTGAAAAAATCGATATATATATTTATGCACTTTGTAAATGATTTTTCTACCGTTTGAAAAATATTTAAACTCCAATATTTCTTAGTTTATTTGAACTGACATCATTGAAGAGATCTTAGATGATTTTAGTATTTTTTAATAAAAATAAGGGCATCATATGTGAAACAATCGATATCTATATTTATGCATGTTGTAAATCATTTTTCTACCGTTTGAAAAATATTTCAACTAGAATATTTGTTTAGTTTACTTGAATTAATGTCAACGAAGAGATTTTAGACGATTTCAGTATTTTTCATACAAATAAGGGCATCATATTTGAAACAATCGATATATATATTTATGCACTTTGTAAATGATTTTTCTACCGTTTGAAAAATATTTAAAAAAGAATATTTCTGTAGTTTATTTGTCCTAATATCAATGTAGAGATTTTAGACGATTTTAGTATTTTTTCATAAAAATAAGGGCATCATATTTGAAACAATAGATATCTATATTTATGCACGTGCTAAATGTTTTTACTACCGTTTGAAAAATGTTTAAAATAGAATATTTATATAGTGTACTTGAACTAATGTCAACGAAGAGATTTTAGACGATTTCAGTATTTTTCATAAAAATAAGGGCATCATATTTGAAACAATCGATATATATATTTATGCACGTTATAGATATTTTTTCTACCGTTTGAAAAATATTTCAACTAGAATATTTCTTTAGTTTACTTGAACTAATGTCAACGAAGAGATTTTAGATGATTTCAGTATTTTTCATACAAATAAGGGCATCATATTTGAAACAATCGATATATATATTTATGCACGTTATAGATATTTTTTCTACCGTTTCAAAAATATTTAAACCAGAATATTTCTTTATTTTACTTGAACTAATGTCAACGAAGAGATTTTAGACGATTTCAGTATTTTTCATAAAAATAAGGCCATCATATTTGAAACAATGGATATATATATTTTTGCACGTTGTAGATGATTTTTCTACCTTTTGAAAAATATTTAAACACCAATATTTCTTTATTTTATTTGAACTAACAACAATGAAGAGATTTTAGATGATTTTAGTATTTTTTAATAAAAATAAGGGCATCATATTTGATACAATCGATATCTATATTTATTTACATTGTATATAATTTTTCTACCATTTGAAAAATATTTAAACTCCAATATTTCTTTAGTTTACTTGAACTAATGTCAGCGAAGAGATTTTAGACGATTTCAGTATTTTTCATCAAAATAAGGCCATCATATTTGAAACAATGGATATATATATTTATGCACGTTGTAGATGATTTTTCTACCTTTTGAAAAATATTTCAACTTCAATATTTCTTTAGTTTATTTGAACTGACATCATTGAAGAGATCTTAGATGATTTTAGTATTTTTTAATAAAAATAAGGGCATCATAAGTGAAACAATCGATATCTATATTTATGCACGTTGTAAATCATTTTTCTACCGTTTGAAAAATATTTCAACTAGAATATTTCTTTAGTTTACTTGAACTAATGTCAACGAAGAGATTTTAGATGATTTCAGTATTTTTCATAAAAATAATGGCATCATATTTGAAACAATCGATATATATATATTTATGCATGTTGTAAATATTTTCTCTACCGTGTGAAAAATATTTAAAATTGAATATTTCTTTAGTTTACTTGAACTAATGTCAACGAAGAGATTTTAGACGATTTCAGTATTTTTCATAAAAATAATGGCATCATATGTGAAACAATCGATATCTATATTTATGCACGTTGTAACTCATTTTTCTACCGTTTTAAAAAATATTTAAACTCCAATATTTCTTTAGTTTACTTGAAATAATGTCAACGAAGAGATTTTAGACGATTTGAGTATTTTTCATAAAAATAATGGCATCATATTTGAAACAATCGATATATATATTTATGCATGTTGTAAATATTTTTTCTACCGTGTGAAAAATATTTAAACTAGAATATTTCGTTAGTTTATTTGACCTAATGTCAATGAAGAGATTTTAAATGATTTCAGTATTTTTCATAAAAATAAGGGCATCATATTTGAAAAAATCGATATATATATTTATGCACTTTGTAAATGATTTTTCTACCGTTTGAAAAATATTTAAACTCCAATATTTCTTAGTTTATTTGAACTGACATCATTGAAGAGATCTTAGATGATTTTAGTATTTTTTAATAAAAATAAGGGCATCATATGTGAAACAATCGATATCTATATTTATGCATGTTGTAAATCATTTTTCTACCGTTTGAAAAATATTTCAACTAGAATATTTCTTTAGTTTACTTGAACTAATGTCAACGAAGAGATTTTAGACGATTTCAGTATTTTTCATAAAAATAATGGCATCATATGTGAAACAATCGATATCTATATTTATGCACGTTGTAACTCATTTTTCTACCGTTTTAAAAAATATTTAAACTAGAATATTTCGTTAGTTTATTTGACCTAATGTCAATGAAGAGATTTTAAATGATTTCAGTATTTTTCATAAAAATAAGGGCATCATATTTGAAAAAATCGATATATATATTTATGCACTTTGTAAATGATTTTTCTACCGTTTGAAAAATATTTAAACTCCAATATTTCTTAGTTTATTTGAACTGACATCATTGAAGAGATCTTAGATGATTTTAGTATTTTTTAATAAAAATAAGGGCATCATATGTGAAACAATCGATATCTATATTTATGCATGTTGTAAATCATTTTTCTACCGTTTGAAAAATATTTAAAATTGAATATTTCTTTAGTTTACTTGAACTAATGTCAACGAAGAGATTTTAGACGATTTCAGTATTTTTCATAAAAATAATGGCATCATATGTGAAACAATCGATATCTATATTTATGCACGTTGTAACTCATTTTTCTACCGTTTTAAAAAATATTTAAACTCCAATATTTCTTTAGTTTACTTGAAATAATATCAACGAAGAGATTTTAGACGATTTGAGTATTTTTCATAAAAATAATGGCATCATATTTGAAACAATCGATATATATATTTATGCATGTTGTAAATATTTTTTCTACCGTGTGAAAAATATTTAAACTAGAATATTTCGTTAGTTTATTTGACCTAATGTCAATGAAGAGATTTTAAATGATTTCAGTATTTTTCATAAAAATAAGGGCATCATATTTGAAAAAATCGATATATATATTTATGCACTAAGTAAATGATTTTTCTACCGTTTGAAAAATATTTAAACTCCAATATTTCTTAGTTTATTTGAACTGACATCATTGAAGAGAACTTAGATGATTTTAGTATTTTTTAATAAAAATAAGGGCATCATATGTGAAACAATCGATATCTATATTTATGCATGTTGTAAATCATTTTTCTACCGTTTGAAAAATATTTCAACTAGAATATTTGTTTAGTTTACTTGAATTAATGTCAACGAAGAGATTTTAGACGATTTCAGTATTTTTCATACAAATAAGGGCATCATATTTGAAACAATCGATATATATATTTATGCACTTTGTAAATGATTTTTCTACCGTTTGAAAAATATTTCAACTAGAATATTTCTTTAGTTTACTTGAACTAATGTCAACGAAGAGATTTTAGATGATTTCAGTATTTTTCATAAAAATAATGGCATCATATTTGAAACAATCGATATATATATATTTATGCATGTTGTAAATATTTTCTCTACCGTGTGAAAAATATTTAAAATTGAATATTTCTTTAGTTTACTTGAACTAATGTCAACGAAGAGATTTTAGACGATTTCAGTATTTTTCATAAAAATAATGGCATCATATGTGAAACAATCGATATCTATATTTATGCACGTTGTAACTCATTTTTCTACCGTTTTAAAAAATATTTAAACTCCAATATTTCTTTAGTTTACTTGAAATAATGTCAACGAAGAGATTTTAGACGATTTGAGTATTTTTCATAAAAATAATGGCATCATATTTGAAACAATCGATATATATATTTATGCATGTTGTAAATATTTTTTCTACCGTGTGAAAAATATTTAAACTAGAATATTTCGTTAGTTTATTTGACCTAATGTCAATGAAGAGATTTTAAATGATTTCAGTATTTTTCATAAAAATAAGGGCATCATATTTGAAAAAATCGATATATATATTTATGCACTTTGTAAATGATTTTTCTACCGTTTGAAAAATATTTAAACTCCAATATTTCTTAGTTTATTTGAACTGACATCATTGAAGAGATCTTAGATGATTTTAGTATTTTTTAATAAAAATAAGGGCATCATATGTGAAACAATCGATATCTATATTTATGCATGTTGTAAATCATTTTTCTACCGTTTGAAAAATATTTCAACTAGAATATTTGTTTAGTTTACTTGAATTAATGTCAACGAAGAGATTTTAGACGATTTCAGTATTTTTCATACAAATAAGGGCATCATATTTGAAACAATCGATATATATATTTATGCATGTTGTAAATCATTTTTCTACCGTTTGAAAAATATTTCAACTAGAATATTTCTTTAGTTTACTTGAACTAATGTCAACGAAGAGATTTTAGATGATTTCAGTATTTTTCATACAAATAAGGGCATCATATTTGAAACAATCGATATATATATTTATGCACTTTGTAAATGATTTTTCTACCGTTTGAAAAATATTTAAAAAAGAATATTTCTGTAGTTTATTTGACCTAATATCAATGTAGATATTTTAGACGATTTTAGTATTTTTTCATAAAAATAAGGGCATCATATTTGAAACAATAGATATCTATATTTATGCACGTGCTAAATGTTTTTACTACCGTTTGAAAAATGTTTAAAATAGAATATTTATATAGTGTACTTGAACTAATGTCAACGAAGAGATTTTAGACGATTTCAGTATTTTTCATAAAAATAATGGCATCATATTTGAAACAATCGATATATATATTTATGCATGTTGTAAATATTTTTTCTTCCGTGTGAAAAATATTTAAACTAGAATATTTCTTGTTTATTTGACCTAATGTCAATGAAGAGATTTTAAATGATTTCAGTATTTTTCATAAAAATAAGGGCATCATATTTGAAACAATCGATATATATATTTATGCACGTTGTAATACATTTTTCTACCGTTTGAAAAATATTTAAACTCCAATATCTCTTTAGTTTATTTTAACTAATATCAATGAAGTGATTTTAAACGATTTTTGTAATTTTTCATGAAAATAGGGGCATCATATTTGAAACAATCGATATCTATATTTATACACGCTGTAAATCATTTTCTACCGTTTGAGAAATCTTTAAAATCCAATATTTCTTTAGTTTATTTGACCTGATATCAATAAAGGGATTCTAAACGATAATAGTATTTTTTCATAAAAATAAGGGCATCATATTTGTAACAACCGACATCTATATTTATGCACGTTGTAGATGATTTTTCTACCTTTTGAAAAATATTTAAACACCAATATTTCTTTAGTTTATTTGACCTAATGTCAATGAAGAGATTTTAAATGATTTCAGTATTTTTCATAAAAATAATGGCATCATATTTGAAACAATCGATATATATATATTTATGCATGTTGTAAATATTTTCTCTACCGTGTGAAAAATATTTAAAATTGAATATTTCTTTAGTTTACTTGAACTAATGTCAACGAAGAGATTTTAGACGATTTCAGTATTTTTCATAAAAATATGGCATCATATGTGAAACAATCGATATCTATATTTATGCACGTTGTAACTCATTTTTCTACCGTTTTAAAAAATATTTAAACTCCAATATTTCTTTAGTTTACTTGAAATAATGTCAACGAAGAGATTTTAGACGATTTGAGTATTTTTCATAAAAATAATGGCATCATATTTGAAACAATCGATATATATATTTATGCATGTTGTAAATATTTTTTCTACCGTGTGAAAAATATTTAAACTAGAATATTTCGTTAGTTTATTTGACCTAATGTCAATGAAGAGATTTTAAATGATTTCAGTATTTTTCATACAAATAAGGGCATCATATTTGAAACAATCGATATATATATTTATGCACGTTATAGATATTTTTTCTACCGTTTCAAAAATATTTAAACCAGAATATTTCTTTATTTTACTTGAACTAATGTCAACGAAGAGATTTTAGACGATTTCAGTATTTTTCATAAAAATAAGGCCATCATATTTGAAACAATGGATATATATATTTTTGCACGTTGTAGATGATTTTTCTACCTTTTGAAAAATATTTAAACACCAATATTTCTTTATTTTATTTGAACTAACAACAATGAAGAGATTTTAGATGATTTTAGTATTTTTTAATAAAAATAAGGGCATCATATTTGATACAATCGATATCTATATTTATTTACATTGTATATAATTTTTCTACCATTTGAAAAATATTTAAACTCCAATATTTCTTTAGTTTACTTGAACTAATGTCAGCGAAGAGATTTTAGACGATTTCAGTATTTTTCATCAAAATAAGGCCATCATATTTGAAACAATGGATATATATATTTATGCACGTTGTAGATGATTTTTCTACCTTTTGAAAAATATTTCAACTTCAATATTTCTTTAGTTTATTTGAACTGACATCATTGAAGAGATCTTAGATGATTTTAGTATTTTTTAATAAAAATAAGGGCATCATATGTGAAACAATCGATATCTATATTTATGCACGTTGTAAATCATTTTTCTACCGTTTGAAAAATATTTCAACTAGAATATTTCTTTAGTTTACTTGAACTAATGTCAACGAAGAGATTTTAGATGATTTCAGTATTTTTCATAAAAATAATGGCATCATATTTGAAACAATCGATATATATATATTTATGCATGTTGTAAATATTTTCTCTACCGTGTGAAAAATATTTAAAATTGAATATTTCTTTAGTTTACTTGAACTAATGTCAACGAAGAGATTTTAGACGATTTCAGTATTTTTCATAAAAATAATGGCATCATATGTGAAACAATCGATATCTATATTTATGCACGTTGTAACTCATTTTTCTACCGTTTTAAAAAATATTTAAACTCCAATATTTCTTTAGTTTACTTGAAATAATGTCAACGAAGAGATTTTAGACGATTTGAGTATTTTTCATAAAAATAATGGCATCATATTTGAAACAATCGATATATATATTTATGCATGTTGTAAATATTTTTTCTACCGTGTGAAAAATAATTAAACTAGAATATTTCGTTAGTTTATTTGACCTAATGTCAATGAAGAGATTTTAAATGATTTCAGTATTTTTCATAAAAATAAGGGCATCATATTTGAAAAAATCGATATATATATTTATGCACTTTGTAAATGATTTTTCTACCGTTTGAAAAATATTTAAACTCCAATATTTCTTAGTTTATTTGAACTGACATCATTGAAGAGATCTTAGATGATTTTAGTATTTTTTAATAAAAATAAGTGCATCATATGTGAAACAATCGATATCTATATTTATGCATGTTGTAAATCATTTTTCTACCGTTTGAAAAATATTTCAACTAGAATATTTGTTTAGTTTACTTGAATTAATGTCAACGAAGAGATTTTAGACGATTTCAGTATTTTTCATACAAATAAGGGCATCATATTTGAAACAATCGATATCTATATTTATACACGCTGTAAATCATTTTCTACCGTTTGAGAAATCTTTAAAATCCAATATTTCTTTAGTTTATTTGACCTGATATCAATAAAGGGATTCTAAACGATAATAGTATTTTTTCATAAAAATAAGGGCATCATATTTGTAACAACCGACATCTATATTTATGCACGTTGTAGATGATTTTTCTACCTTTTGAAAAATATTTAAACACCAATATTTCTTTAGTTTATTTGACCTAATGTCAATGAAGAGATTTTAAATGATTTCAGTATTTTTCATAAAAATAATGGCATCATATTTGAAACAATCGATATATATATATTTATGCATGTTGTAAATATTTTCTCTACCGTGTGAAAAATATTTAAAATTGAATATTTCTTTAGTTTACTTGAACTAATGTCAACGAAGAGATTTTAGACGATTTCAGTATTTTTCATAAAAATATGGCATCATATGTGAAACAATCGATATCTATATTTATGCACGTTGTAACTCATTTTTCTACCGTTTTAAAAAATATTTAAACTCCAATATTTCTTTAGTTTACTTGAAATAATGTCAACGAAGAGATTTTAGACGATTTGAGTATTTTTCATAAAAATAATGGCATCATATTTGAAACAATCGATATATATATTTATGCATGTTGTAAATATTTTTTCTACCGTGTGAAAAATATTTAAACTAGAATATTTCGTTAGTTTATTTGACCTAATGTCAATGAAGAGATTTTAAATGATTTCAGTATTTTTCATACAAATAAGGGCATCATATTTGAAACAATCGATATATATATTTATGCACGTTATAGATATTTTTTCTACCGTTTCAAAAATATTTAAACCAGAATATTTCTTTATTTTACTTGAACTAATGTCAACGAAGAGATTTTAGACGATTTCAGTATTTTTCATAAAAATAAGGCCATCATATTTGAAACAATGGATATATATATTTTTGCACGTTGTAGATGATTTTTCTACCTTTTGAAAAATATTTAAACACCAATATTTCTTTATTTTATTTGAACTAACAACAATGAAGAGATTTTAGATGATTTTAGTATTTTTTAATAAAAATAAGGGCATCATATTTGATACAATCGATATCTATATTTATTTACATTGTATATAATTTTTCTACCATTTGAAAAATATTTAAACTCCAATATTTCTTTAGTTTACTTGAACTAATGTCAGCGAAGAGATTTTAGACGATTTCAGTATTTTTCATCAAAATAAGGCCATCATATTTGAAACAATGGATATATATATTTATGCACGTTGTAGATGATTTTTCTACCTTTTGAAAAATATTTCAACTTCAATATTTCTTTAGTTTATTTGAACTGACATCATTGAAGAGATCTTAGATGATTTTAGTATTTTTTAATAAAAATAAGGGCATCATATGTGAAACAATCGATATCTATATTTATGCACGTTGTAAATCATTTTTCTACCGTTTGAAAAATATTTCAACTAGAATATTTCTTTAGTTTACTTGAACTAATGTCAACGAAGAGATTTTAGATGATTTCAGTATTTTTCATAAAAATAATGGCATCATATTTGAAACAATCGATATATATATATTTATGCATGTTGTAAATATTTTCTCTACCGTGTGAAAAATATTTAAAATTGAATATTTCTTTAGTTTACTTGAACTAATGTCAACGAAGAGATTTTAGACGATTTCAGTATTTTTCATAAAAATAATGGCATCATATGTGAAACAATCGATATCTATATTTATGCACGTTGTAACTCATTTTTCTACCGTTTTAAAAAATATTTAAACTCCAATATTTCTTTAGTTTACTTGAAATAATGTCAACGAAGAGATTTTAGACGATTTGAGTATTTTTCATAAAAATAATGGCATCATATTTGAAACAATCGATATATATATTTATGCATGTTGTAAATATTTTTTCTACCGTGTGAAAAATAATTAAACTAGAATATTTCGTTAGTTTATTTGACCTAATGTCAATGAAGAGATTTTAAATGATTTCAGTATTTTTCATAAAAATAAGGGCATCATATTTGAAAAAATCGATATATATATTTATGCACTTTGTAAATGATTTTTCTACCGTTTGAAAAATATTTAAACTCCAATATTTCTTAGTTTATTTGAACTGACATCATTGAAGAGATCTTAGATGATTTTAGTATTTTTTAATAAAAATAAGTGCATCATATGTGAAACAATCGATATCTATATTTATGCATGTTGTAAATCATTTTTCTACCGTTTGAAAAATATTTCAACTAGAATATTTGTTTAGTTTACTTGAATTAATGTCAACGAAGAGATTTTAGACGATTTCAGTATTTTTCATACAAATAAGGGCATCATATTTGAAACAATCGATATATATATTTATGCACGTTATAGATATTTTTTCTACCGTTTGAAAAATATTTAAACCAGAATATTTCTTTATTTTATTTGACCTAATGTCAATTTGTAGATTTTAAACTATTTTAGTATTTTTTCATAAAAATAGGGGCATCATATGTGAAACAATCGATATCTATATTTATGCACGTTGTAAATCATTTTTCTACCGTTTGAAAAATATTTCAACTAGAATATTTCTTTAGTTTACTTGAACTAATGTCAACGAAGATATTTTAGATGATTTCAGTATTTTTCATACAAATAAGGGCATCATATTTGAAACAATCGATATATATATTTATGCACTTTGTAAATGATTTTTCTACCGTTTGAAAAATATTTAAAAAAGAATATTTCTGTAGTTTATTTGACCTAATATCAATGTAGAGATTTTAGACGATTTTAGTATTTTTTCATAAAAATAAGGGCATCATATTTGAAACAACAGATATCTATATTTATGCACGTGCTAAATGTTTTTACTACCGTTTGAAAAATGTTTAAAATAGAATATTTATATAGTGTACTTGAACTAATGTCAACGAAGAGATTTTAGACGATTTCAGTATTTTTCATAAAAATAATGGCATCATATTTGAAACAATCGATATATATATTTATGCATGTTGTAAATATTTTTTCTTCCGTGTGAAAAATATTTAAACTAGAATATTTCTTGTTTATTTGACCTAATGTCAATGAAGAGATTTTAAATGATTTCAGTATTTTTCATAAAAATAAGGGCATCATATTTGAAACAATCGATATATATATTTATGCACGTTATAGATATTTTTTCTACCGTTTGAAAAATATTTAAACCAGAATATTTCTTTATTTTATTTGACCTAATGTCAATGTGGAGATTTTAAACGATTTTAGTATTTTTTCATAAAAATAGGGGCATCATATTTGAAACAATTGATATATATATTTATGCACGTTGTAATACATTTTTCTACCGTTTGAAAAATATTTAAACTCCAATATCTCTTTATTTTATTTTAACTAATATCAATGAAGTGATTTTAAACGATTTTTGTAATTTTTCATGAAAATAGGGGCATCATATTAGAAACAATCGATATCTATATTTATACACGCTGTAAATCATTTTCTACCGTTTGAGAAATCTTTAAAATCCAATATTTCTTTAGTTTATTTGACCTGATATCAATAAAGGGATTCTAAACGATAATAGTATTTTTTCATAAAAATAAGGGCATCATATTTGTAACAACCGACATCTATATTTATGCACGTTGTAGATGATTTTTCTACCTTTTGAAAAATATTTAAACACCAATATTTCTTTAGTTTATTTGACCTAATGTCAATGAAGAGATTTTAAATGATTTCAGTATTTTTCATAAAAATAAGGGCATCATATTTGAAACAATCGATATATATATTTATGCACGTTGTAAATCATTTTTCTACCGTTTGAAAAATATTTCAACTAGAATATTTCTTTAGTTTACTTGAACTAATGTCAACGAAGAGATTTTAGACGATTTCAGTATTTTTCATACAAATAAGGGCATCATATTAGAAACAATCGATATATATATTTATGCACGTTGTAAATCATTTTTCTACCGTTTGAAAAATATTTCAACTAGAATATTTCTTTAGTTTACTTGAACTAATGTCAACGAAGAGATTTTAGATGATTTCAGTATTTTTCATACAAATAAGGGCATCATATTTGAAACAATCGATATATATATTTATGCACGTTATAGATATTTTTTCTACCGTTTCAAAAATATTTAAACCAGAATATTTCTTTATTTTACTTGAACTAATGTCAACGAAGAGATTTTAGACGATTTCAGTATTTTTCATAAAAATAAGGCCATCATATTTGAAACAATGTATATATATATTTATGCACGTTGTAGATGATTTTTCTACCTTTTGAAAAATATTTAAACACCAATATTTCTTTATTTTATTTGAGCTAACAACAATGAAGAGATTTTAGATGATTTTAGTATTTTTTAATAAAAATAAGGGCATCATATTTGATACAATCGATATCTATATTTATTTACATTGTATATAATTTTTCTACCATTTGAAAAATATTTAAACTCCAATATTTCTTTAGTTTACTTGAACTAATGTCAGCGAAGAGATTTTAGACGATTTCAGTATTTTTCATAAAAATAAGGCCATCATATTTGAAACAATGGATATATATATTTATGCACGTTGTAGATGATTTTTGTACCTTTTGAAAAATATTTCAACTTCAATATTTCTTTAGTTTATTTGAACTGACATCATTGAAGAGATCTTAGATGATTTTAGTATTTTTTAATAAAAATAAGGGCATCATATGTGAAACAATCGATATATATATTTATGCACGTTATGGATATTTTTTCTACCGTTTGAAAAATATTTAAACCAGAATATTTCTTTATTTTATTTGACCTAATGTCATTTTGGAGATTTTAAACTATTTTAGTATTTTTTCATAAAAATAGGGGCATCATATTTGAAACAATAGATATCTATATTTATGCACGTTCTAAATCATTTTTCTACCGTTTGAAAAATATTACAACTAGAATATTTCTTTAGTTTATGTGAACTAATGTCAATGAAGAGATTTTAAATGATTTTTGTATTTTTTCATAATAATAAGGGCATAATATTTGAAACAATCGATATATATATATTTATGCACTTTGTAAATGATTTTTCTACCGTTTGAAAAATATTTAAAAAAGAATATTTCTGTAGTTTATTTGACCTAATATCAATGTAGAGATTTTAGACGATTTTACTATTTCTTCATAAAAATAAGGGCATCATATGTGAAACAATCGATATATATATTTATGCACTTTGTAAATGATTTTTCTACCGTTTGAAAAATATTTCAACTAGAATATTTCTTTAGTTTACTTGAACTAATGTCAACGAAGAGATTTTAGACGATTTCAGTATTTTTCATACAAATAAGGGCATCATATTTGAAACAATCGATATATATATTTATGCACGTTATAGATATTTTTTCTACCGTTTGAAAAATATTTAAACCAGAATATTTCTTTATTTTATTTGACCTAATGTCAATGTGGAGATTTTAAACGATTTTAGTATTTTTTCATAAAAATAGGGGCATCATATTTGAAACAATCGATATATATATTTATGCACGTTGTAGATGATTTTTCTACCTTTTGAAAAATATTTAAACACCAATATTTCTTTAGTTTATTTGACCTAATGTCAATGAAGAGATTTTAAATGATTTCAGTATTTTTCATAAAAATAAGGGCATCATCTTTGAAACAATCGATATATATATTTATGCACTTTGTAAATGATTTTTCTACCGTTTGAAAAATATTTAAAAAATAATATTTCTGTAGTTTATTTGACCTAATATCAATGTAGAGATTTTAGACGATTTTAGTATTTTTTCATAAAAATTAGGGCATCATATTTGAAACAATAGATATCTATATTTATGCACGTGCTAAATCTTTTTACCACCGTTTGAAAAATGTTTAAAATAGAATATTTCTATACTGTACTTGAACTAATGTCAACGAAGAGATTTTAGATGATTTCAGTATTTTTCATAAAAATAATGGCATCATATTTGAAACAATCGATATATATATATTTATGCATGTTGTAAATATTTTCTCTACCGTGTGAAAAATATTTAAAATAGAATATTTCTTTAGTTTACTTGAACTAATGTCAACGAAGGGATTTTAGATGATTTCAGTATTTTTCATAAAAATAATGGCATCATATGTGAAACAATCGATATTTATATTTATGCACGTTGTAAATCATTTTTCTACCGTTTGAAAAATATTTAAACTCCAATATTTCTTTAGTTTACTTGAAATAATGTCAACGAAGAGATTTTAGACGATTTGAGTTTTTTTCATAAAAATAATGGCATCATATTTGAAACAATCGATATATATATTTATGCACGTTGTAAATATTTTTTCTACCGTGTGAAATATATTTAAACTAGAATATTTCGTTATTTTATTTGACCTAATGTCAATGTGGAGATTTTAAACGATTTTAGTATTTTTTCATAAAAATAGGGGCATCATATTTGAAACAATCGATATATATATTTATGCACGTTGTAGATGATTTTTCTACCTTTTGAAAAATATTTAAACACCAATATTTCTTTAGTTTATTTGACCTAATGTCAATGAAGAGATTTTAAATGATTTCAGTATTTTTCATAAAAATAAGGGCATCATATTTGAAAAAATCGATATATATATTTATGCACTTTGTAAATGATTTTTCTACCGTTTGAAAAATATTTAAACTCCAATATTTCTTAGTTTATTTGAACTGACATCATTGAAGAGATCTTAGATGATTTTAGTATTTTTTAATAAAAATAAGGGCATCATATGTGAAACAATCGATATCTATATTTATGCACGTTGTAAATCATTTTTCTACCGTTTGAAAAATATTTCAACTAGAATATTTCTTTAGTTTACTTGAACTAATGTCAACGAAGAGATTTTAGACGATTTCAGTATTTTTCATACAAATAAGGGCATCATATTTGAAACAATCGATATATATATTTATGCACGTTGTAAATCATTTTTCTACCGTTTGAAAAATATTTCAACTAGAATATTTCTTTAGTTTACTTGAACTAATGTCAACGAAGAGATTTTAGATGATTTCAGTATTTTTCATACAAATAAGGGCATCATATTTGAAACAATCGATATATATATTTATGCACGTTATAGATATTTTTTCTACCGTTTCAAAAATATTTAAACCAGAATATTTCTTTATTTTACTTGAACTAATGTCAACGAAGAGATTTTAGACGATTTCAGTATTTTTCATAAAAATAAGGCCATCATATTTGAAACAATGTATATATATATTTATGCACGTTGTAGATGATTTTTCTACCTTTTGAAAAATATTTAAACACCAATATTTCTTTATTTTATTTGAGCTAACAACAATGAAGAGATTTTAGATGATTTTAGTATTTTTTAATAAAAATAAGGGCATCATATTTGATACAATCGATATCTATATTTATTTACATTGTATATAATTTTTCTACCATTTGAAAAATATTTAAACTCCAATATTTCTTTAGTTTACTTGAACTAATGTCAGCGAAGAGATTTTAGACGATTTCAGTATTTTTCATAAAAATAAGGCCATCATATTTAAAACAATGGATATATATATTTATGCACGTTGTAGATGATTTTTGTACCTTTTGAAAAATATTTCAACTTCAATATTTCTTTAGTTTATTTGAACTGACATCATTGAAGAGATCTTAGATGATTTTAGTATTTTTTAATAAAAATAAGGGCATCATATGTGAAACAATCGATATATATATTTATGCACTTTGTAAGTGATTTTTCTACCGTTTGAAAAATATTTAAACTCCAATATTTCTTTAGTTTACTTGAAATAATGTCAACGAAGAGATTTTAGACGATTTGAGTTTTTTTCATAAAAATAATGGCATCATATTTGAAAAAATCGATATATATATTTATGCACGTTATAGATATTTTTTCTACCGTTTGAAAAATATTTAAACCAGAATATTTCTTTATTTTATTTGACCTAATGTCAATTTGGAGATTTTAAACTATTTTAGTATTTTTTCATAAAAATAGGGGCATCATATTTGAAACAATAGATATCTATATTTATGCACGTTCTAAATCATTTTGCTACCGTTTGAAAAATATTACAACTAGAATATTTCTTTAGTTTATGTGAACTAATGTCAATGAAGAGATTTTAAATGATTTTTGTATTTTTTCATAATAATAGGGCATAATATTTGAAACAATCGATATATATATATTTATGCACTTTGTAAATGATTTTTCTACCGTTTGAAAAATATTTAAAAAAGAATATTTCTGTAGTTTATTTGACCTAATATCAATGTAGAGATTTTAGACGATTTTACTATTTCTTCATAAAAATTAGGGCATCATATTTGAAACAATAGATATCTATATTTATGCACGTGCTAAATCTTTTTACTACCGTTTGAAAAATGTTTAAAATAGAATATTTCTATAGTGTACTTGAACTAATGTCAACGAAGAGATTTTAGACGATTTCAGTATTTTTCATAAAAATAATGGCATCATATTTGAAACAATCGATATATATATTTATGCATGTTGTACATATTTTTTCTACCGTGTGAAAAATATTTAAAATAGAATATTTCTTTAGTTTACTTGAACTAATGTCAACGAAGAGATTTTAGACGATTTCAGTATTTTTCATAAAAATAAGGCCATCATATTTGAAACTATCGATATATATATTTATGCACTTTGTAAATGATTTTTCTACCGTTTTAAAAATATTTAAACTCCAATATTTCTTAGTTTATTTGAACTGACATCATGAAGAGATCTTAGATGATTTTAGTATTTTTTAATAAAAATAAGGGCATCATATGTGAAACAATCGATATCTATATTTATGCACGTTGTAAATCATTTTTCTACCGTTTGAAAAACATTTCAACTAGAATATTTCTTTAGTTTACTTGAACTAATGTCAACGAAGAGATTTTAGATGATTTCAGTATTTTTCATACAAATAAGGGCATCATATTTGAAACAATCGATATATATATTTATGCACGTTATAGATATTTTTTCTACCGTTTCAAAAATATTTAAACCAGAATATTTCTTTATTTTACTTGAACTAATGTCAACGAAGAGATTTTAGACGATTTCAGTATTTTTCATAAAAATAAGGCCATCATATTTGAAACAATGGATATATATATTTATGCACGTTGTAGATGATTTTTCTACCTTTTGAAAAATATTTAAACACCAATATTTCTTTATTTTATTTGAGCTAACAACAATGAAGAGATTTTAGATGATTTTAGTATTTTTTAATAAAAATAAGGGCATCATATGTGAAACAATCGATATCTATATTTATGCACGTTGTAAATCATTTTTATACCGTTTGAAAAATATTTCAACTAGAATATTTCTTTATTTTACTTGAACTAATGTCAACGAAGAGATTTTAGACGATTTCAGTATTTTTCATAAAAATAGTGGCATCATATTTGAAACAATCGATATATATATTTATGCATGTTGTAAATATTTTTTCTTCCGTGTGAAAAATATTTAAACTAGAATATTTCTTGTTTATTTGACCTAATGTCAATGAAGAGATTTTAAATGATTTCAGTATTTTTCATAAAAATAAGGGCATCATATTTGAAACAATCGATATATATATTTTTGCACTTTGTAAATGATTTTTCTACCGTTTGAAAAATATTTAAACTCCAATATTTCTTTAGTTTATTTCAACTGACATCATTGAAGAGATCTTAGATGATTTTAGTATTTTTTCATAAAAATAAGTGCTTCATATGTGAAACAATCGATATCTATATTTATGCACGTTGTAAATAATTTTTCTACCGTTTGAAAAATATTTCAACTAGAATATTTCTTTAGTTTACTTGAACTAATGTCAACGAAGAGATTTTAGACGATTTCAGTATTTTTCATAAAAATAAGGCTATCATATTTGAAACATTGGATATATATATGTATGCACGTTGTAGATGATTTTTCTACGTTTTGAAAAATATTTCAACTTCAATATTTCTTTAGTTTATTTGAACTGACATCATTGAAGAGATCTTAGATGATTTTAGTATTTTTTAATAAAAATAAGGGCATCATATGTGAAACAATCGATATATATATTTATGCACTTTGTAAGTGATTTTTCTACCGTTTGAAAAATATTTAAACTCCAATATTTCTTTAGTTTATTTGAACTGACATCATTGTAGAGATCTTAGATGATTTTAGTATTTTTTAATAAAAATAAGGGCATCATATTTGAAACAATCGATATATATATTTATGCACGTTGTAATACATTTTTCTACCGTTTGAAAAATATTTAAACTCCAATATTTCTTTAGTTTACTTGAACTAATGTCAACGAAGAGATTTTAGACGATTTCAGTATTTTTCATAAAAATAATGGCATCATATTTGAAACAATCAATATGTATATTTATGCATGTTGTAAATATTTTTTCCACCGTGTGAAAAATATTTAAACTAGAATATTTCTTTAGTTTATTTGAACTAATGTCAACGAAGAGATTTTAGACGATTTCAGTATTTTTCATACAAATAAGGGCATCATATTTGAAACAATCGATATATATATTTATGCACTTTGTAAATGATTTTTCTACCGTTTGAAAAATATTTAAACTCCAATATTTCTTTAGTTTATTTGAACTGACATCATTGAAGAGATCTTAGATGATTTTAGTATTTTTTAATAAAAATAAGGGCATCATATGTGAAACAATCGATATGTATATTTATGCACGTTTTAAATCATTTTTCTACCGTTTGAAAAATATTTCAACTAGAATATTTCTTTAGTTTACTTGAACTAATGTCAACGAAGAGATTTTAGACGATTTCAGTATTTTTCATACAAATAAGGGCATCATATTTGAAACAATCGATATATATATTTATGCACGCTATAGAAATTTTTTCTACCGTTTGAAAAATATTTAAACCAGAATATTTCTTAATTTTATTTGACCTAATGTCAATGTGGAGATTTTAAACGATTTTAGTATTTTTTCATAAAAATAGGGGCATCATATTTGAAACAATAGATATCTATATTTATGCACGTTCTAAATCATTTTTCTACCGTTTGAAAAATATTACAACTAGAATATTTCTTTAGTTTATGTGAACTAATGTCAATGAAGAGATTTTAAATGATTTTTGTATTTTTTCATAATAATAAGGGCATAATATTTGAAACAATCGATATATATATTTATGCACGTTGTAATACATTTTTCTACCGTTTGAAAAATATTTAAACTCCAATATCTCTTTAGTTTATTTTAACTAATGTCAATGAAGTGATTTTAAACGATTTTTGTAATTTTTCATGAAAATAGGGGCATCATATTTGAAACAATCGATATCTATATTTATACACGCTGTAAATCATTTTCTACCGTTTGAGAAATCTTTAAAATCCAATATTTCTTTAGTTTATTTGACCTGATATCAATAAAGGGATTCTAAACGATAATAGTATTTTTTCATAAAAATAAGGGCATCATATTTGTAACAACCGACATCTATATTTATGCACGTTGTAGATGATTTTTCTACCTTTTGAAAAATATTTAAACACCAATATTTTTTTAGTTTATTTGACCTAATGTCAATGAAGAGATTTTAAATGATTTCAGTATTTTTCATAAAAATAAGGGCATCATATTTGAAACAATCGATATATATATTTATGCACTTTGTAAATTATTTTTCTACCGTTTGAAAAATATTTAAAAAAGAATATTTCTGTAGTTTATTTGACCTAATATCAATGTAGAGATTTTAGACGATTTTAGTATTTTTTCCTAAAAATTAGGGCATCATATTTGAAACAATAGATATCTATATTTATGCACGTGCTAAATCTATTTACTACCGTTTGAAAAATGTTTAAAATAGAATATTTCTATAGTGTACTTGAACTAATGTCAACGAAGAGATTTTAGATGATTTCAGTATTTTTCATAAAAATAAGGGCATCATATTTGAAACAATCGATATATATATTTATGCATGTTGTAAATATTTTTTCTACCGTGTGAAAAATATTTAAACTAGAATATTTCTTTAGTTTATTTGACCTAATGTCAATGAAGAGATTTTAAATGATTTCAGTATTTTTCATAAAAATAAGGGCATCATATTTGAAACAATCGATATATATATTTATGCACTTTGTAAATGTTTTTTCTACCGTTTGAAAAATATTTAAACTCCAATATTTCTTAGTTTATTTGAACTGACATCATTGAAGAGATCTTAGATGATTTTAGTATTTTTTAATAAAAATAAGGGCATCATATGTGAAACAATCGATATCTATATTTATGCACGTTGTAAATCATTTTTCTACCGTTTGAAAAATATTTCAACTAGAATATTTTTTTAGTTTACTTGAACTAATGTCAACGAAGAGATTTTAGATGATTTCAGTAATTTTCATACAAATAAGGGCATCATATTTGAAACAATCGATATATATATTTATGCACGTTGTAGATGATTTTTCTACCTTTTGAAAAATATTTAAACACCAATATTTCTTTATTTTATTTGAACTAACAACAATGAACAGATTTTAGATGATTTTAGTATTTTTTAATAAAAATAAGGGCATCATATTTGATACAATCGATATCTATATTTATTTACATTGTATATAATTTTTCTACCATTTGAAAAATATTTAAAATCCAATATTTCTTTAGTTTACTTGAACTAATGTCAGCGAAGAGATTTTAGACGATTTCAGTATTTTTCATAAAAATAAGGCCATCATATTTGAAACAATGGATATATATATTTATGCACGTTGTAGATGATTTTTCTACCTTTTGAAAAATATTTCAACTCCAATATTTCTTTAGTTTATTTGAACTGACATCATTGAAGAGATCTTAGATGATTTTAGTATTTTTTAATAAAAATAAGGGCATCATATATGAAACAATCGATATATATATTTATGCACTTTGTAAATGATTTTTCTACCGTTTGAAAAATATTTAAACTCCAATATTTCTTTAGTTTATTTGAACTGACATCATTGAAGAGACCTTAGATGATTTTAGTATTTTTTAATAAAAATAAGGGCATCATATGTGAAACAATCGATATCTATATTTATGCACGTTGTAAATCATTTTACTACCGTTTAAAAATGTTTAAAATAGAATATTTCTGCAGTGTACTTGAACTAATGTCAATGAAGAGATTTTAGACGATTTCAGTATTTTTCATAAAAATAAGGGCATCATATTTGAAACAATCGATGTATATATTTGTGCACGTTTTAATGATTTTTCTACCATTTGAAAAATATTTAAACTTCCATATTTCTTTATTTTATTTGACACTAATGTCAATTAAGAGATTTTAAACGATTTTAGTATTTTTTCATAAAAATAGGGGCATCATATTTGAAACAATAGATATCTATATTTATGCACGTTGTAATACATTTTTCTACCGTTTGAAAAATATTTAAACTCCAATATTTCTTTAGTTTATTTGAACTGACATCATTGAAGAGATCTTAGATGATTTTAGTATTTTTTAATAAAAATAAGGGCATCATATGTGAAACAATCGATATGTATATTTATGCACGTTTTAAATCACTTTTCTACCGTTTGAAAAATATTTCAACTAGAATATTTCTTTAGTTTACTTGAACTAATGTCAAGGAAGAGATTTTAGACGATTTCAGTATTTTTCATACAAATAAGGGCATCATATTTGAAACAATCGATATATATATTTATGCATGTTGTAAATATTTTTTCTACCGTGTGAAAAATATTTAAACTAGAATATTTCGTTAGTTTATTTGACCTAATGTCAATGAAGAGATTTTAAATGATTTCAGTATTTTTCATAAAAATAAGGCCATCATATTTGAAACTATCGATATATATATTTATGCACTTTGTAAATGATTTTTCTACCGTTTGAAAAATATTTAAACTCCAATATTTCTTAGTTTATTTGAACTGACATCATTGAAGAGATCTTAGATGATTTTAGTATTTTTTAATAAAAATAAGGGCATCATATGTGAAACAATCGATATCTATATTTATGCACGTTGTAAATCATTTTTCTACCGTTTGAAAAACATTTCAACTAGAATATTTCTTTAGTTTACTTGAACTAATGTCAACGAAGAGATTTTAGATGATTTCAGTATTTTTCATACAAATAAGGGCATCATATTTGAAACAATCGATATATATATTTATGCACGTTATAGATATTTTTTCTACCGTTTCAAAAATATTTAAACCAGAATATTTCTTTATTTTACTTGAACTAATGTCAACGAAGAGATTTTAGACGATTTCAGTATTTTTCATACAAATAAGGGCATCATATTTGAAACAATGGATATATATATTTATGCACGTTGTAGATGATTTTTCTACCTTTTGAAAAATATTTAAACACCAATATTTCTTTATTTTATTTGAGCTAACAACAATGAAGAGATTTTAGATGATTTTAGTATTTTTTAATAAAAATAAGGGCATCATATGTGAAACAATCGATATCTATATTTATGCACGTTGTAAATCATTTTTATACCGTTTGAAAAATATTTCAACTAGAATATTTCTTTAGTTTACTTGAACTAATGTCAACGAAGAGATTTTAGACGATTTCAGTATTTTTCATAAAAATAGTGGCATCATATTTGAAACAATCGATATATATATTTATGCATGTTGTAAATATTTTTTCTTCCGTGTGAAAAATATTTAAACTAGAATATTTCTTGTTTATTTGACCTAATGTCAATGAAGAGATTTTAAATGATTTCAGTATTTTTCATAAAAATAAGGGCATCATATTTGAAACAATCGATATATATATTTTTGCACTTTGTAAATGATTTTTCTACCGTTTGAAAAATATTTAAACTCCAATATTTCTTTAGTTTATTTCAACTGACATCATTGAAGAGATCTTAGATGATTTTAGTATTTTTTCATAAAAATAAGTGCTTCATATGTGAAACAATCGATATCTATATTTATGCACGTTGTAAATCATTTTTCTACCGTTTGAAAAATATTTCAACTAGAATATTTCTTTAGTTTACTTGAACTAATGTCAACGAAGAGATTTTAGACGATTTCAGTATTTTTCATAAAAATAAGGCTATCATATTTGAAACATTGGATATATATATGTATGCACGTTGTAGATGATTTTTCTACGTTTTGAAAAATATTTCAACTTCAATATTTCTTTAGTTTATTTGAACTGACATCATTGAAGAGATCTTAGATGATTTTAGTATTTTTTAATAAAAATAAGGGCATCATATGTGAAACAATCGATATATATATTTATGCACTTTGTAAGTGATTTTTCTACCGTTTGAAAAATATTTAAACTCCAATATTTCTTTAGTTTATTTGAACTGACATCATTGTAGAGATCTTAGATGATTTTAGTATTTTTTAATAAAAATAAGGGCATCATATTTGAAACAATCGATATATATATTTATGCACGTTGTAATACATTTTTCTACCGTTTGAAAAATATTTAAACTCCAATATTTCTTTAGTTTACTTGAACTAATGTCAACGAAGAGATTTTAGACGATTTCAGTATTTTTCATAAAAATAATGGCATCATATTTGAAACAATCAATATATATATTTATGCATGTTGTAAATATTTTTTCCACCGTGTGAAAAATATTTAAACTAGAATATTTCTTTAGTTTATTTGACCTAATGTCAATGAAGAGATTTTAAATGATTTCAGTATTTTTCATAAAAATAAGGGCATCATATTTGAAACAATCGATATATATATTTATGCACTTTGTAAATGATTTTTCTACCGTTTGAAAAATATTTAAACTCCAATATTTCTTTAGTTTATTTGAACTGACATCATTGAAGAGATCTTAGATGATTTTAGTATTTTTTAATAAAAATAAGGGCATCATATGTGAAACAATCGATATGTATATTTATGCACGTTTTAAATCATTTTTCTACCGTTTGAAAAATATTTCAACTAGAATATTTCTTTAGTTTACTTGAACTAATGTCAACGAAGAGATTTTAGACGATTTCAGTATTTTTCATACAAATAAGGGCATCATATTTGAAACAATCGATATATATATTTATGCACGCTATAGAATTTTTTTCTACCGTTTGAAAAATATTTAAACCAGAATATTTCTTAATTTTATTTGACCTAATGTCAATGTGGAGATTTTAAACGATTTTAGTATTTTTTCATAAAAATAGGGGCATCATATTTGAAACAATAGATATCTATATTTATGCACGTTCTAAATCATTTTTCTACCGTTTGAAAAATATTACAACTAGAATATTTCTTTAGTTTATGTGAACTAATGTCAATGAAGAGATTTTATATGATTTTTGTATTTTTTCATAATAATAAGGGCATAATATTTGAAACAATCGATATATATATTTATGCACGTTGTAATACATTTTTCTACCGTTTGAAAAATATTTAAACTCCAATATCTCTTTAGTTTATTTTAACTAATGTCAATGAAGTGATTTTAAACGATTTTTGTAATTTTTCATGAAAATAGGGGCATCATATTTGAAACAATCGATATCTATATTTATACACGCTGTAAATCATTTTCTACCGTTTGAGAAATCTTTAAAATCCAATATTTCTTTAGTTTATTTGACCTGATATCAATAAAGGGATTCTAAACGATAATAGTATTTTTTCATAAAAATAAGGGCATCATATTTGTAACAACCGACATCTATATTTATGCACGTTGTAGATGATTTTTCTACCTTTTGAAAAATATTTAAACACCAATATTTTTTTAGTTTATTTGACCTAATGTCAATGAAGAGATTTTAAATGATTTCAGTATTTTTCATAAAAATAAGGGCATCATATTTGAAACAATCGATATATATATTTATGCACTTTGTAAATTATTTTTCTACCGTTTGAAAAATATTTAAAAAAGAATATTTCTGTAGTTTATTTGACCTAATATCAATGTAGAGATTTTAGACGATTTTAGTATTTTTTCCTAAAAATTAGGGCATCATATTTGAAACAATAGATATCTATATTTATGCACGTGCTAAATCTATTTACTACCGTTTGAAAAATGTTTAAAATAGAATATTTCTATAGTGTACTTGAACTAATGTCAACGAAGAGATTTTAGATGATTTCAGTATTTTTCATAAAAATAAGGGCATCATATTTGAAACAATCGATATATATATTTATGCATGTTGTAAATATTTTTTCTACCGTGTGAAAAATATTTAAACTAGAATATTTCTTTAGTTTATTTGACCTAATGTCAATGAAGAGATTTTAAATGATTTCAGTATTTTTCATAAAAATAAGGGCATCATATTTGAAACAATCGATATATATATTTATGCACTTTGTAAATGTTTTTTCTACCGTTTGAAAAATATTTAAACTCCAATATTTCTTAGTTTATTTGAACTGACATCATTGAAGAGATCTTAGATGATTTTAGTATTTTTTAATAAAAATAAGGGCATCATATGTGAAACAATCGATATCTATATTTATGCATGTTGTAAATCATTTTTCTACCGTTTGAAAAATATTTCAACTAGAATATTTTTTTAGTTTACTTGAACTAATGTCAACGAAGAGATTTTAGATGATTTCAGTAATTTTCATACAAATAAGGGCATCATATTTGAAACAATCGATATATATATTTATGCACGTTGTAGATGATTTTTCTACCTTTTGAAAAATATTTAAACACCAATATTTCTTTATTTTATTTGAACTAACAACAATGAACAGATTTTAGATGATTTTAGTATTTTTTAATAAAAATAAGGGCATCATATTTGATACAATCGATATCTATATTTATTTACATTGTATATAATTTTTCTACCATTTGAAAAATATTTAAAATCCAATATTTCTTTAGTTTACTTGAACTAATGTCAGCGAAGAGATTTTAGACGATTTCAGTATTTTTCATAAAAATAAGGCCATCATATTTGAAACAATGGATATATATATTTATGCACGTTGTAGATGATTTTTCTACCTTTTGAAAAATATTTCAACTCCAATATTTCTTTAGTTTATTTGAACTGACATCATTGAAGAGATCTTAGATGATTTTAGTATTTTTTAATAAAAATAAGGGCATCATATATGAAACAATCGATATATATATTTATGCACTTTGTAAATGATTTTTCTACCGTTTGAAAAATATTTAAACTCCAATATTTCTTTAGTTTATTTGAACTGACATCATTGAAGAGACCTTAGATGATTTTAGTATTTTTTAATAAAAATAAGGGCATCATATGTGAAACAATCGATATCTATATTTATGCACGTTGTAAATCATTTTACTACCGTTTAAAAATGTTTAAAATAGAATATTTCTGTAGTGTACTTGAACTAATGTCAATGAAGAGATTTTAGACGATTTCAGTATTTTTCATAAAAATAAGGGCATCATATTTGAAACAATCGATGTATATATTTGTGCACGTTTTAATGATTTTTCTACCATTTGAAAAATATTTAAACTTCCATATTTCTTTATTTTATTTGACACTAATGTCAATTAAGAGATTTTAAACGATTTTAGTATTTTTTCATAAAAATAGGGGCATCATATTTGAAACAATAGATATCTATATTTATGCACGTTGTAATACATTTTTCTACCGTTTGAAAAATATTTAAACTCCAATATTTCTTTAGTTTATTTGAACTGACATCATTGAAGAGATCTTAGATGATTTTAGTATTTTTTAATAAAAATAAGGGCATCATATGTGAAACAATCGATATGTATATTTATGCACGTTTTAAATCATTTTTCTACCGTTTGAAAAATATTTCAACTAGAATATTTCTTTAGTTTACTTGAACTAATGTCAAGGAAGAGATTTTAGACGATTTCAGTATTTTTCATACAAATAAGGGCATCATATTTGAAACAATCGATATATATATTTATGCATGTTGTAAATATTTTTTCTACCGTGTGAAAAATATTTAAACTAGAATATTTCGTTAGTTTATTTGACCTAATGTCAATGAAGAGATTTTAAATGATTTCAGTATTTTTCATAAAAATAAGGGCATCATATTTGAAAAAATCGATATATATATTTATGCACTTTGTAAATGATTTTTCTACCGTTTGAAAAATATTTAAACTCCAATATTTCTTAGTTTATTTGAACTGACATCATTGAAGAGATCTTAGATGATTTTAGTATTTTTTAATAAAAATAAGGGCATCATATGTGAAACAATCGATATCTATATTTATGCATGTTGTAAATCATTTTTCTACCGTTTGAAAAATATTTCAACTAGAATATTTGTTTAGTTTACTTGAATTAATGTCAACGAAGAGATTTTAGACGATTTCAGTATTTTTCATACAAATAAGGGCATCATATTTGAAACAATCGATATATATATTTATGCATGTTGTAAATCATTTTTCTACCGTTTGAAAAATATTTCAACTAGAATATTTCTTTAGTTTACTTGAACTAATGTCAACGAAGAGATTTTAGATGATTTCAGTATTTTTCATACAAATAAGGGCATCATATTTGAAACAATCGATATATATATTTATGCACTTTGTAAATGATTTTTCTACCGTTTGAAAAATATTTAAAAAAGAATATTTCTGTAGTTTATTTGACCTAATATCAATGTAGAGATTTTAGACGATTTTAGTATTTTTTCATAAAAATAAGGGCATCATATTTGAAACAATAGATATCTATATTTATGCACGTGCTAAATGTTTTTACTACCGTTTGAAAAATGTTTAAAATAGAATATTTATATAGTGTACTTGAACTAATGTCAACGAAGAGATTTTAGACGATTTCAGTATTTTTCATAAAAATAATGGCATCATATTTGAAACAATCGATATATATATTTATGCATGTTGTAAATATTTTTTCTTCCGTGTGAAAAATATTTAAACTAGAATATTTCTTGTTTATTTGACCTAATGTCAATGAAGAGATTTTAAATGATTTCAGTATTTTTCATAAAAATAAGGGCATCATATTTGAAACAATCGATATATATATTTATGCACGTTATAGATATTTTTTCTACCGTTTGAAAAATATTTAAACCAGAATATTTCTTTATTTTATTTGACCTAATGTCAATGTGGAGATTTTAAACGATTTTAGTATTTTTTCATAAAAATAGGGGCATCATATTTGAAACAATCGATATATATATTTATGCACGTTGTAATACATTTTTCTACCGTTTGAAAAATATTTAAACTCCAATATCTCTTTAGTTTATTTTAACTAATATCAATGAAGTGATTTTAAACGATTTTTGTAATTTTTCATGAAAATAGGGGCATCATATTTGAAACAATCGATATCTATATTTATACACGCTGTAAATCATTTTCTACCGTTTGAGAAATCTTTAAAATCCAATATTTCTTTAGTTTATTTGACCTGATATCAATAAAGGGATTCTAAACGATAATAGTATTTTTTCATAAAAATAAGGGCATCATATTTGTAACAACCGACATCTATATTTATGCACGTTGTAGATGATTTTTCTACCTTTTGAAAAATATTTAAACACCAATATTTCTTTATTTTATTTGACCTAATGTCAATTTGGAGATTTTAAACTATTTTAGTATTTTTTCATAAAAATAGGGGCATCATATTTGAAACAATAGATATCTATATTTATGCACGTTCTAAATCATTTTTCTACCGTTTGAAAAATATTACAACTAGAATATTTCTTTAGTTTATGTGAACTAATGTCAATGAAGAGATTTTAAATGATTTTTGTATTTTTTCATAATAATAAGGGCATAATATTTGAAACAATCGATATATATATATTTATGCACTTTGTAAATGATTTTTCTACCGTTTGAAAAATATTTAAAAAAGAATATTTCTGTAGTTTATTTGACCTAATATCAATGTAGAGATTTTAGACGATTTTACTATTTCTTCATAAAAATTAGGGCATCATATTTGAAACAATAGATATCTATATTTATGCACGTGCTAAATCTTTTTACTACCGTTTGAAAAATGTTTAAAATAGAATATTTCTATAGTGTACTTGAACTAATGTCAACGAAGAGATTTTAGACGATTTCAGTATTTTTCATAAAAATAATGGCATCATATTTGAAACAATCGATATATATATTTATGCATGTTGTACATATTTTTTCTACCGTGTGAAAAATATTTAAAATAGAATATTTCTTTAGTTTACTTGAACTAATGTCAACGAAGAGATTTTAGACGATTTCAGTATTTTTCATAAAAATAAGGCCATCATATTTGAAACTATCGATATATATATTTATGCACTTTGTAAATGATTTTTCTACCGTTTGAAAAATATTTAAACTCCAATATTTCTTAGTTTATTTGAACTGACATCATTGAAGAGATCTTAGATGATTTTAGTATTTTTTAATAAAAATAAGGGCATCATATGTGAAACAATCGATATCTATATTTATGCACGTTGTAAATCATTTTTCTATCGTTTGAAAAACATTTCAACTAGAATATTTCTTTAGTTTACTTGAACTAATGTCAACGAAGAGATTTTAGACGATTTCAGTATTTTTCATAAAAATAGTGGCATCATATTTGAAACAATCGATATATATATTTATGCATGTTGTAAATATTTTTTCTTCCGTGTGAAAAATATTTAAACTAGAATATTTCTTGTTTATTTGACCTAATGTCAATGAAGAGATTTTAAATGATTTCAGTATTTTTCATAAAAATAAGGGCATCATATTTGAAACAATCGATATATATATTTTTGCACTTTGTAAATGATTTTTCTACCGTTTGAAAAATATTTAAACTCCAATATTTCTTTAGTTTATTTCAACTGACATCATTGAAGAGATCTTAGATGATTTTAGTATTTTTTCATAAAAATAAGTGCTTCATATGTGAAACAATCGATATCTATATTTATGCACGTTGTAAATCATTTTTCTACCGTTTGAAAAATATTTCAACTAGAATATTTCTTTAGTTTACTTGAACTAATGTCAACGAAGAGATTTTAGACGATTTCAGTATTTTTCATAAAAATAAGGCTATCATATTTGAAACATTGGATATATATATGTATGCACGTTGTAGATGATTTTTCTACGTTTTGAAAAATATTTCAACTTCAATATTTCTTTAGTTTATTTGAACTGACATCATTGAAGAGATCTTAGATGATTTTAGTATTTTTTAATAAAAATAAGGGCATTATATGTGAAACAATCGATATATATATTTATGCACTTTGTAAGTGATTTTTCTACCGTTTGAAAAATATTTAAACTCCAATATTTCTTTA
Organism: Leptodirus hochenwartii; assembly: GCA_947310635.1. Lineage (NCBI taxonomy): Eukaryota > Metazoa > Arthropoda > Insecta > Coleoptera > Leiodidae > Leptodirus > Leptodirus hochenwartii. The sequence continues at coordinate 49,622,514 of OX371177.1, forward strand.
GTTTATTTGAACTGACATCATTGTAGAGATCTTAGATGATTTTAGTATTTTTTAATAAAAATAAGGGCATCATATTTGAAACAATCGATATATATATTTATGCACGTTGTAATACATTTTTCTACCGTTTGAAAAATATTTAAACTCCAATATTTCTTTAGTTTACTTGAACTAATGTCAACGAAGAGATTTTAGACGATTTCAGTATTTTTCATAAAAATAATGGCATCATATTTGAAACAATCAATATATATATTTATGCATGTTGTAAATATTTTTTCCACCGTGTGAAAAATATTTAAACTAGAATATTTCTTTAGTTTATTTGACCTAATGTCAATGAAGAGATTTTAAATGATTTCAGTATTTTTCATAAAAATAAGGGCATCATATTTGAAACAATCGATATATATATTTATGCACTTTGTAAATGATTTTTCTACCGTTTGAAAAATATTTAAACTCCAATATTTCTTTAGTTTATTTGAACTGACATCATTGAAGAGATCTTAGATGATTTTAGTATTTTTTAATAAAAATAAGGGCATCATATGTGAAACAATCGATATGTATATTTATGCACGTTTTAAATCATTTTTCTACCGTTTGAAAAATATTTCAACTAGAATATTTCTTTAGTTTACTTGAACTAATGTCAACGAAGAGATTTTAGACGATTTCAGTATTTTTCATACAAATAAGGGCATCATATTTGAAACAATCGATATATATATTTATGCACGCTATAGAAATTTTTTCTACCGTTTGAAAAATATTTAAACCAGAATATTTCTTAATTTTATTTGACCTAATGTCAATGTGGAGATTTTAAACGATTTTAGTATTTTTTCATAAAAATAGGGGCATCATATTTGAAACAATAGATATCTATATTTATGCACGTTCTAAATCATTTTTCTACCGTTTGAAAAATATTACAACTAGAATATTTCTTTAGTTTATGTGAACTAATGTCAATGAAGAGATTTTAAATGATTTTTGTATTTTTTCATAATAATAAGGGCATAATATTTGAAACAATCGATATATATATTTATGCACGTTGTAATACATTTTTCTACCGTTTGAAAAATATTTAAACTCCAATATCTCTTTAGTTTATTTTAACTAATGTCAATGAAGTGATTTTAAACGATTTTTGTAATTTTTCATGAAAATAAGGGCATCATATTTGAAACAATCGATATCTATATTTATACACGCTGTAAATCATTTTCTACCGTTTGAGAAATCTTTAAAATCCAATATTTCTTTAGTTTATTTGACCTGATATCAATAAAGGGATTCTAAACGATAATAGTATTTTTTCATAAAAATAAGGGCATCATATTTGTAACAACCGACATCTATATTTATGCACGTTGTAGATGATTTTTCTACCTTTTGAAAAATATTTAAACACCAATATTTTTTTAGTTTATTTGACCTAATGTCAATGAAGAGATTTTAAATGATTTCAGTATTTTTCATAAAAATAAGGGCATCATATTTGAAACAATCGATATATATATTTATGCACTTTGTAAATTATTTTTCTACCGTTTGAAAAATGTTTAAAATAGAATATTTCTATAGTGTACTTGAACTAATGTCAACGAAGAGATTTTAGATGATTTCAGTATTTTTCATAAAAATAAGGGCATCATATTTGAAACAATCGATATATATATTTATGCATGTTGTAAATATTTTTTCTACCGTGTGAAAAATATTTAAACTAGAATATTTCTTTAGTTTATTTGACCTAATGTCAATGAAGAGATTTTAAATGATTTCAGTATTTTTCATAAAAATAAGGGCATCATATTTGAAACAATCGATATATATATTTATGCACTTTGTAAATGTTTTTTCTACCGTTTGAAAAATATTTAAACTCCAATATTTCTTAGTTTATTTGAACTGACATCATTGAAGAGATCTTAGATGATTTTAGTATTTTTTAATAAAAATAAGGGCATCATATGTGAAACAATCGATATCTATATTTATGCACGTTGTAAATCATTTTTCTACCGTTTGAAAAATATTTCAACTAGAATATTTTTGTAGTTTACTTGAACTAATGTCAACGAAGAGATTTTAGATGATTTCAGTAATTTTCATACAAATAAGGGCATCATATTTGAAACAATCGATATATATATTTATGCACGTTGTAGATGATTTTTCTACCTTTTGAAAATTATTTAAACACCAATATTTCTTTATTTTATTTGAACTAACAACAATGAACAGATTTTAGATGATTTTAGTATTTTTTAATAAAAATAAGGGCATCATATTTGATACAATCGATATCTATATTTATTTACATTGTATATAATTTTTCTACCATTTGAAAAATATTTAAAATCCAATATTTCTTTAGTTTACTTGAACTAATGTCAGCGAAGAGATTTTAGACGATTTCAGTATTTTTCATAAAAATATGGCCATCATATTTGAAACAATGGATATATATATTTATGCACGTTGTAGATGATTTTTCTACCTTTTGAAAAATATTTCAACTCCAATATTTCTTTAGTTTATTTGAACTGACATCATTGAAGAGATCTTAGATGATTTTAGTATTTTTTAATAAAAATAAGGGCATCATATATGAAACAATCGATATATATATTTATGCACTTTGTAAATGATTTTTCTACCGTTTGAAAAATATTTAAACTCCAATATTTCTTTAGTTTATTTGAACTGACATCATTGAAGAGACCTTAGATGATTTTAGTATTTTTTAATAAAAATAAGGGCATCATATGTGAAACAATCGATATCTATATTTATGCACGTTGTAAATCATTTTACTACCGTTTAAAAATGTTTAAAATAGAATATTTCTGTAGTGTACTTGAACTAATGTCAATGAAGAGATTTTAGACGATTTCAGTATTTTTCATAAAAATAAGGGCATCATATTTGAAACAATCGATGTATATATTTGTGCACGTTTTAATGATTTTTCTACCATTTGAAAAATATTTAAACTTCCATATTTCTTTATTTTATTTGACACTAATGTCAATTAAGAGATTTTAAACGATTTTAGTATTTTTTCATAAAAATAGGGGCATCATATTTGAAACAATAGATATCTATATTTATGCACGTTGTAATACATTTTTCTACCGTTTGAAAAATATTTAAACTCCAATATTTCTTTAGTTTATTTGAACTGACATCATTGAAGAGATCTTAGATGATTTTAGTATTTTTTAATAAAAATAAGGGCATCATATGTGAAACAATCGATATGTATATTTATGCACGTTTTAAATCATTTTTCTACCGTTTGAAAAATATTTCAACTAGAATATTTCTTTAGTTTACTTGAACTAATGTCAAGGAAGAGATTTTAGACGATTTCAGTATTTTTCATACAAATAAGGGCATCATATTTGAAACAATCGATATATATATTTATGCATGTTGTAAATATTTTTTCTACCGTGTGAAAAATATTTAAACTAGAATATTTCGTTAGTTTATTTGACCTAATGTCAATGAAGAGATTTTAAATGATTTCAGTATTTTTCATAAAAATAAGGGCATCATATTTGAAAAAATCGATATATATATTTATGCACTTTGTAAATGATTTTTCTACCGTTTGAAAAATATTTAAACTCCAATATTTCTTAGTTTATTTGAACTGACATCATTGAAGAGATCTTAGATGATTTTAGTATTTTTTAATAAAAATAAGGGCATCATATGTGAAACAATCGATATCTATATTTATGCATGTTGTAAATCATTTTTCTACCGTTTGAAAAATATTTCAACTAGAATATTTGTTTAGTTTACTTGAATTAATGTCAACGAAGAGATTTTAGACGATTTCAGTATTTTTCATACAAATAAGGGCATCATATTTGAAACAATCGATATATATATTTATGCATGTTGTAAATCATTTTTCTACCGTTTGAAAAATATTTCAACTAGAATATTTCATTAGTTTACTTGAACTAATGTCAACGAAGAGATTTTAGATGATTTCAGTATTTTTCATACAAATAAGGGCATCATATTTGAAACAATCGATATATATATTTATGCACTTTGTAAATGATTTTTCTACCGTTTGAAAAATATTTAAAAAAGAATATTTCTGTAGTTTATTTGACCTAATATCAATGTAGAGATTTTAGACGATTTTAGTATTTTTTCATAAAAATAAGGGCATCATATTTGAAACAATAGATATCTATATTTATGCACGTGCTAAATGTTTTTACTACCGTTTGAAAAATGTTTAAAATAGAATATTTATATAGTGTACTTGAACTAATGTCAACGAAGAGATTTTAGACGATTTCAGTATTTTTCATAAAAATAATGGCATCATATTTGAAACAATCGATATATATATTTATGCATGTTGTAAATATTTTTTCTTCCGTGTGAAAAATATTTAAACTAGAATATTTCTTGTTTATTTGACCTAATGTCAATGAAGAGATTTTAAATGATTTCAGTATTTTTCATAAAAATAAGGGCATCATATTTGAAACAATCGATATATATATTTATGCATGTTGTAAATATTTTTTCTTCCGTGTGAAAAATATTTAAACTAGAATATTTCTTGTTTATTTGACCTAATGTCAATGAAGAGATTTTAAATGATTTCAGTATTTTTCATAAAAATAAGGGCATCATATTTGAAACAATCGATATATATATTTATGCACGTTATAGATATTTTTTCTACCGTTTGAAAAATATTTAAACCAGAATATTTCTTTATTTTATTTGACCTAATGTCAATGTGGAGATTTTAAACGATTTTAGTATTTTTTCATAAAAATAGGGGCATCATATTTGAAAAAATCGATATATATATTTATGCACGTTGTAATACATTTTTCTACCGTTTGAAAAATATTTAAACTCCAATATCTCTTTAGTTTATTTTAACTAATATCAATGAAGTGATTTTAAACGATTTTTGTAATTTTTCATGAAAATAGGGGCATCATATTTGAAACAATCGATATCTATATTTATACACGCTGTAAATCATTTTCTACCGTTTGAGAAATCTTTAAAATCGAATATTTCTTTAGTTTATTTGACCTGATATCAATAAAGGGATTCTAAACGATAATAGTATTTTTTCATAAAAATAAGGGCATCATATTTGTAACAACCGACATCTATATTTATGCACGTTGTAGATGATTTTTCTACCTTTTGAAAAATATTTAAACACCAATATTTCTTTAGTTTATTTGACCTAATGTCAATGAAGAGATTTTAAATGATTTCAGTATTTTTCATAAAAATAAGGGCATCATATTTGAAACAATCGATATATATATTTATGCACTTTGTAAATGATTTTTCTACCGTTTGAAAAATATTTAAAAAAGAATATTTCTGTAGTTTATTTGACCTAATATCAATGTAGAGATTTTAGACGATTTTAGTATTTTTTCATAAAAATTAGGGCATCATATTTGAAACAATAGATATCTATATTTATGCACGTGCTAAATCTTTTTACTACCGTTTGAAAAATGTTTAAAATAGAATATTTCTATAGTGTACTTGAACTAATGTCAACGAAGAGATTTTAGACGATTTCAGTATTTTTCATAAAAATAATGGCATCATATTTGAAACAATCGATATATATATTTATGCATGTTGTAAATATTTTCTGTACCGTGTGAAAAATATTTAAAATAGAATATTTCTTTAGTTTACTTGAACTAATGTCAACGAAGAGATTTTAGACGATTTCAGTATTTTTCATAAAAATAATGGCATCATATGTGAAACAATCGATATCTATATTTATGCACGTTGTAAATCATTTTTCTACGGTTTGAAAAATATTTAAACTCCAATATTTCTTTAGTTTACTTGAAATAATTTCAACGAAGAGATTTTAGACGATTTGAGTATTTTTCATAAAAATAATGGCATCATATTTGAAACAATCGATATATATATTTATGCACTTTGTAAATGATTTTTCTACCGTTTGAAAAATATTTAAACTCCAATATTTCTTAGTTTATTTGAACTGACATCACTGAAGAGATCTTAGATGATTTTAGTATTTTTTAATAAAAATAAGGGCATCATATGTGAAACAATCGATATCTATCTTTATGCACGTTGTAAATCATTTTTCTACCGTTTGAAAAATATTTCAACTAGAATATTTCTTTAGTTTACTTGAACTAATGTCAACGAAGAGATTTTAGATGATTTCAGTATTTTTCATACAAATAAGGGCATCATATTTGAAACAATCGATATATATATTTATGCACGTTATAGATATTTTTTCTACCGTTTCAAAAATATTTAAACCAGAATATTTCTTTATTTTACTTGAACTAATGTCAACGAAGAGATTTTAGACGATTTCAGTATTTTTCATAAAAATAAGGCCATCATATTTGAAACAATGGATATATATATTTTTGCACGTTGTAGATGATTTTTCTACCTTTTGAAAAATATTTAAACACCAATATTTCTTTATTTTATTTGAACTAACAACAATGAAGAGATTTTAGATGATTTTAGTATTTTTTAATAAAAATAAGGGCATCATATTTGATACAATCGATATCTATATTTATTTACATTGTATATAATTTTTCTACCATTTGAAAAATATTTAAACTCCAATATTTCTTTAGTTTACTTGAACTAATGTCAGCGAAGAGATTTTAGACGATTTCAGTATTTTTCATAAAAATAAGGCCATCATATTTGAAACAATGGATATATATATTTATGCACGTTGTAGATGATTTTTCTACCTTTTGAAAAATATTTCAACTTCAATATTTCTTTAGTTTATTTGAACTGACATCATTGAAGAGATCTTAGATGATTTTAGTATTTTTTAATAAAAATAAGGGCATAATATGTGAAACAATCGATATATATATATTTATGCACGTTGTAAATCATTTTTCTACCGTTTGAAAAATATTTCAACTAGAATATTTCTTTAGTTTACTTGAACTAATGTCAACGAAGAGATTTTAGATGATTTCAGTATTTTTCATACAAATAAGGGCATCATATTTGAAACAATCGATATATATATATTTATGCACTTTGTAAATGATTTTTCTACCGTTTGAAAAATATTTAAAAAAGAATATTTCTGTAGTTTATTTGACCTAATATCAATGTAGAGATTTTAGACGATTTTAGTATTTTTTCATAAAAATAAGGGCATCATATTTGAAACAATAGATATCTATATTTATGCACGTGCTAAATGTTTTTACTACCGTTTGAAAAATGTTTAAAATAGAATATTTATATAGTGTACTTGAACTAATGTCAACGAAGAGATTTTAGACGATTTCAGTATTTTTCATAAAAATAATGGCATCATATTTGAAACAATCGATATATATATTTATGCATGTTGTAAATATTTTTTCTTCCGTGTGAAAAATATTTAAACTAGAATATTTCTTGTTTATTTGACCTAATGTCAATGAAGAGATTTTAAATGATTTCAGTATTTTTCATAAAAATAAGGGCATCATATTTGAAACAATCGATATATATATTTATGCACGTTATAGATATTTTTTCTACCGTTTGAAAAATATTTCAACTAGAATATTTCTTTAGTTTACTTGAACTAATGTCAACGAAGAGATTTTAGATGATTTCAGTATTTTTCATACAAATAAGGGCATCATATTTGAAACAATCGATATATATATTTATGCACGTTATAGATATTTTTTCTACCGTTTCAAAAATATTTAAACCAGAATATTTCTTTATTTTACTTGAACTAATGTCAACGAAGAGATTTTAGACGATTTCAGTATTTTTCATAAAAATAAGGCCATCATATTTGAAACAATGGATATATATATTTTTGCACGTTGTAGATGATTTTTCTACCTTTTGAAAAATATTTAAACACCAATATTTCTTTATTTTATTTGAACTAACAACAATGAAGAGATTTTAGATGATTTTAGTATTTTTTAATAAAAATAAGGGCATCATATTTGATACAATCGATATCTATATTTATTTACATTGTATATAATTTTTCTACCATTTGAAAAATATTTAAACTCCAATATTTCTTTAGTTTACTTGAACTAATGTCAGCGAAGAGATTTTAGACGATTTCAGTATTTTTCATCAAAATAAGGCCATCATATTTGAAACAATGGATATATATATTTATGCACGTTGTAGATGATTTTTCTACCTTTTGAAAAATATTTCAACTTCAATATTTCTTTAGTTTATTTGAACTGACATCATTGAAGAGATCTTAGATGATTTTAGTATTTTTTAATAAAAATAAGGGCATCATATGTGAAACAATCGATATCTATATTTATGCACGTTGTAAATCATTTTTCTACCGTTTGAAAAATATTTCAACTAGAATATTTCTTTAGTTTACTTGAACTAATGTCAACGAAGAGATTTTAGATGATTTCAGTATTTTTCATAAAAATAATGGCATCATATTTGAAACAATCGATATATATATATTTATGCATGTTGTAAATATTTTCTCTACCGTGTGAAAAATATTTAAAATTGAATATTTCTTTAGTTTACTTGAACTAATGTCAACGAAGAGATTTTAGACGATTTCAGTATTTTTCATAAAAATAATGGCATCATATGTGAAACAATCGATATCTATATTTATGCACGTTGTAACTCATTTTTCTACCGTTTTAAAAAATATTTAAACTCCAATATTTCTTTAGTTTACTTGAAATAATGTCAACGAAGAGATTTTAGACGATTTGAGTATTTTTCATAAAAATAATGGCATCATATTTGAAACAATCGATATATATATTTATGCATGTTGTAAATATTTTTTCTACCGTGTGAAAAATATTTAAACTAGAATATTTCGTTAGTTTATTTGACCTAATGTCAATGAAGAGATTTTAAATGATTTCAGTATTTTTCATAAAAATAAGGGCATCATATTTGAAAAAATCGATATATATATTTATGCACTTTGTAAATGATTTTTCTACCGTTTGAAAAATATTTAAACTCCAATATTTCTTAGTTTATTTGAACTGACATCATTGAAGAGATCTTAGATGATTTTAGTATTTTTTAATAAAAATAAGGGCATCATATGTGAAACAATCGATATCTATATTTATGCATGTTGTAAATCATTTTTCTACCGTTTGAAAAATATTTCAACTAGAATATTTGTTTAGTTTACTTGAATTAATGTCAACGAAGAGATTTTAGACGATTTCAGTATTTTTCATACAAATAAGGGCATCATATTTGAAACAATCGATATATATATTTATGCACGTTATAGATATTTTTTCTACCGTTTGAAAAATATTTAAACCAGAATATTTCTTTATTTTATTTGACCTAATGTCAATTTGTAGATTTTAAACTATTTTAGTATTTTTTCATAAAAATAGGGGCATCATATGTGAAACAATCGATATCTATATTTATGCACGTTGTAAATCATTTTTCTACCGTTTGAAAAATATTTCAACTAGAATATTTCTTTAGTTTACTTGAACTAATGTCAACGAAGAGATTTTAGATGATTTCAGTATTTTTCATACAAATAAGGGCATCATATTTGAAACAATCGATATATATATTTATGCACTTTGTAAATGATTTTTCTACCGTTTGAAAAATATTTAAAAAAGAATATTTCTGTAGTTTATTTGACCTAATATCAATGTAGAGATTTTAGACGATTTTAGTATTTTTTCATAAAAATAAGGGCATCATATTTGAAACAATAGATATCTATATTTATGCACGTGCTAAATGTTTTTACTACCGTTTGAAAAATGTTTAAAATAGAATATTTATATAGTGTACTTGAACTAATGTCAACGAAGAGATTTTAGACGATTTCAGTATTTTTCATAAAAATAATGGCATCATATTTGAAACAATCGATATATATATTTATGCATGTTGTAAATATTTTTTCTTCCGTGTGAAAAATATTTAAACTAGAATATTTCTTGTTTATTTGACCTAATGTCAATGAAGAGATTTTAAATGATTTCAGTATTTTTCATAAAAATAAGGGCATCATATTTGAAACAATCGATATATATATTTATGCACGTTATAGATATTTTTTCTACCGTTTGAAAAATATTTAAACCAGAATATTTCTTTATTTTATTTGACCTAATGTCAATGTGGAGATTTTAAACGATTTTAGTATTTTTTCATAAAAATAGGGGCATCATATTTGAAACAATTGATATATATATTTATGCACGTTGTAATACATTTTTCTAACGTTTGAAAAATATTTAAACTCCAATATCTCTTTAGTTTATTTTAACTAATATCAATGAAGTGATTTTAAACGATTTTTGTAATTTTTCATGAAAATAGGGGCATCATATTTGAAACAATCGATATCTATATTTATACACGCTGTAAATCATTTTCTACCGTTTGAGAAATCTTTAAAATCCAATATTTCTTTAGTTTATTTGACCTGATATCAATAAAGGGATTCTAAACGATAATAGTATTTTTTCATAAAAATAAGGGCATCATATTTGTAACAACCGACATCTATATTTATGCACGTTGTAGATGATTTTTCTACCTTTTGAAAAATATTTAAACACCAATATTTCTTTAGTTTATTTGACCTAATGTCAATTAAGAGATTTTAAATGATTTCAGTATTTTTCATAAAAATAAGGGCATCATATTTGAAACAATCGATATATATATTTATGCACGTTGTAAATCATTTTTCTACCGTTTGAAAAATATTTCAACTAGAATATTTCTTTAGTTTACTTGAACTAATGTCAACGAAGAGATTTTAGACGATTTCAGTATTTTTCATACAAATAAGGGCATCATATTAGAAACAATCGATATATATATTTATGCACGTTGTAAATCATTTTTCTACCGTTTGAAAAATATTTCAACTAGAATATTTCTTTAGTTTACTTGAACTAATGTCAACGAAGAGATTTTAGATGATTTCAGTATTTTTCATACAAATAAGGGCATCATATTTGAAACAATCGATATATATATATTTATGCACGTTATAGATATTTTTTCTACCGTTTCAAAAATATTTAAACCAGAATATTTCTTTATTTTACTTGAACTAATGTCAACGAAGAGATTTTAGACGATTTCAGTATTTTTCATAAAAATAAGGCCATCATATTTGAAACAATGTATATATATATTTATGCACGTTGTAGATGATTTTTCTACCTTTTGAAAAATATTTAAACACCAATATTTCTTTATTTTATTTGAGCTAACAACAATGAAGAGATTTTAGATGATTTTAGTATTTTTTAATAAAAATAAGGGCATCATATTTGATACAATCGATATCTATATTTATTTACATTGTATATAATTTTTCTACCATTTGAAAAATATTTAAACTCCAATATTTCTTTAGTTTACTTGAACTAATGTCAGCGAAGAGATTTTAGACGATTTCAGTATTTTTCATAAAAATAAGGCCATCATATTTGAAACAATGGATATATATATTTATGCACGTTGTAGATGATTTTTGTACCTTTTGAAAAATATTTCAACTTCAATATTTCTTTAGTTTATTTGAACTGACATCATTGAAGAGATCTTAGATGATTTTAGTATTTTTTAATAAAAATAAGGGCATCATATGTGAAACAATCGATATATATATTTATGCACGTTATGGATATTTTTTCTACCGTTTGAAAAATATTTAAACCAGAATATTTCTTTATTTTATTTGACCTAATGTCATTTTGGAGATTTTAAACTATTTTAGTATTTTTTCATAAAAATAGGGGCATCATATTTGAAACAATAGATATCTATATTTATGCACGTTCTAAATCGTTTTTCTACCGTTTGAAAAATATTACAACTAGAATATTTCTTTAGTTTATGTGAACTAATGTCAATGAAGAGATTTTAAATGATTTTTGTATTTTTTCATAATAATAAGGGCATAATATTTGAAACAATCGATATATATATATTTATGCACTTTGTAAATGATTTTTCTACCGTTTGAAAAATATTTAAAAAAGAATATTTCTGTAGTTTATTTGACCTAATATCAATGTAGAGATTTTAGACGATTTTACTATTTCTTCATAAAAATAAGGGCATCATATGTGAAACAATCGATATATATATTTATGCACTTTGTAAATGATTTTTCTACCGTTTGAAAAATATTTCAACTAGAATATTTCTTTAGTTTACTTGAACTAATGTCAACGAAGAGATTTTAGACGATTTCAGTATTTTTCATACAAATAAGGGCATCATATTTGAAACAATCGATATATATATTTATGCACGTTATAGATATTTTTTCTACCGTTTGAAAAATATTTAAACCAGAATATTTCTTTATTTTATTTGACCTAATGTCAATGTGGAGATTTTAAACGATTTTAGTATTTTTTCATAAAAATAGGGGCATCATATTTGAAACAATCGATATATATATTTATGCACGTTGTAGATGATTTTTCTACCTTTTGAAAAATATTTAAACACCAATATTTCTTTAGTTTATTTGACCTAATGTCAATGAAGAGATTTTAAATGATTTCAGTATTTTTCATAAAAATAAGGGCATCATTTTTGAAACAATCGATATATATATTTATGCACTTTGTAAATGATTTTTCTACCGTTTGAAAAATATTTAAAAAATAATATTTCTGTAGTTTATTTGACCTAATATCAATGTAGAGATTTTAGACGATTTTAGTATTTTTTCATAAAAATTAGGGCATCATATTTGAAACAATAGATATCTATATTTATGCACGTGCTAAATCTTTTTACTACCGTTTGAAAAATGTTTAAAATAGAATATTTCTATACTGTACTTGAACTAATGTCAACGAAGAGATTTTAGCTGATTTCAGTATTTTTCATAAAAATAATGGCATCATATTTGAAACAATCGATATATATATATTTATGCATGTTGTAAATATTTTCTCTACCGTGTGAAAAATATTTAAAATAGAATATTTCTTTAGTTTACTTGAACTAATGTCAACGAAGGGATTTTAGATGATTTCAGTATTTTTCATAAAAATAATGGCATCATATGTGAAACAATCGATATTTATATTTATGCACGTTGTAAATCATTTTTCTACCGTTTGAAAAATATTTAAACTCCAATATTTCTTTAGTTTACTTGAAATAATGTCAACGAAGAGATTTTAGACGATTTGAGTTTTTTTCATAAAAATAATGGCATCATATTTGAAACAATCGATATATATATTTATGCACGTTGTAAATATTTTTTCTACCGTGTGAAATATATTTAAACTAGAATATTTCGTTAGTTTATTTGACCTAATGTCAATGAAGAGATTTTAAATGATTTCAGTATTTTTCATAAAAATAAGGGCATCATATTTGAAACAATCGATATATATATTTTTGCACTTTGTAAATGATTTTTCTACCGTTTGAAAAATATTTCAACTAGAATATTTCTTTAGTTTACTTGAACTAATGTCAACGAAGAGATTTTAGACGATTTCAGTATTTTTCATAAAAATAAGGCTATCATATTTGAAACATTGGATATATATATGTATGCACGTTGTAGATGATTTTTCTACGTTTTGAAAAATATTTCAACTTCAATATTTCTTTAGTTTATTTGAACTGACATCATTGAAGAGATCTTAGATGATTTTAGTATTTTTTAATAAAAATAAGGGCATCATATGTGAAACAATCGATATATATATTTATGCACTTTGTAAGTGATTTTTCTACCGTTTGAAAAATATTTAAACTCCAATATTTCTTTAGTTTATTTGAACTGACATCATTGTAGAGATCTTAGATGATTTTAGTATTTTTTAATAAAAATAAGGGCATCATATTTGAAACAATCGATATATATATTTATGCACGTTGTAATACATTTTTCTACCGTTTGAAAAATATTTAAACTCCAATATTTCTTTAGTTTACTTGAACTAATGTCAACGAAGAGATTTTAGACGATTTCAGTATTTTTCATAAAAATAATGGCATCATATTTGAAACAATCAATATATATATTTATGCATGTTGTAAATATTTTTTCCACCGTGTGAAAAATATTTAAACTAGAATATTTCTTTAGTTTATTTGACCTAATGTCAATGAAGAGATTTTAAATGATTTCAGTATTTTTCATAAAAATAAGGGCATCATATTTGAAACAATCGATATATATATTTATGCACTTTGTAAATGATTTTTCTACCGTTTGAAAAATATTTAAACTCCAATATTTCTTTAGTTTATTTGAACTGACATCATTGAAGAGATCTTAGATGATTTTAGTATTTTTTAATAAAAATAAGGGCATCATATGTGAAACAATCGATATGTATATTTATGCACGTTTTAAATCATTTTTCTACCGTTTGAAAAATATTTCAACTAGAATATTTCTTTAGTTTACTTGAACTAATGTCAACGAAGAGATTTTAGACGATTTCAGTATTTTTCATACAAATAAGGGCATCATATTTGAAACAATCGATATATATATTTATGCACGCTATAGAAATTTTTTCTACCGTTTGAAAAATATTTAAACCAGAATATTTCTTAATTTTATTTGACCTAATGTCAATGTGGAGATTTTAAACGATTTTAGTATTTTTTCATAAAAATAGGGGCATCATATTTGAAACAATAGATATCTATATTTATGCACGTTCTAAATCATTTTTCTACCGTTTGAAAAATATTACAACTAGAATATTTCTTTAGTTTATGTGAACTAATGTCAATGAAGAGATTTTAAACGATTTTTGTAATTTTTCATGAAAATAGGGGCATCATATTTGAAACAATCGATATCTATATTTATACACGCTGTAAATCATTTTCTACCGTTTGAGAAATCTTTAAAATCCAATATTTCTTTAGTTTATTTGACCTGATATCAATAAAGGGATTCTAAACGATAATAGTATTTTTTCATAAAAATAAGGGCATCATATTTGTAACAACCGACATCTATATTTATGCACGTTGTAGATGATTTTTCTACCTTTTGAAAAATATTTAAACACCAATATTTTTTTAGTTTATTTGACCTAATGTCAATGAAGAGATTTTAAATGATTTCAGTATTTTTCATAAAAATAAGGGCATCATATTTGAAACAATCGATATATATATTTATGCACTTTGTAAATTATTTTTCTACCGTTTGAAAAATATTTAAAAAAGAATATTTCTGTAGTTTATTTGACCTAATATCAATGTAGAGATTTTAGACGATTTTAGTATTTTTTCCTAAAAATTAGGGCATCATATTTGAAACAATAGATATCTATATTTATGCACGTGCTAAATCTATTTACTACCCTTTGAAAAATGTTTAAAATAGAATATTTCTATAGTGTACTTGAACTAATGTCAACGAAGAGATTTTAGATGATTTCAGTATTTTTCATAAAAATAAGGGCATCATATTTGAAACAATCGATATATATATTTATGCATGTTGTAAATATTTTTTCTACCGTGTGAAAAATATTTAAACTAGAATATTTCTTTAGTTTATTTGACCTAATGTCAATGAAGAGATTTTAAATGATTTCAGTATTTTTCATAAAAATAAGGGCATCATATTTGAAACAATCGATATATATATTTATGCACTTTGTAAATGTTTTTTCTACCGTTTGAAAAATATTTAAACTCCAATATTTCTTAGTTTATTTGAACTGACATCATTGAAGAGATCTTAGATGATTTTAGTATTTTTTAATAAAAATAAGGGCATCATATGTGAAACAATCGATATCTATATTTATGCACGTTGTAAATCATTTTTCTACCGTTTGAAAAATATTTCAACTAGAATATTTTTTTAGTTTACTTGAACTAATGTCAACGAAGAGATTTTAGATGATTTCAGTAATTTTCATACAAATAAGGGCATCATATTTGAAACAATCGATATATATATTTATGCACGTTGTAGATGATTTTTCTACCTTTTGAAAAATATTTAAACACCAATATTTCTTTATTTTATTTGAACTAACAACAATGAACAGATTTTAGATGATTTTAGTATTTTTTAATAAAAATAAGGGCATCATATTTGATACAATCGATATCTATATTTATTTACATTGTATATAATTTTTCTACCATTTGAAAAATATTTAAAATCCAATATTTCTTTAGTTTACTTGAACTAATGTCAGCGAAGAGATTTTAGACGATTTCAGTATTTTTCATAAAAATAAGGCCATCATATTTGAAACAATGGATATATATATTTATGCACGTTGTAGATGATTTTTCTACCTTTTGAAAAATATTTCAACTCCAATATTTCTTTAGTTTATTTGAACTGACATCATTGAAGAGATCTTAGATGATTTTAGTATTTTTTAATAAAAATAAGGGCATCATATATGAAACAATCGATATATATATTTATGCACTTTGTAAATGATTTTTCTACCGTTTGAAAAATATTTAAACTCCAATATTTCTTTAGTTTATTTGAACTGACATCATTGAAGAGACCTTAGATGATTTTAGTATTTTTTAATAAAAATAAGGGCATCATATGTGAAACAATCGATATCTATATTTATGCACGTTGTAAATCATTTTACTACCGTTTAAAAATGTTTAAAATAGAATATTTCTGTAGTGTACTTGAACTAATGTCAATGAAGAGATTTTAGACGATTTCAGTATTTTTCATAAAAATAAGGGCATCATATTTGAAACAATCGATGTATATATTTGTGCACGTTTTAATGATTTTTCTACCATTTGAAAAATATTTAAACTTCCATATTTCTTTATTTTATTTGACACTAATGTCAATTAAGAGATTTTAAACGATTTTAGTATTTTTTCATAAAAATAGGGGCATCATATTTGAAACAATAGATATCTATATTTATGCACGTTGTAATACATTTTTCTACCGTTTGAAAAATATTTAAACTCCAATATTTCTTTAGTTTATTTGAACTGACATCATTGAAGAGATCTTAGATGATTTTAGTATTTTTTAATAAAAATAAGGGCATCATATGTGAAACAATCGATATGTATATTTATGCACGTTTTAAATCATTTTTCTACCGTTTGAAAAATATTTCAACTAGAATATTTCTTTAGTTTACTTGAACTAATGTCAAGGAAGAGATTTTAGACGATTTCAGTATTTTTCATACAAATAAGGGCATCATATTTGAAACAATCGATATATATATTTATGCACGCTATAGAAATTTTTTCTACCGTTTGAAAAATATTTAAACCAGAATATTTCTTAATTTTATTTGACCTAATGTCAATGTGGAGATTTTAAACGATTTTAGTATTTTTTCATAAAAATAGGGGCATCATATTTGAAACAATAGATATCTATATTTATGCACGTTCTAAATCATTTTTCTACCGTTTGAAAAATATTACAACTAGAATATTTCTTTAGTTTATGTGAACTAATGTCAATGAAGAGATTTTAAATGATTTTTGTATTTTTTCATAATAATAAGGGCATAATATTTGAAACAATCGATATATATATTTATGCACGTTGTAATACATTTTTCTACCGTTTGAAAAATATTTAAACTCCAATATCTCTTTAGTTTATTTTAACTAATGTCAATGAAGTGATTTTAAACGATTTTTGTAATTTTTCATGAAAATAGGGGCGTCATATTTGAAACAATCGATATCTATATTTATACACGCTGTAAATCATTTTCTACCGTTTGAGAAATCTTTAAAATCCAATATTTCTTTAGTTTATTTGACCTGATATCAATAAAGGGATTCTAAACGATAATAGTATTTTTTCATAAAAATAAGGGCATCATATTTGTAACAACCG